>JAVLUZ010000227.1:938879-1116338 GCA_036768485.1 Mermis nigrescens
GGTTCTTGACTTACTAAAAAATCGATAAAATCAATCAATAATCAAAGTTTCCCGGGAAACCCCCTGTAGGACAGCGCTTCTTGTGCCTCTCTCCTCCTACTATTAGGCCTAGGCGCCCTTCAGATCACCTCCACAGAATCGCTTAGGCTACCATCCCCAGGCTTGAGGAGCACCATCCCTAGGCTACCTTTACCCTAAAAAATCAATAATTTTCGAGTTTCCCGGGAAACTCATCTAGGCAGGTCAAGGCCCCCTCCTCTCAGGCTTACAGACACGCCTATCCTTCATCATTGCCTATGCTACATCATTGCACCCTGGCTTCGACCCAGGGTGCAAGTCTGGGCCCGCCCGCCTATGCTTAAGCATGGGCTATGTTATAACACACTGTCCCAGGGACGCCCGGCTAACTACTAGTGTCGACCAGCATAAACAGTCAATACCTTAGAAGCACAGCTTGGCCGATTGGGTCGACCGCTCTGGGGGTTGGGTCAAGAATTTAGCATTCCCGGGCCAAAATGACCTGAAAAACAGGTATAAGCGCTGAAATAGTCTTAAAACTACATTATTGCACAGTTTCGGGCCAAATTAAAGTACTTTTGTGAAAAATTTTTGATTTTCATCCGCTTTAAAGGCTTTCGTTTTACCTCATCTTCCCCAAAAAGTTCCCGTTTTTCATTCTGGGGGTTGGAGACCCTAGGTGTTCAGCACTAAAATTCTGATGGCGGGTGTAATATTTTCCAAAGGTCAACAAATGGTCTTAAAACTATCCATTGGCATCAAAAAAATTGCGAAAAAAACGAAAATTTTTCAACCACACCACATGAATTCAATTTGCCACGTCATTGTCACAAATTTGTACCTTAACAAGTTTGAGAAAGAAACTGAAAAAAATCGTAGAAAAGTTAAAATTTTTCATTTGTACATCGACATTATTAAGCTTAGTCTCACATAAAACATAAATTTCTCAGTTCTACATTTCGTTTGATCATAGCCGATTAATTTCCTGTATCTTAATCGCTTCTATAAATACTTAAAACTAAGAATCGGGAATTGCGAAAATTATATTTACATTTTTTCAATTAGTATTTATAGTCTGTTTAACATATGTTTCGGCTTAAATTATAAGAATTTCTCGAAAGTAAGCCGACGGATTACGATACTTTTATATCTAATCAATGATATAATCGCAATCAATCAGCTTATTGTTGGACATCGATTTTAAAATTTAAGCGCAAGCTTGTATGAGTCAGACTATAGTGCCTACCAAACTAAAATTAACATTATTGTGTCCTATGCAATCTTAAGCCAAATGACGTATGAAGACTATCAAAATATTCAAAAGGGGCAATGGAAAATACGCATGTATAAAGAAAATTATTTTTAATAAATTTTTGATCATAAAAATAGGCGTAATTGCCAGTTGGCTACCTTTGCCATTTTCTCCATTCTCCAAGTGAAAGATTCAAAAAGATTTACTTTGACCTTTATCAGGAAACCCGATGCTTTCAGCTTTGAGTCTTTTATAGATTTTGCAAAAATGCGCACATTTTACGCCACATTTTGCACATTCTGGAATGTGCTCTGCACATTAAAAATTGCGATCATCACATTTTACACAAAAACGCCACAATCAACGCATTCCGCAGAAAACATAGCGTCAGTGTGCATTTAATGCGTTTATTGAGATTATTCACAAATTCCTGAAGAGTTTGGTCCAACGTCTCAAATAATAATCATGTTCGCGAAATTGTGCTTTTTGAGCTCAACTATCTCTATAACATAATATGACGTATTTAAATTCCACAGCTCTGAGCTGTAGAGCTCAATTGGTCGCACTCACACGTGGGTTTAGAGGGGAGGGAGGATGGTTGTGCAGGAATTTTTTTAAATGTTGCATCTGAGTTGTAGATAACGAATCTGACCTTCAAATTATTTATACTTAATGGCTGTTGCACAAAAGTGTAAAGTATACGTGTATTTAACTCTTTGCGTGTCCTAAAGCTTACTCGAATCAATTTTGATTTCTGTGCAGTCCAATTGGTTTTATAATGTAGAAGGTTACAATATCTCTGAAACCGAAGATTTTTAAGGCAATATTTCTTGATCTGCGATCGTTTTAGTGTAAAGGCTTCAGGACGAAAAAATATTTACTCCGCTGAGTAGGCGCAAAATGCTGTTATGCTTAAAATGTGCCTTGACCTAAGCTTTACACTTCCTAGTTTATTCCGTTTCTATACACCCAATATTGCGTTATTAGCGCAAAAATTTACACTGGGAAGCACTATTTCGCCCATAGCATTAAGTATGGTCATTCTTTTTAAACAAATGATCTCCGGAACGTCAGAATAACGAATCGTACCTTTAAACTTTTCTACAGCCGGATTTTGTTGAGCTGTAAAGAGGTAAAGTTTAAATTATGCATATGTTTGATAATGCCAATATTTAACTCCGTATTGCATAGTTTTTGATCGCTTTTTATTTCAAAGATTTTTGAATCATCTTTAATCATTTTTATTCACAAACATGCACTGTTTTCAAGGTTAACTATAATGACAAACATTTTTCAAAATATTATCTGCAAATTATTTAAAAATAATAATTCTTATGCGCTCTCGTTATTAAACCGATTCCAATACTTTTTTTCTTGTTAATCCATGCAAATTTGTACCTGTTAATGTTGAAGCTATAAACTGTTGAAGAAGTAATAACTGTTGCTCTTAATGTTTGCTTATGAAAGCTCTGAATTTAACTTTCCACGAGCATTTCTGATTTAAAATATATCAAAACATTCACGCTAATTTTTTAATCGATCCAACGGGAATTTTTACGTAGGTTTTTTCCTCTGATAAAGGTTACTTACACTGCCTTTTTTGTGCAGTCTTTTGTGAGCAAAAAAGGTGAACATACTTGAATTTCTTCATTGTTAAGAATGTAAAATAAGGGGACTGGGAAAATTTCAGTTGTATGCGCAGAAGCCATAGGAATGTGCGAAACAGTTAGACTACCCCTCAACAACGCAAAAATCGAAGTATATTCTGCGACCTGTGAAAATCAGGGTGCAGTCACAGAACATTTTCAACGGTTTCTCAAAAGACCAATAAAGACACTTTCGTGACTGTTAAATAATCAATGTATTATTTGTTTCATAAAATCTTAACCTTCCGCAATGTTCTGGCGTAAAAGATAATAGTGTAAACTTTACACTTCCCCGAACAACTCTATAGTTAGCATGAGAAAAATCATAAACATTTTCTTTAAAATTTTTCAAAATAAAGTAATCAAGAAACTCGCCATCGAAATCGAAATTACTACAGAAAATCTGCAGAAACGTGCGTAGACCTCAGAACATACTTCGATTTTTGCGTTGTTAAGAGGAAGTCTAACTGTTTAGCATATTCGTATGGAGCATTTTTCTTGCGTTATTTTATCTTTATGTGCTCTGGTAGAAAAGCTTCAGAAAGACAGAATGACATTCCGACAGTAGACGGCATTTTCAGCAAAGTGGTAATTTTTCTTTCTGTCCCTCGCTTTTTATAAATCATGAATGATTGCTTCGGCTCTGTATCTGTCGCGCAATTGAGCCTGCTTATAGCAAAAGCTGCTTATATCAAATTATTGCGTTATATCTGTCATGTGTCATTGCCCTCACCACCTTCTACGAATTTTATGCTGTCTTTAGGCTGATAAACAAATAATACACGTGAGGCGGCGAAATAGTCTTTTTGAACGCTTACTTATGCGCGCTTACTTTATAAAACCGATTAGTGGGCGAAAAGTTTTTCGTGAACGCCCTTTTTTCTTGATTGCTAGTCAACTTTACCGAAATTGAGGAATTTAAAATTGAGCAAAACGGCTAGAATTAGGTATATTGGTAGAAATCGATACAAGAAATCTAAATCTGAAAACCGCTCGCCTTCATTGTCCTAGATCAAAAGATATGACAATTTATTCCTAATATTTTAGGCTTTGAAGCATAAAAACTGGCTCAGTCGCGAAAGTGACGTCACGTTTGCTCGGCGAAAAGTTTCGTACGTCGCCTAAAAGTTCTTCGCTATGCTTAACGTATTACGTTGAAAAGATAGGCGCTGTGCAGCACCCACATCGCAGTTGGTCATACTGTACTACTAACATTACATATGTACTTTTCATAGAATATAAATCGATTAAAATAAAAATGAAATTTACAAAATTACTTATGAATACATACCCGTAATAATCTTTACATTTTGTTTACTTCGTCCTACTTTCGCATACGTTTTCTATTTTATACTTTTCAAAGTCATTGCCTTTTAAAAACCTGACATGTTCCTGTCATTAGTTGTAATTAAGTTAAAGCTTCTTGGAATCCTCAGTAATCATTTGTAGAAGTAGGCCTTTTTTAAATTGACAAGTTAAATAAATTTGCTAAGATATACGCTTCCTGTAAAAAATAATATTCAGTATCCTAAAAACTGAAAACTGGTTCTGCGATCCATCGTTGCGATTTTTAACTTGCTGAGCATAATTTTTTCAATTTTTGACAATTTTGGCGTTTTTGTATTGCAGGAAAGGACGTGCATCAACAGAAAGACAGAAAAAGCGTCAATTTGGCCTAGCGATAATGAGTCTAAAACTATCTTATAATAAAGGGTGCTTGACGCGAGCCTCCAAATTAACAATTTATTTACATGCAAGCCAAAATCTTCGGAAATGGTCATAGAATAATTAACGGAAGAGAATCAAAATTAAACCCACCGCGCTACGAGCATAGGTGGGCGGCAAAAGAGTTCTGGGGGAGGGGTGCATGAGTTTTTCAAAGGTAGGAAAATGGCCTTAAAAATGGTGGTATGGCGAAAAAACACCATTTTTCAACATTTCTCATTGAGCACTATCCATTGGCATCAAAAAATTGCGAAAAAAATTTAAAAAATAATTCAAAAATTGAATTCGAGGGTGTGGGAGGTATTTTGGTTTCTTAAGGGGGTGCATACCCGTCCCCACGCTTAGGTATGCCGAGGACTCCGCACACAAAATTTAAAGCCTCTATCTGTGTAGGCGGACTTACGTGCATACTTTTCTCGAATTATAACTCGATGCATACTTTTCTTGAATTATAACCCAATCAGAAAGGAATGTAAAACTGAGTTAGATATGCTCGGGCACATAAAAACAGTAAAAAACCGTCTAATTTACACTCCTGCGCAACAATCAATGAGTGTAAAGAAATTTTAAGACCAGATTCGTAACCTACTAATTAGGGAAAACATTTTGAAAAAAATTGGCCCTCCGCAAATCATTTGAATTTTGGGTGTAAACTTTACACACTCACGACGCGCTCGGTATTGAGTGTAAACAAATAAATTAAAAATTACTTTTTTAAATGCATACGGGATCAGCATTACATTCTCTTTGATCCTTATTAGTTAAATTCCTGAATCTTATCTTTTTGCTATGATCAATTAAACTATTATCCAAGATTCGTAATGATAAAATTTAAATTGCTTTTTATTTAATCGTGTTCAGTATGGTGTCTAATGGAATTCGTATCCTCCTTAAATGGAACTAAAGTTCAAGTAGCGCCATAAAAGTAAGTTATAAAAAGCGCAGTGGACTGTAGAAAAACTTATTCGATACGGCCACAAAAAGTACACGCGCATGACGTACTTTTTCCATGTAAAATTTTCAAAATGGTAGTGAAACCCATGTTTACCCAGGCTAGATAAAATGCCGACTTGAAAACACCGGCGGAAATCAACGATTTAACATCAGAATTATCCAAATTAGTGTCAATCGCTAAAAGCGGACGAAATAAAGCGTTTCGGACAATATTCATAATTAAAATCGACACAGTAAAAAAAATTACAAAATCAAAATTGAATAATTAAATTAATAATAGTACATATTAATTGGAACTGGCATGAGAGAAAAGATATTGAGTAATTTATCACATGAACAGGACTTAAACACCTTAACTCGATTTTTTAGGTGATTAGAACCTTTTAGAAACTTACGAAAGTACAAAATTTACAAATGTATAAAATTTCTGGTATATAGTTTTTGATTAAATTCGGTCGTTAAAATATGCTTTTTCACCAATTCGCTGTTTTTTGCATTCTCTTTGAAGAAATTAGTCAAAAACTAATAAAAAGTCAAATTTGAACATTTATTCCACAATCCTACCTTTTAATTTTCTTCTTTTCTCAACCTTCTAGTTTCGTCTCATTTTAATTAGCTTTCTGATCATTCAGTGATAAATTTTGTGTGCTTTTAAGTTTTGTTGCAATTGAAGCAAAAATATAAAAAAGCAGCGAGCAAATAACGAAGTAGATTGTTAAAAACGAATAAAAATAAGGTTAATAAAAAAAGAAAAAAAATCTGGTAAAGTGATGCACCTAGAATTTTGAAATAATAAAGTAAACAAAATTGCTGATATGTCGACCAACGTTTATTTGCCCAAATTATGCATTATTTTGTATTCATGAAAAATTTCTTCTTTCCCCTATATCTTAACGTGATTCTACAGTAATACCAATCAACAATATTTGCGTACGTACTTTACTGACAACTTAATCATTTGCTGGCGAAGACTGGGCGTTTTTGGCCCAATAAGACTCCTACAGAGTCCTGCGGGATCCCCAAGAAGTACTATTGACTTCCTCTACGATTTTCGACCTTTTAAATATTAGCCTTAGTACTGCCCTGATTTGAAATATTAGCTATGCTTCGACCTGAAACGTCCTTTTCCTTCGCTTCGCGCCATAGAACACGTTTTGCCATATTTCGCCTGATTTACTTAAATTAGAGGAAAAACATTGACAGAAAATCAAAAATCCACAAAACAATTTAGAAAAATACTTTAGCTCTCAGCCCTTCGACATGACTGATGACTTAGGACAGCATGTAAGTATAATATGGAAACAACGGGGCCAGCAATGAATGCAGTAGTACCATTTCGGGGCTAATAAATTTCATTTACAAGTCGTAAAAAGATTTTTTCTGTCATTTCCGTCAATATTCGTTTGTCCTAAAACATTTCAACGAAAAAACATATAAAAAAACTTGGAAAAATCGATTAAATTAAATAACGTTATAGTCTAAAAGTGAGCATTAGCAAGAGGCACCGAGATAAAACAATCGACTTTCTATGATTTGTACTAGAAAATCAATAATTTTGAGTTAAACTGCCTTTGTTAGGTGGTCAGGAGCATATATTGACAGCACCGAACTTCTGGGGGGGCGCAGGATTTTTCAAATGTCAAAAAATTGTCTTAAAAATGATAATATGGCGAAAACACATCATTTTTCAACGTTTCTCATCGAGCACATCTATTGGCATCAAAAAATTGCGAAAGAACAAAAAATTTTAAAAACTGAATTCTGGGGCGGAATTATGGTTTCACGGGGGGATATTTGACGAGCTGGGTGAAGTGCGCACCCCGAACCCCCTCCCCAATGGTGGATCCAGGATTTTCCTAGGGTGGCGGAACCCTGACTTGGGCGGAAAAATCAGCCATTTTAACCCAAAAATCGCCAAAAATCGCTCAAAAATCCTCAATTTTGCGCGCTGTTTTGGGCCAGCGGGGGAGCGGCAGCCCCCCCCCCCCACAACCCCTTAATCCGCCCCTGCCCCTCCCTCCACACCCACGAGTGGTCAGGAGTAATTCTGAAGGATTTACTCAACCCGCTCTCTCAAGAACGCGTGTAGTATTTGACTTTTTCTAGAGGTTTTAGAGCAACTGATCTTGAATTTTTACCCAAATTGGAAAAATATGCATTTAAAAGTGTTCCAAGAACGCAAGTTTTTGCCAAAGGTCGGAAAAAAGAGGTTAAAATAAATGCTATTGGGGTTTGGAGGCACCGACTTTAAATCAGGATGTCCTAATCCCTCCCATTAAAAGTCCGATTTACTACCTATCAAAGCCTTCATTTTCCTAGAATATTTGTTAAAGTACTCGTCAACACACCCAGAAGTGCTTTCAATCGATTGGCTTCTTGCGCGAAGAAATATATCAATTAATTAGTGATACATAAAATTTTAGGAATAATTGTAATTTTCTGAGCAGTCGGTTCGGGTATTCAGCACGGTCAGCTTATCTGAAATTCGAAAACTGAAAATACGACCATAAATTTTCAGATTTATTTCGCAGAAGCATTTAAAATTGCGTGGAAAATTTTGAAATAGCGAACAACACCTCAAAAATAATAATTCAAAACAAATTTAAATAAACTATTTCAAGACAGTTTTTACGTAGATTATAATTTCAATCTTTATTTATTTTAATATCTCGTCCCACTCTCGCATACATTTTCTATTTTCTACTTTTCAAATGCATAGCCTTTTAAAAACCTAACATGTTTCTGTCGTTTATTGCAATTAAGTTAAAGCCTCTAGGAATCCTCAGTAATCATTCGTTGATATGTACCTTTTTTAGATTAATAAATTAAATAAATTTGCTAAGATGTATGCTTCCTGCAAAAAATAATATTGAGTATCCTAAAAACTGAAAGCTGGCCTGCGATCCGTCGTTGCGATTTTTAACGTGATAAGTATGATTTTTTTCATTTTTTTGTCAATTTTGGCATTTTTATATTGCAGGAAAGGACGTGCATCAAGAGAAAGACAGAAAAAGCGTCAACTAAGCCTAGCGATAATGAGTCTAAAACTATATTATAAAAAGAGACGGAAGAGAATCAAGATTAGACCCACCGCGCTGCGAGCATAGGTGGGTGGCACCAAAGTTCTGGGAAGGGGGCAAGATTTTTTCGAAGGTTAAAAAATGGCCTTAAAGGTGGCGGTATGGCAAAAAACACCATTTTTCAGCGTTTCTCATGGAGCACTCATAAAAAAATTACGAAAAAACAAAAAACTCATATATTTGAATTCTGGGGGTATTTAAATATTTTGGGGTTGCATAACCCACATCCCCACGCCCAGGTGTGGCTACGAATATATACATTTTAAAGAATGCAAAAATAAAGCAATCTAAATTATAGACTCAATTTGTAACTATTTATTACTACAAATTCTCCGCTTTATCACTTTATCCTTGGTTTCACTCTATTTACCCGTACATTCTTACATTTTCAATCTTTTGGCCCGAATATTTGACTATTATCAATAATTCTCCGGGCTAAAACACAACTCGTGTTATTTGTTCTCAATTTGCATAGTAAATAAAATATAAAAAATAAAAAGCAACGCATTCTCTGCGATCTTCGGACAATTTTATGCTTGTAGCCCGAATCAAAAACAAACTTGTCAAAGTAAGAAAAAAACAGAAAAAAAAACTGGCAATTGCTGTTGATCAATTTTGAATTTTTTTAACCCTAGCACCACTATGCGGAAATATAGGAAAATGTATAGCATAAAGAAATCAACATATTTTAATTTCTATTGGTCAGAAATCGTTAAATTTTATCATGTTAGATGCGCAAGTTAATACTGGTGCGAATATTAGTTTTTAAGCATTCTCGATTTACTGTAGCTAGTGAATAACCACTTTTAATTCCGAAGCCGAATTTTTGATGTTGCTGTTTTCTGCATGTTTTGATGAAAATTCTTACATATACCTACTATACATACTTTATTTATTGAGATTCGCGGTCCGTTTATCTATAAAAAGAGCTATTTTAGTTAATATTCGAAGTGGTAGCCATTGTTCACGACAGGTATATGATGGCGCGCGCGCTCATGTGAGTTCAAAAATTATTTTTTCTGAATTTTTCTGGAAATCACCTTTCCTAATCAAACTTCTTTATTTTAACTAGGCTAAGGCTTAGATTTATGTGGGTGGAAGCAGTGGCGGATCCAGGATTTTCCTAAAGGGGGCGGTACCCCTATGGGGGGCGGAACCCTTACTTTGGCGGAAAAATTAGCTGTTTCAACCCAAAAATCGCAAAAAATCGCTCAAAAATCCTTAATTTTGGGCACTATTTTTGCGCCAACGGGGGGCGGCCGCCCCCCCACCCGCCCCTCTTCCTAAATCCGCCCTGGGTGGAAGTCAGGGATGGAAAAAACGCACATTTAAATATTTTGAATTTTGAGTTTTTTGTAGGTCTTTCTGGGTTTTTGGTTTTTTGGGTTTTATTGGAGTTTTATTGGTTTTTTTACGGAAATGACAGCTAGAACTACATACAGTAGCTGGAATACTTTCAATAGCTGCAAAACACGAAACAAACAAAATAAGATAGGTTTTTTATTCATTCTGCGAGGGGGTAAAATTTACCTTAACTAGTTATATAGTATATTTAGCATATTTTTGCCAAATTTCCATATTTTTCGGCTCAACATCAAATTTTTTACTGTTTCGATGTAAAAACATTGTTTGCTCTTGTACGTACTATATTTATTCATAGCTAACACTTTTCACATTAAAATTATTACAATGGTAATTTTTACCCGTGTTAGTAGTGCTACGTGATCCTATCTTTCTGTATAGTTGGACAATAAATGCAATAGATATTAATTGAAGACCAACTAAAAATATGATACGCCTACTGAAAAATAATATAAATGCTTTTCAGTCACGTGTTTAGATTGATAAGATTTTACGTATTTACCTCTAAAAAGCTGTAACATGGGCAAGCGCACCTGAAAATAAGCTTATCCTATAATTATTGTTAAAATGATGATACTCGATCATAAAGAATAAACTTAAGAATTCGTTTAATTCAATTTTAACAATAATGTCTACTTAAAATTATGAATTAGCTAAAAATGAGTTGACCTATTCATGCTAATAAGCTGTTTATCCTAATATGGTGAGCGAGAGAGTTTTTCGAGCCAAAATGTCATCAAAAATTCGATCGTGTCTCAACAGCCCCACCTGTCCCAACAGCCCCACCGTCCCAACAGCACAACCAATAATCCCAACAACCCCACAATTCCAACAGCCCCACCAATCCCAACAGCCCCACCATCCCAACAGCCCCAGTATCACAACAGCCCCACCGTCCAAACAGCCCCAGCAATAATCTTAATAGCCCCACCAGTCCCAAGAAGCCTACCAGTCCCAACAGTCCCACCGTCCCAACAGCCCCACCAATAATCCCAACAGCCCTACCAATCCCAACAGCCCCACCATTCCCAACAGCCCCAGTATCCCAACAGCCCCACCGCCCAAACAGCCCCACCGTCCAAACAGCCCCACCAATAATCTCAATAGCCCCACCAGTCCCAAGAACCCCACCAGTCCTACCGTCCCAACAGCCCCACCAATAATCCCAACAGCCCTACCAATCCTAACAGCCCCACCATTCCCAACAGCCCCACCAATCCCAATAGCCCCACTAATCCCAACAGCCCCACCAATCCCAACAGTCCCACCAATCCCAACAGTCCCACCGTCCCAACAGCCCCACCATCCGAACAGCCCTACCGTTCCAACAGCCCCACCAGCATACGTGGGCGGCAAAAAAATTCTATTGGGTGCAAGATTTTTCAAAGGTCAAAAAATGGCCTTTAAAATGGTGGTATGGCTAGGAGAACACCATTTTTCGACGTTCTCATCAAGCACTATCCATTGGCATCAAAAAATTGCGAGAAAAATTTCAAAAATTGAATTCTGGAGGTGGTAGTTTGGTTTTCTCGGGGGAATGCATTCCCCTAAACCCCCACGCCCAGTGGGGTAAAGTGACCTAGAAATGTGCTAAAAATAGAATTCTTGGGGTCTACAATAAGTTTGGGGATTTCAAGAATTTTGAGTTTGGGGGGTTAAACTTTAAACATCCCCTCCCCCGTGGTTGGGACAGTGCGACTGTTGGAATGATAGGACTGCTGGAACGGTGGAACTGCTGGGATTTGTGGGGCTCTTGGAGAGCTGGTGGGGCTGTTGAGACATCACCAAAAATTCTTAGGAGTGAAAGTGAAACAATGTTAATCCACAGTCAAGTTAATTTCGTGTACTTCTACAGATATTTTTCATTGTCGTATTTTCCCAAAAACAATCTCCTTTTCTCATTCTGCGATCTCGACCTTAAATCAGTTCGAACTTCATTCCCTTTATTGTCTGAAGATGGCCAATACCTCAGATAAAAATATTCGTGTAGCTCGTTAAACATGAAAAATTTTGGCAAAAGCGGGCCCTAGTCAGGAATATACAACACGGAAATTTTCGCAACATTCCGACTTGCTTGTGAAATTGCTATTCTTAAAAATTAGATTATATCTTTCTGAAGAAATATTCGAAATTGACTTTTACTCCTATAATATGTGGACTGATTGTGCACTGTTGAGAAAGAATTTTGGACAAAATCGGATCCTGAAAAATATCGTTTTGAAATTAAACTTATCATCTTTGCGTTTTTAACTGCTTTTATTGCAATGTGGAACGATTTCAATCGTCGGAATGCTTTAGTGATTAATAATTTAATAAAAAATAATAAAAAATAGGCTTAATACGATGAGTTAAGTAATGGTTCATTTTTTCTTTAATAAAAAATATCAATTTTAAGATTTTTTCCAAGTTCATAAATTTTGGTTACTCACAACTTGGGACTCGACTACTCTACTTTTCTTGATATTGTTATTTTCATTTTGATCTTTTTTGTTTTAATTTTTCGATCCTAAATTTAAACTCGTGAAGAATCGAAATAGAGCGCATCAAAGGACTAGCGAAACAAAAATTTAAATCAAATAAACACGCCGAAATCACTCGTTTTCGGAGATTCTGCTCTCGGCAGTACGTGTTTTTTAGAGGCTAAATTGAAATAATAATTCTGGAAAAAACGAATAAAATTATGCATTCTACGTTCGTTTAATATTTCACTGTTCGCTAAATTTACGCATTTGGTCCTTAACGATATTTATTTATTTTTTTTATGTAGGCCCATCAACCTTAATTGCGAGAAAAGAAAAACTTCTGCAAGGTAACAACGTCAATAATATAATGCTTGTTTTATTTATACTCGATTTCATTTGTAATAAGATGGGAACATGAAGCGACGCATTGTCTGCATTATTCGCATTAGGTTTTGCATTCAGTCACAATTTAAAAGCTTTCTTGAAAAAGAATAAAAAGAGAAAAAATAATTTTTTGTTTTTTTCTTCGCAATTTTTTGATTAGTACTTGATGAAAAACGTCGAAACATGACGTTTTTTGCCATACCACCATTTTAAAGACCATTTTTTGACCTTTGGGAAATCGTACATCCCCTCCCCGCCCAAACCAGAATTTTGTTGCTGTCCACCTGTGAAACAGACTATTGAGAGATGCGCAAATTAGGAGGCAAATATTTAGCATCATAACCATACGTGGGCAGCAAGAAAATTCTGGGAAGTGCAAGATTTTTTTGAAGGTCAAAAAATGGCCTTAAATAATAATTGGTATGGCGATAAAACACCATTTTGACGTTTCTCATACAGCACTATCCATTGGCATCAAAAAATTGCGAAAAAAACGAAAAAATTTTTAAAAAATTGAATTCTGGGGGGGGTATTTTAATTTCTGGGGGGGGGTATTTTGGTTTCTGGAGAGTGCATACCCCCAAACCCCACGCCCAGGTGTGATCATAACTCATATTTTTGAATAGCGACTCGTGTTCCTGATAATACGCTTATTTTATTAGTATTCAATATGGATTCTGTTATCTAATAAAATTCCAGGCTAAACAAAAAGATGGGGTCAATTTAGAATATACTCGCTGCTCACAGCAAGTTCTCATATTATTTAACACTCTTATTATTTTTGTTCTATTTATTCACAAATTATCTATTATTGCTACTTATTTCCACTTGTTCGTTAATTAAAATTTCCTTCCTTTCTTTGTTTCCTTCCGTTCCTGTTTTTTCTTTTTTTTTGTATTGTTATCGTGTTGATGATTTTCTATTATTACAAATAAAAAAATGCGCTTAATTCGTTAATCGTAGAATATTCGCAGGACTGCAATCAAACTATTTACAAGAGATAAAGTTTCGCTGAATTCTAGTTTGCGCCTGACTATGCTTTTCACGAAAATTCGTACATGTAAAAAAAATCAAATCTGACTCCAGCTTCGAAAAATATTTGGACCGATTGAAAAGCGTTAAATAAGCATTTTTCGACTAAACCGGATGCTAAGAGATGTATGAAATCGTTTTGAAATGCAACTTATCGTCTTTGTATTTTTCAACGTTGTCTTTAAGTTGATCTTGCAGTCGATTCAATCGTTTTTTACATTATTTATGAATTTAGAACTAATAAGAACAAGATTTATAAGATAATTTTATTAATAAATAAGATAATAGTTTATTTTTCCTTCTCGATAAATGATTTTAGGGCACTAACTTTCAAGTTTGATCGATTTTAATGCTCCCGAAATACGCAAGTGTGCTTTTAGAGAAATTGGACACGTAAAAGATGAACCGGATAAGCTGGCGGGCAAGAAGGGAAAAAATCACGTTTTCTGTCAATTATCCCAGAGTGTGAAATTTAAAGCGCTAAAACCAAATTCACTCTTCACACCGCCCCCTAGAAAATACATATATTACTCACAAAAGTTACAAAATCAATTTTGACGCTACATATGAAATAGTGTATTTACAAAAACAGACTAAATAGGACAACCGGCTGTATTCTCTTCCGGTTTAACTTTGCGCTTTCGTTTAAATTTAATTCGCATAAATCGGGCTACAAAAGTAATTTAAAATCTCAATACAGTAATACAGTTCAACAAGGCAAACGTAAACCTAAGTGAACATTGCGCACAAACTTTTAACGTTAATTAGTAGAATAAAAAATAGATAAATTTTTCATTTTTATATTTTAAAGTTCTAAAACAAAATCGGGCGGAATTATCGGGCAAATCCTACCTAAGCCAGCAGGGCTAAATCCAAAACTATTTATTCGAGTAACGAACCGGGTTCGATCGAGTCTAAGATGAGAATCTGAATTAGAAATAATTAGAAGAAAAAAGACGAAAAAAACACGGATTCTGGACGCAATACCTCGGCTTCTTTGATCAACAAAACGGCGTTTGGAAAATCAAAAGTAATAAAAGCTGGCGTTAGAAAATATAGAGAAAACGACGAAACGGAGAATCGTTGAACAACCGATATCATAGTCTAACGAAAAATGCATATTTCGTAAAAAAAATGCTAAAAAATCGATCAAATCGCGTAGATGTCAAAGTCCGTTACGACCGAAGCGTGGTCAGACGGCCAATCGTTGCCGGCATGATTGGGCGAATTGCTGAGGTGCTTGTTGCCCTGGTAAACCCTCGATGCGATGGGTTTGACCCTTGACCCCTTGAACATTATGAAATCGATGCGGTCCTGCGGCTCGGACGCATTGTACACCGGATTGTAGGCCAGAATGGGCGACCAAGTGAAACCGGGCATGCGAACCGGGTCAGGGTGCAACTCCCGGTAGCTGTCCAGCAGCCCTTGATTGGCCAACAGTTCGGTGGTGGGCCAGGCAAACTCGCGATCGCAGTGCGAGTGTCGGGTAGCGGGAATCTGCGCCGATACTTCTAGCAGTTACGAGAATTCATGAAGATGAAAGAGGGGTTAAAACCTGGCCCATATACCGGCAATTGCCGAGCTCGGGGTATGAATGGGCTTAAAACTGACCGAAATTCAGCCCGAAAGGGTTTAGGGTCTTCAAATTCGAGAAGAATTCCCGTGAAGAAAATTAGAAAAGGCGAAGCAGACCAACACCGAATGAATATCAAAATTTTTCTTCAAAAGTGCTCAAAATTGACAAAATTGACAAGTTTTAGAATAGCTTTTACACTAATTTCAGCATATACAAATACCAATTTTCGACGTCGTTTCGGCCAGAACTCGCTTACTCGAGCCCTACTAGACCGGCTGACCATAAGTGGGCGGCGCCAAAGTTCTGGTGAGGTGCAAGATTTATCCAAAGGTCAAAAAATAGCCTTAAAAATGGTGGTATAGCGTAAAAACATCGTTTATTCAACGTTTCTCATAGCGCATTATCCATTGGCATCAAAAAATTGCGAAAAAAAAACAAAAAAATTTCAGAAAATAGAATTCTGGAGGAGAAGTATTTTGGTTTCTGAGGGTGCATATCCCCCAGACCCCTCCCCCTTCGCGGACAGGTATGCGGCTGACCCCAGATCGGCACGCTGCACGTCTATGCTTAAACGCGTGCGTATACTGCGCCTAAACTCCGGGGGATGCTAGGGGTATGTTGGCAATAAAAAATGCGAGAGATACAGAACGTGAATTTCTTCCCCAAATTTACTCGATGCTACACGTCGGACGTTACTGGGTACAACGTGGTTTTTACGCCATGTTATTACTTCAAATATTTCGCCTGGGTAAAGTTTTTTGCTGAACGTTCAGATCGACTGACGAAAGTATTCCGACAGGTCCTAAACACACCTGGGTGTGGGGGGTTTGAGGTATGCACCCCCCCCCCAAAAACCAAAATACCCCCCCCTCGAAATCAAAATACCCCCCAGCTCGGTGCCGAGGCGAAGCTGAAAAGTGCCGAGGCGCCGAGGGTTAAAATCAAATTTGAATAAGTTTAATATATCGGTTAAATATTAACTATTTAGAATGCATCTGCAGTACACAGGCTGTTTCTTACCTATTGGCTTTTCTTATGTTTTTAGGCGCGTACCCAGTTACACCAAGTTATATACATCAAAGTGCGAATTGATATTCATATGATGACTAAGTTTTATTTCTCATGCTCGCTACATGGATCGGAAAGTGCAGTGCAGAGAAATTAATCGTAATATTAAACACTTTATTTAATTAAAATAAATGTTTATATGTTTATTGTTGTTAGCCAGAATTCTGATTTCAATCTGATGAAGCAGATAATTCATCATCAAAATTTAGATCATCTGAATCAGAGTTAGCCTCATCCATTTCGCCATGTTGTGCTATCGCGTCATCGCCGTCGTCATCGTTTATCAGATTCTTTAAAGTCACACTATTATAACCAACTGCTTTGAGATTATGCTTTACAAAAAGGAGTTTTTGAACATTTGTCTGTCATTCATTCGCCACAGCTTTTCTATTCTTCCACCGCATTGTCATGGATTATTTTTATTTTAGAGGTTTTGTGTGTCAGTATCACTGATTAAGTATCCTGCCGACCATATATGCACAGTATGGGAATTCTGGGGGGTGAAAACCTAAAGTGTCTTATTTGGGCCCAAAAATGGCCGGTACGCGTTAAAAAAACATCGTTTTTTGGCGTTTCTGACGATACTCTATCCTTCTAGAGCGTTAAATCATGAAAAAAATTTCGAAAAAAGTCGAATAAATTGACCAATATATCGCTTAAAACATGAATATATGGCGCGAAGCGCCGAAAATTTGGCGATTTTGAGCAAATAGATGGCCAAAAACCCTTAAAAAGACACTTTTCCTACCAATTTTCAGGTAAGTCTAGGAAACTTTTGAAAAATCGCCAATTCTGGGGGGAATTTTTTGCGGGGGGGTGAAAAATGATTCTGCGGGGGGTGAAAACCCCCCAAACCCCCCAAGATCATGTATGCTACCGATCTTCCTGCATAACATATAGTTCCTATTTTAACCCTAACGTAGAGCTCAGGCTCGTATACAGGGGGATTGGGGGAAAGTGCCCCTTTCGAAATAAAATGTGAGAATAATTGCGAAAGACTTTTCGCGCTTCGCGTTGAATTTCACAATGATAATTTGTACAACCAAAAGCGTCTTTTCGCTACATGGATCGGAAAGTACAATCGCTACATGCAGAGGCGGATTTAAGGGGGCGGCCGCTCCCCATTGGCCAAAATATTTAGCGAGAATAAGAAGGGATATGCAATTTGCAATGATTTTTGGTCGTCAGTGACCATAATTTCTCAAATTTTTCCGGCGCTACGCGCCGGATGATACCTATTAATGACATTTATTTACTTTCTTGGCGACCTGGGCACGGTTTCACCATAAGTTTACGACTCCTAAGAGTCCTACGAGTTTCGTTTTACTGGAAAATCGGGTTTCACCATCTTTTTACGAGTTACGAATTACGACTACGAGTTATGAGTAACGAGCAACGGGTTAAGAGTTCGTATTACGAGGGTTTCACCAGGGTTTCCGTAAGACTCATTTTTTACGAGTACTTTTTGGACCTTTTTACGAGTACTCGTAATAAAATGTATATCTCTTCTGTTGCGTATGACATTCTTCATTAGTCATTGTCTCTGTTTTAAACAGCATAATTATGTAATTAATTGCAGATTTTCTGCCGCTCGATAGAAAAACATAGAAAGTGCTAAGAAATGTATGGGATTCAGTCAACAAGAATTAATAAGCTTCTCAGAAAATTTATAGCTTTAAATAAAAACGAAAATAATAATATTAGTAATAATAATAATGACGATAATAACAACAACAACAATAATAATAATAATAATAATAATAATAATGATAATAATAATAATAATATTACTAATACTAATAATAATAATAATTATTATTATTATTATTATGATACTAATAATAATAATAATAATAATTATTATTATTATTATTATTATTATTATTATTATTATTATCATTATTATTATTACTATTATAATTTATAAACGAAATCAATTTAATCAGATTCAGAGACGTTACGAAGCTAAAAGTATATCACAGCGTATTATTTCAATTTTCAAATTTTTTAAATCATTCTTAGTTGTCATTAATACGTACATAAAATATGCAGTTCGGCTCTTTTCCGAAGGAAGTGCGATGGAATTCTAATTTTCAGAAATCTAATCAAAAACGTCTGATTTCCGCAATTCATGAAAAAATGTCTAAGTGATTGTAATATTTTTCATAAAAAAGCTGCGAACATTACTAACAAGGGCTAAAGGAATAAAATTTCGAATTACTACTCAAGAATGCAGCTTAAGAATCGAATTTTATGGGATTTCTCCAAAACATTTTTTGAAAAGTATATTATTTTTTTAATGCTAATCTTCTTACCCTTTACATGTGCTGCCAGTATATGTATTATGTAGGTGTGTGCACGAAAGTGAAACAAAGTGAGAAAAACAAATCAGAAAACTATTAAACGCACTAGTCTGCCACTTCTTTGCGAGTCCTATGGACCTCTTTTTGATCCGTGATAATATTACAAAATTTACGAATCTTTTCACTCGTAACATTCGATCGTAATATCTGGTGAAACCGCCTTAGCCGTTATTCGTGAAAAAACACTCGTGAAAAGTACTCGTAGAACTCGTAAGTCGTAGCCCGTGGCTCGTAAATCTCAGTTTTTGATGAAACGGAAATTTGTAGCACTCGTAGCTCGTACTCGTGAAACCGTCACCCGTAACTCGTAACTATAGCTTTGTGGTGAAACCGGGCCCTGGAAGCCGTTTTCTGTTCATGTAGGTTTCAAAACAATTTTAACAGCAGAAACAGCTATTTTTGCATAGTTTTCTTATATTTTCAATAAAAAACTTTCAATGTTTCGCATCAAATGCTATAAATACAGGAAATCAAGCAGTAAATCATGCTTCTAGACGTCTATCCGCCTTAATTTTGCAAATTTTTCGGCGCTTCGCGCCAGATTTTTGTTAAAGTCTTAGAAATTTAATGATGTTTTTGCACAAAATTGTCGAAAATTCTAAAATTTTAAGAAAAATATGACTTCAAAAGTGATTTTATGTAAAAGTATACAATGTAAAACACGGAAAAATGCTATTTCGCGCGTTAAGGGCAAAATTTTGGACCTGTTTTTGACTTTTTTTGGAAAAGTTTGTATACCGCCCCCCTCCCGCTACTGGATGGATCAGGAAGTACAGTAATTCTCGCCCGTCTGCTACCATAAAACGTCCAAAAACTCTTTTTTGTAAAGCACAATCTCAAAGCAGTTGGTTATAATAGTGTGACTTTAAAGAATCTGATAAAGGCTGACGACGACGATAAAGCGATAGCACAACAAGGCGAAATAGATGAGGCTAACTTTGATTCAGAAGATCTAGATTTCGATGATGAATTATCTGCTTCATCAGATTGAAATAAAAATTCTGGCTAACACCAATAAACATTTGTTTTAGTTCGATAAAGTGTTAAATATTACGATTATTCTCTAGCTCATGTACATACAAAATATTCTAAGAGTACTATTTATGGGTATAGGTATATAAGCTTGACCCTCGGCATTACCCTCGGCCTCGGCCTCGGCCGAGGCAAGGATTTTAAGTCGCCTCGGCCGAGGCCGAGGCCGAGGGTCCAAAAAGTTCCCTCGGTCCGATCACTGTTCCAAACACGGTTCTTTTTGTATTAGGCAAAGATTTTTCCCGATGTACAAAGACTTTTCGGGACCATCTTTGCACATGTACAAAGATTTTTTTGGGAAGACAAAACCTGCAAAAAAGTCTAAAATTCGCAAAAATTTTCGGCGCTTCGCCCCGAAATGAGTGATTGTGTGTTATGTATGTCTTTGTACTGGCAGAAATTGCATTTCGAAAAAGAATGTCAAATTTTTCGGCACTTCGCGCGTTTTAAGACGATTCTTAGTGATTTTTTCTCAGAAACCCAGAAATTAGCTAGAATACACTATCAAACTCTGTTTTTACCACACTAAAATCGCTTTTGTACCATATTATATTACCCAAAAATTTGTGTGTGAAAATATACAAAGACTTTTAGGGACCATCTTTGTATATACTTGTACAAGCTGACCTTGTACAAAAAAAACACTGCTTCCAAATCGTAATTTTCGCTTGGAATGGCGTACAAAACGCTGAGATGAACTATTTTTGTCGTTTGGCTGTCTGGCTACATTAACTTCCATACATTATTTAAGTTTCCCAAACAAGGTATACATTGGCGCTAACATTAGAGGTATTTCATGCATGGAGTCGAATTATTTAAAGAGTGCCTTCAAAACTTGTCCTCTCGGAAAAGTCTTGCCTGATTTACCTAATTCTCATGCGAGCAATGCATTTCTAACGATTTTCATTTTGCTATCCTGCTCACCTCTTTATTTGTATTATAACGAAACCCGCAGAAAATCTATAATTTTGCTTAGTTTATAGTTTTTGGTGCTTATAGCATTTTATTCATCATTTTATCTATTCTTTTGCATATTTTTCCCTCTTTCCCTTTTATTTTCATGCATTACCTAATTGCTTAGATTGAACGGTTAATGCACTGGTTATCAGTTCTGAATGACTCTTTGTTTTATGTTACGTTTTTTCTCTTACAGATTCAGAAATGCTAAATACTAGTTCGAAGCCGAAAACAACTATCACAGGAACGGCCGTTTGCGCCGACTGTTCAGATCCAGAAGTTGCATGGATTTCCTTAAATCGCGGTGTTTACCTTTGTACAGAGTGCTGCAGTATACATAGAAGCTTGGGTCGTCACATATCCCAAGTCCGCTTTTTGAAAACATCAACGAGCAGCGCGACTCAGGGTAAAAAATAATGCATATTTGATAACCGCAAATAACTAATTTTAATATTTTTTTACCCCTGAAAGATTTAGAAGTAATCCTAAATCAGTTTTACGCTAGTTCCATATTTTTCTGATTTTTCCATCACGTCAGGAGATTGATATATAGAGAAAAGCATTTCAAGCAAATTACACGCAAGATTAGGGCACAGTATAAAGAATATCAATGAAATATTTAATTTTTCTTTCACAAGCTTTCAACTTTATATATAGCGTCTAGATTAGCCAAAGCAGTTCTGCCAAGATGTTTTTCTTATCCTATTAAGCAAAATTGATGAATGTTCTATAACAAAATGCATTATGCTTTTCACTTAATTTCTCAGAGATTATTGGAGGAGTCAAGATGTAGAGTCATCCTTTGAGATACATTTAAGCATATTCAGGGTTTTAAAGTTAATATTCTAATCGGATTTTAATTTCTCGTGCTTAGACACCACGAAACAGCAGTAAGTAGCGACTTTTTACCAGCAACACATGCATGCAAAAGTCGAATGTTTCAGTGGTTCAACTAAACTAGTTTCTTTAAACTGTGGCTTACCTAGTTATCATATATGTAGAGTAGTAGATTCACAGTGATGCTTTCGTTAGAGTAAATAAACCTCAAAAGTAATGAAAATTGGATGAATTTCTGGACTAGGAAGAAAATCTCGCAAAGTCTATTTATTGAATCGGAATACTTTATTGCTGGAAAACAGAGCAAATACAATAGCGAATACGATCAAGATAATGATGGATTTTAGAGGAAACGGCATACTTGTATATCCAGCGATTTATTACAGAATAAGGATAATGTAGTTTCAATATTTTTAATCATTTTTTGGAGAGACGTTTTAGAGCGCAACAGTTGCGTACATACAGTGGAGTTCATTGCACAATTTTATAAGTTAGACTTATCACTTATTGTATCAAATAACCTATTATTAGTGTAAATAAATGGAAAAATTGGCTTCAAACTGAGTGTTTAAACAAGATTTTGGATTATCTTTAATAAGAGAATAATATTTATGGCGTGTTTCTATTAGTTGGAAATAATGCATTAAAATAGAGTTTAACGCTAAACGCCGAAATTTGAAATATAAATAGCTCAAGGACCAGACGTGTTGCACAGAATTTAACGGCATATTTGGGGTCAGCGCAAAAATTGATTCAGAATTTAAAAAACATTGGGGAAACACATGTTGTAAATCAGTGTCAGGCAAGTATATATGTAGTGTGCAAGTTAATGCTTTCTTCTTTTTTCATGATTGCAACGTTGGATTGTAATCGAACAGGCGTAATGTGTAGTAGTAAAATTCGTATAAAATTCGCGTAACGAATTCATTGACGTTTCCCTCTACCCTTGAAATCGTAAAGGAGCTAATATAAAGATGATTATGAATATTTATTGCAGACATAACCTGCTATAAATATTTGAAAAATAACCCTCTGCCGGAAGTTGTTTTTATAAAAATTCTAATAGAACTAATGGCACAATTTAACTCAGTCTTAAATGGCTAGAAAGCCAGTTTTTGCGAGGATTTCTTGGCATTAACATCCGAAATTGAAAGTGGAGATGGTATTTGGAAACGGGAAACATTAGTCTTTTTTGGGATGAAGTATACTTATGTATATGCTTTACATAAAATTAGAGTTTCGCCATCCATCCTAGTAGATCAATCATTATGAAACTAATTGCTAAAATAGCGCTATAACTACGTTATTTCACACTTTTTGGTCAAGTGATTTTGAAAAAATTGACGTTATTGAACCAATTTCAGTCTTCATTTGACCTCAATTTCCCCAGAAAATTTGCCATTTTCCCATTCTGGGGGTCCAGACCCTACATGCGAGGGGAAGGGGTGGAGGGTATGAGTGATTCCCCATCCAAAGTCGTTTGTCTCCTTACCACTCTTTCGGAGTCAGAAATTTTTGACCCCACTCACCATTTTTGACGAAAAATTCATATTTTTGGCCATTTTAAGGTGTTTTTTACCATTTTTGACCAAAAATTCGAGGTCCTTTCACCCTCCCCCTCCCACCCCTCCTGAACATGGCCGATGTACCCCACATAAAATTTCGAGCCGTGTACATGTCTGGCCTGTACCTCCGAACCTCCCACGTGCCTGTCTGGTTTCAGCCGACCGGAATGGAAGCTGACCCCTCGCAAACACGGGTGCGATCCCCAGAACTGTCGATTTTATGAAAAAAATCGTAAAAAGTTTGCTTTTAACCGTTTTTATCTAGTTTTTTTGGCTCGAAAATGACAAATTTTCGGCGCTTCGCGTGAGAGACTCATTGTTTGGCTTTTACTTTTCAATTTTCTCGAATTTTTGATAAATTGTTTATGTTCTAAAAAGGTCGAGCATTGTCTGAAACGACAAAAAAACAGTGTTTTTATGTTTACTCGGCAGTTTTTGACGATGCTCTATTTTTCTAGAGCGAAAAATTCTGAAAATATCAAAAAATACAAAATCTGATCAAATTGAACAAAACATAGTCGAAAAGGAATATATGGCGCGAAGCGTCGAAAATTTTATACTTTTGAGCAGATGGATGGATAAAAACGCTTAAAACAGTTTTTTTCTAGGAATTTTCGAAAACTTGGAACATCGATAATTCGGGGGATGTAAAAATTTCTGGGTACATGTGTGGCTGACTTCCAGAATTCTTATGCTATACGTGCAGTGTACATGTATGTTTGCAAAGATCAAGAAAAAAATTATGCGCGTAAACGATTTTTCAGTGTCATGGTAATGAATAATGAAGTCATGCCTTTCAATTGTTCATTGCCGTCCTATTTCTATGCTGAACAGCCAAAGCGTATTTAAATTCAAAATTGAAATCTGTGAAACGGTTGAAATCACACTCTTTTACGATTCATTGAGCTATCGAGCTATGTAGGTAGGTCTTTAAATTTCAATTGTCAGGAATTTGTCAATATTCAAAAATTATAGTGCTAATCATACATGTAACGACTCGAAATTTTGGGACGGGGTTCCCCGGCTATTTTAGGGGAAGGGGTAAATGAACTCCAATTTTTGGCCAAAAACGGCCAAAAAAAACACATAAAAACGGTCAAAAAATTTATTTTTTCCAAAAATTGGGGTACTAAAAATTTTCTGGCTTAGGAGGGATGGGGGACAGCCAAGTTTGGGTGGAAGAGATCCCCCATCGCCCCTATGACAGGTGTGCAAGGTCAAACTTTGAGGGAGGGTCGAATATGAAAAGAGTTGGAGACAGCTAAGTAGCTTGTAACAAACGATTAACAGCGAAAAAGATGATATCGCTGTTAAAACCATCGTTTTCGAGAATTTGTGGCAAATATTAGCCTTTTTGAACTTACCTACTCACATAGCTGTATGGCCTTTTTTGGACTAAAAATAGCTACATTCAGCCGTTCTAAAGTCGAAAAATAGCTATAAATCCTTTTTAAACCCATAAAATACAACTATATAGCATTTCTGAACTAACACGGTATGTTTCTGAGTCCAAAAAGTCTATATAGCTAGTTTTCTGAGCCAAAAAGCCAAAAAAGGCTATATAATGTTTTGCTATATAGCTATCAGTGTTTTAGAGCTCAGGGGTAATATCCCCCTCTCACCCCTCTCCATGCCCATGTATGGCCCCTATCACATGTCTGAGGCAAACAGTTTTGACCAACGTGTTTAATTTTTCACAGCGTACCTACTGATTTTCTTAGGTAACACTGGGTCGTTGTTCTGCTCTCCAGTGCAACTGGCTCTGGTTCAAACTTTGCACAGCTTGGGCGCGAATAATATATGGGAGCATCTGTTGCTCGATCCGGCTACTTCTACTAAGTACAGGCGAAAACCGACGTTTAAAGACCCGCTGTATCCATCAAAGGCTGACTTTATACGCTCAAAATATGTCGATTTGGCTTTCGCCCTTAAGCCAGAATTCAAAGCATCTCTGGACGATATGGAGAACAGTGCATGTATGTTGCTTAGCATGGAAACTTTTATTTTTCTCATGATATCGAAGGGAATTGTGTTTTTTATTGTGTGCCAGAAGCTTTAATTAATACATACATACAATTGTGTAAAAATGATGTATTTATATCTTATTAAATAGTATCATTGCGATATCTTGTTCAGAATCATTGGATTTGTGCAATCTATTATGAATATGGCACTGGAAATTATTCTGCGTTTTGAGAAGTTACATCGATACATAACGCTATTTAAATTCAAATATTTGTCTAATATTTCAAATAACTTCTTTAGATCCTGCTCAAGACCTCGACAAACAACTTTATTCCTGTGTTCGCACGAATTATGTAGAAACTACGTTACGACTTCTTGCTCAAGGAGCTGATCCCTCTGGTTACATTGATCCAGAAACTGGATGGACACCCTTGCACATAGCTGCTAAAGAAGGACAGGACTTGCAGGTGTATTGAATTGAATTCTTACATTCACTATTTTTAGCGACATTCAAAATTAATGGTTTTTTATCATTGCCGAATGATCCGAAGGCAAGGTTTAGCGCTAAGTCACCATCTACTTTACTGAAAATTGATTCTTTTGCATGTGCATAAGGAGAATAATCTGTTTGTGCTATTTTTAAGTATTGTTGTTAAGTATATGTGTATGTGTAGTCATACAATGTGTGTAGACGCAGAAGTCCAAAAAGATTTATTTTCCATTTTCTTTTTACTTTCCGTAAAAAACTACGAAAAATCACTGCATAGAAGCTGAGAAAATTTTAAAAATTTTAGGGGAAGCGAAAAACAAATTTTTATCCTGATGGCCCAGTCAGTCAGATTTTCTATATATATATTGTTTAAATTCAAAGGCTGCAACATTGTCACTAAAAATTCAGTGCATTAGCTTTTTACTTAATATGCATATAAATTATAAACAACCCATTGATTCAAACGTTGTGGACTTGTTTGCAATATGTTGAAGTTTAGGAGACCTGCTCATTCAGGTTGAGTTGTTGTATCTTTATGGGGCCGATCCCGCGCAGCCCGATTTTGCCGGTCTCTTGCCTTATGATCATGCAAAACACGCTGGCTTCAAAGAACTATCAAATCGACTCGTAGATTTACAGTACGAAGTTACCGACAAGCTTTCCTCTTACTTATGCGGCCGAAAACCCGATCATGCAGCATCCAGTAATGAAAAGCTAATAAAAGCCTGAGGGATCAGACATAAATTGGTCTATAACTCGGAAAATTCGTCGGGATAGCTCGCAAAAACCGCCTTTTTCGACGTTTTTGATATGCTCTATCCATTAACATTATAAAGTCCTAACTTTTAAAGAAAAATTTTTTCTTCTCAGAAAATGTCGTTTTTCGGTCGCGCTAAGAACAAAATTATGGGAAATACTGTATATCGGGCGCGAAGCGCTGAAAATTAGATTTCACGTCAAACACATGCAATTTGTCCATCTATCCGCGCATTGTCTTACCTACCTGCCAGAATTTTTTTTCGGCCAAGGGCGGGAGGGGGCAGACGGCCCTGCTTACATATGTATGTTTTAATTTAGACCTTAGACTGTCGAAATCTCTGTTTTCTAGAGCCAACGTTGTAAATCATGATTAGATGTGCACAGAATGGGATCTCTGGAGTCGGCCACAGAACAGTTTTTTTTTGTCGATTTCCTATTCATTAAAACGTTGATGCGTCTTTTTTGTAAATTGTAAAAACTGTCAAAACATTTTTTTGAAAAATATAAAGTATATGGGGAGTCAGTGGCATTTTGCTGGGGTAGCCAGTGTTTTGTAGGTGCGGAACCCCTCAACCCAAAGCACATGCAATACAAGTCACAGCACATAGAAAACCAAGGTTTCTAGGGGATGTGTTTTTGAAATGTCGTTGTACGAGTACACTGATTAACGGCTGTCCCAAATAATTTGCGAAAAATGTCTGTTGCTCTACACATAAATATATGTACATATGATATACATAATATTTACGAGAATTTTCCATTAATTCAAAACATGCCTCGTTCAGCATATTTTACGAAAAATTGCTCAGTAAATCTTTTGACTTACTTCATTTTTACTCCTTGAACTATAAGTTATCGACAAATTTTTGTATCCGTTTATCGTCCGAGATTTAGTTGGATAAATGCACTAGTAAAGTTTAAAAAACGAAATCTTATTACGCATTACTTAACTTTATTCTATTACATTTAAATTAACCAAGTAAAAAATTTTACAAAAACTTTTGGCTAGGTACCTGCTACCGTCCTTGTGCATGTACAAATGGACCTTGTACAAAAACACTGGGTAACACCGTTGTGTTAGCAAGGCTATCACGCAGCATTAGCAGAGCAACCCTGCAGTGTTAAGATCCCTCAACCACCCACACAAAGCTGATAAGTTACTTGCTTGACCCCTGAAAAGTTTTAGCGCGTCAAGTTAGGGCTGCTTGCTATGCCTCTCATATTTCCCTTAGAATGTAAAGGCATAAGTGTTCAATTAATTGTCTCCTAGATAAGACTTTACCTAAAATCAGCTTCTTTGATTATGCAGAAAAGATTCAGAAATTTAGGAGACTCCTTAATTCCCTTAGTGAATCCTGCCTACTTAATTTAAAAATAACATATTTAGAAATCTGATTTTTCACTTAAAATTCATTAAAAGACTGGATTCGGAATTGAGAGGCATACATGCACTTATACACCAAAATAAAAAAGTTGAAAATTGATAGGCTGACATGTTTTTAAATGAAATGAAAGTTATGAAAGTTAGGTTTATGAAATCGTCAAGTTAAGAGAATAATTTAGGCGTGCATTTAAATCGCTCTTTGTTCTATGTACACGCACGCATAGCACTTGCAGGAATTCATATGTCAAACGTGTTAAGCTTAAAAATGGCTTTAAGAGAGAGAGAGAAGCAAAAACTTTTCATTTTTAGACCACTTATGAATGATTTTTCTGCCGTTTTGGGCCAAAAATATCAGCCATGTATTTCAGGAGGGTCCTCGGCAGTGATCGTACGGGGTCAGATTTTCACCCCGATCGGGGTCGGGGTCGGGGATGAAAAACCCTGGCTTTCGGGGTCGGGGTCGGGGTTGAAGATTAACAATTAACATTGCATGATTACATACCAATTTGAAAAGGATAAAAACGAGACCTTCACTTGTTTGTAGAGCATACTAATAAAGCTGGTTATGTTCAACATTTTATTTTGATTTCAAGTTAAAGCATGGTTTTAGCAATTTAGCATTACTCTCAATTTTAATCACTAATCGCTCTCGCTTTTTCGTATTCTTCCAAAGTTTTTTCATAACGGTTTTCTATGGCGCACTGATTGTAAAGGAGACAATGGCGCGAAGCGCCAGAATTTTCGAAATTTTTACCGTTTTCATGTAGAATTTACGCCTTTTTATTAACAAACAGTTCGGAAATCATAAGAGGCGCAAAGCATCAAGAAATTCAGTCATGTTTTACCGCCCTAAGACAATAATCGGCGGTGTTAAGCGCAGGAAAATTTTGATGTTTTTACTCTTTAAACTCAATTTATACCAAAATTTTTATAAATTCCTAATCCTTTTACCTTTTCTGTCCTCCTAAAAATCTCTTTCAACATGTAGAACGAGATTGTACGGCTGGGGGTCTGGGGTGGCGCTCAAGCGCCCCCAGCGAGGTCCAGAGCAGAACCCCCGAAAATTTTGTAAAAAAGCACTCCAATTTTTAATTAGTAAAGTTAAAATTTTCGCAAATTGGCAAAATCTCGGTTCTGAATCAAGTCCAAAAAAACTTAAAATTGTTGAACACCTACACTGCACAAAACTTCTGAGCTGAAATGCATTTTTCGACCTCTGCTAAGTAAGTAGTGCAGCAACGGGTCGCAACCAATAAGTCATTGATTGAAAGATGCATCAATGAGAATTTTGTTCTTACCATTTTCAGACCAATTTGTGGCCTTCTTATCAACTACTTCAGAAAACAGAAAATCGCAAAACACAAGAAAATTTGGCCTTTCGTTTCATTTAGAATAGAATTATGTGTCCTTGTAAAGAAAGATAAACAAAGCAGATAATAGACAAATGGGTACGCAATCATTTTCGCACTTACACCATTATGTTCAACAAGCATGTGCAGTTTCATTCAATTAACTATGTAATAGTGCATTGAATCATTAAAGTGCTGCGAAGTGCTGGATTATTTTAACAGATTCAAGCTTTTAAATTCATTGGATCTGTATAACAATAAATATTAATGACGGCGCGAAGCGCGAAAAATTTTGACGTTTGTGCCTTTTTAAACTCAATGTTCTGGACACATTGCGCCAGAAAATCAACATAATTTCTGAAAAATTCCGGGGGGGCATGTACCTCCATTCCCCCTCGGCTACGCCTGTGATTCCGCAGTAATTTCGGCGCACTTCATAATGGAAAATATGCGAACATGTATGTACATCTTAACAACATGGCGACCAGGCGTACTTTTTATGAAATATCGCGAGTGTCGAGTTTAACATATTAATTTTGCTGGTGAATGAATCGTCCTTGTTCCGAATTTTTTTGCTATTTATACAATTCTTCTATGTACTAACAAATAAAATGCTATATTTCACCCCCGAAAAAAAGGTTCAACCCCGACTCGAAAAATCATGCCCCCGGTCGGGGGTCGGGGTCTGGGTTTAGGCCGGGGTTTTTCGGGGTCGGGGTCCCCGTACGATCACTGGTCCTCGGTCATTTTTTCGAGGGAGGTAAACTATAGCAAAACACCTAAAAAGAGCTAAAAATTCAATTTTTTTAAAATCGGGGGAAGGAGTCAAATTTTGTGGCTTTTGGGGATGGGGGGACAATCAACTTTGGTTGTGGGGTTCCTCATTTCTCTCTTACATGTATGTATTTCACCCAAAATTTTGAGCCATTGCATGTTGATCATATCTGCTTTTTCGTATATGTAGTCGATCATCAACAACAACATTTCATTGTGCCCGAGGTGGTGGCTGTTGGCCATAGTATCGATTGCAGATCGGCCGCTGAGAAGTCAGCACGTCGTCATCTTCAGAACTTGAGTGACTGTGCATTCGAAAAATTGGCTCAGGACATTTATGACGAAGTAGATCGCCGTGAAACTGACACCGCCTGGTAACTGAGCTTCTGTCAGGGTGCTGCATAAATCCTAATTTGAATTAGTAAATTATCTTTTCTTTTTAGATAGAGTGTACTTGATGTTTTAAATATTAAAAACTGGAAACAAACCTGAATTTCTGATCAGCAGAATGTGAGAAAATAAGTTTTAAGAGTTTAAAAAATTTAAAAAGTAGAACCACGAGTTCGCGGTGTCGGCCGAAACTGTACCAAACTTAGTATGTCTCAGTGGGTGCTTCTTCAGTAATAAAATGATACATCGATCAGTATGAGTCAAATGTTGTTTGCAAAACAGCTTTATCCTATATTTATTTATGAATAAAGTAATACCTTTTCAATGTATTAATACCACACCTGGGCGTGAGGGGTTTTGGGGGTATGCACCCCCCCCGAGAAACCAAAATACCGCCCCCCAGAAACCAAAATACCCCCCAGAATTGAATTTTGAAATTTTTTTCTGTTTTTTTCGCAATTTTTTGATGCCAATGGATAGTGCTCTATGAGAAACGTTGAAAAATTATGTTTTTATCGCCATATCACCATTTTTAAGGCAATTTTTTGACCTTTGAAAAATCTTGCACCCCCACCCCAGCATTTTGGTGCTGCCCACGTATGATTAATACCCACCGAAGTATGCATGTGGCCTTCCCCAGCATAAGTTCGTCAGCTACGCTATTCTTCATTCAAGAAAGCAGATTCTGTGCTCAGATAATGTGAGACGGATTTTCCGTATAAAATTCGTCTACAATATGTTATTGACGAATTTCTATCTTCTCGTTGTATCAAAAAACACAAGAATTTATGATGAGATGTCTAGACCGAATAATTTAGTCAGAAATTTGGGACATAGATTATCTGTAAAGAATTATGCGGGTTAAAGTGAATAATGTGTACAAGTGATCATGAAGGATATTAATATCTACATAAATTCTTTTTGAATCGTTTTGTATTCAAAGCTTACGTAATTAATAGATATTATTCATCTTATGAAGTAATATAATAATATACAATATATACGCGAAATATTAATGTTTGCATGTATAAATATATCAATCATGCAAGCCTCTAATATAAACTGATTTTAAACATAATTACGTATTAACATCCCTTGTTATCAATTATAGCTCCTGATTTTATTGATTTATTCTCATTCCCTATGATAAAAACTCCAAATAAGGAATATAATATTTTACATATCATTTACTCAGTAACGTTATTTTACTCTTTTTGTTTTCACTTTGATTGACTAATCATATGAAAGGTTTATTTGAATATTTTCTCACATGTTTCTTTTTTATTGAGATATTAGTATTATTTTAATCATTCTGATTTTTTAAAGTTGTTTCAAGGACATCGTGTCTCAGCAATGATGCATTTGTGACTGGTCATCGTTACGTAGTACCTTTTTTGCCGGTCAATCCAGCTTTGCCTTCAATACGCAATCAGTATCGGCAAAAATTAGCCAAATTTACTGGCCGTGAACTTTTTGCATTAATTATCGATTTATTGGCCGAAGCTAAACGCCGCTGTTGTTCTCCGGTCTGCAGCGTAAACCCTCAGGTGCATATGTATGTATGCAGGGTCAAATTTGAGGAGGGGCGGCCGCCCCTCCCCCTTTGATCAAAAAAGTTTTTGAAAGGTAAGGTAATGCACGGAAAGATGGAAAAATCAAATGTTTTTGTCGTACAATCTTCAAATTTTTGGCGCTTTGCGCCGGATGTGAAGTATTTTCCATCATTTTGGCCCAAGCGCGACCAAAAAATGGCACTTTTTTAACCTTTTTAGTCGAAAAAGTTTTTTTAATTCCCAGCTTTATGGTAATAATGGATAGGGCCGTACATGATCTTGGGGGGTTTGGGGGGTTTCACCCCCGCAGAATCATTTTTCACCCCCCCCGCAAAAAATTTTTCACCCCTCCCCAGAATTGGCGATTTTTCAAAATTTTCCTAAACTTACCTAAAAATTGGTAGAAAAAGTGTCTTTTTAAGGGTTTTGGCTATCTATTTGCTCAAAATCGCCAAATTTTCGGCGCTTCGCGCCATATATTCATGTTTTAAGCGATATATTGGTCAATTTATTCGATTTTTTTCTAAATTTTTTTCATGATGTTATGCTCTAGAAGGATAGAGTATCGTCAGAAACGTCAAAAAAACGATGTTTTTTAACGCGTACCGACCATTTTCGGGCCCAAAAAAGGCACTTTAGGTTTTCACCCCCCCCAGAATTCCCATGCTGTGCATGTAGGGCATGTCGAAAAATGCGGGTTCTACGAGCTATTCCGACGAATTTTTCGAGATATAGACCAATTTATTTTGGGTTCGCCCGCCCCACCTCTTTTCCTTGGCCGAATCCTGGATACGGGCTTGTATGTACATCATATCTTTGTACAATTCTTTTATTACGCGATGCGACATCTTGAATATAATTTGAAAAAATTTCCTTCGAAAATTGTACAGTCATTTTTTTGAATATTTCATTCACATTACAGCTCAAAACTTAGGGTGCGGGTAGTCTGAGAGCTTTCAGGGGAAAAGAGTGGCCTTCGATTTTCGGTCAAAAATAGCAAAAAAGCACTTAAAAGTGGCATAAAACGCAAGTTTTTGTCCGAAAGCTAAGAAAGAGGGAAAAATCTCAATTCTGATGATGAGGGACATCCGACATTGTGTTGATATCTCACTAAACTCCTTTCCACATATGTATATGGAATATGAGTTTATGAGAATCCTGAAGTAGCACAGTTTTTGTATTCGGCAAAGATCTTATCTGTTCAGTATGCCGTTATTATAGTAAAAATTGCGTTTAAAAAGAGTCGAAAATTTTTTTGTCGATTTATTTTTGTTACTTCTCTTTATAAGGCTTCAGCATTGAGTTCAGTAGCTTTAATCAGCCCAAGTTTTTGAATGCCTCATACGCCCTTATTAATTTACTAATTTAAAACGCACTTTGTCTGTCACATGTCTAAACTTGACTTGAACATTATGGTAAATATGATAAAATTGCTTTTTGAACTATTTGGTGATTTTCTATTTTTCGTCTTTACTTAGCTAAGCTACGTGGTTTTAGGCAGCAGGAATGACGAAATTTTTTACACTTCGTATCATTGTAGTTTATTCAACTATCTGACATGAAGAAGGCCGCAAATCTTAGTTGAAATCAGAAAAAGTATCAAAATTTTCTGGCATTTTGCGTCATATTGATAATTTTTTGTAGTTCTTGTTGTCAGAGATTAAAAATTGACTAGAGTACGTGACCAAAGGCCGAAAAACGCAGCCTTGACACACACACATATACCGCATTGTTGTACCTTGTTGTAGTAAAGTGAAATAACTTTGCACAAAAAACTGTCTGCATCCTGTATTGTCAGTAGACATGCTCAGCATGGGAATTCTTTGAGGGGTAAATTTAAAAGTGCATTTTTTGGGCTCAAAAATGGCGGATACGCGTCGTTTTTCGGCGTTTCTTGTGACGCTCTATTTTTATAGAGCAAAGAATCATTGAAAAAATTTGAAAAAAATTCCAATAAACATAAGAAAATAATAGTCAAAAAATAAGTGCATGGGGCGAAGCGCCGAAAATTTGGGCACTTTTGAGCAAACGCATAGCTAAATACGCTTAAAACAGCTTATTTTCAACGAATTTCCTGGAAAGTTTTGGGAAACCGTGAATTCTGGGGGTGTGAAAACTTTTCTGGGCGGTGAAATCTCCCTTAGATCATGTTTGACTGCCAGGCGACTCTTAGCGTAGCTTATAGAAATTTTCCGCATCATTTTTGAAGAGTTCATCTGTATAGTATCCAAAATTGTGTCAAAATCATCTAAAAAGTAAAGAAAAAATTTTCTCAATCGACGAATTACTTTCTTTTTTAGCGTAAAAAGTGAAATAATGCTTAAATGTACTGAAAATTCTTTAAACTCGGTCTTAATTTATTCGTCTCAATTTTTGCGACACCAATTACTACGGTCCTGCCTGCTGCTGACCTTTTGTATCTACATATGATAGGGCCCGTATTATTTGCTACGAATATAATGTTTTTGTGCTCTAGTTGTGTCAAAGAATTAGCAAACATTGAACTCATTAAACGCATACATATGTAGATCTTATTTGTAAATACCAATTCAATTAAGTAACTAAATATATGCATGAATAAAAATTTAATGAATTCAGAAAATTAAAATTTTTTCCAGAAAAAAATAAGAAATTATGTGAAAAGATATGAATATAACTGAAATTGATTTTTCAGCAGCAAAGCACCAATAAATCATCGACATCAACGGCAGCGTCATCGGCACCAAAATCAACATCGTCGACACATGGCACTGCAGTTGGACATTTGCTTATTGAGCCACGTGCATCTTTCGGCAGCGCTAACAGCAGTGGAGGCTTGGGCGATGCGGCTTTGTCTAACAGCTGTAAGATCTCATCAGGAATAATGTTACAACAAAAAATAAAGTTTTAGCGTTTATAATTCATAATGTGAATGCCTGAGTTTAATATGATAAGAAGGAATGATTTTTAAATATCTTGGAAAGGTAAAATGATATAACAAATAAACTGTTCGAAGGATACTGCTGAAACTGTCGGACGTCTCACCTGGACTTGATATGAATGAAGGCATTATGAAATATATTTTAGGTACATACGTCATCTTAATGGCACGTCAAATTTTAATGTTGCAAAACTGTTGAAACATGCATCATTTCTTGCATGTTTTATATATTCATTTTTATTTTATTTCTGTTTTTTACTAACTCACATTCTCTTCTTGTCAGTGAAAACTCGAGCACGTAACGTTCAACAGATTTGCCCAAAACGAGCTATTTCAGTCTAATCCTATCTATACGTGTGTGTCATAGATGCACAAGGTCAAGGTCAGCGGGGGAGGGGTGAAATCCCAGAAATCTCAAATAGTAAATTTGACTCTCAAGGTTTTTTCGCTGTTTAAACGACTAAAACGGCCAAATGGCCTATATGTAAAACGTTTCTTATGTGGTAATATAACATTTTAAAATCATTTTTCTTCCATTTTGACTGCGTTATACAACTTTTAACACTAAAAAATACAGAAATTGATCAATTTTGGGCGTTTTTTGAGTAAAAGTACATCAAAGTACTGATCCAGCGCGAATCGCTGGAAAAATTTGACATTTTTACTGCTTTTGACCTCAAAAATGACGCAGAAAGCGTTCTGCCAGCTGAAAATCGCCGGACAGTACCTGTCTGGCTGACCCTTCAGCGGGGGGTAATACCTCCTTATTTCCCTATCTGTATGTATAATATGCATGCTTTCTGGTGAACAAAGTTTGTCTACACATATCTATCTCGCAAGTCGACTGCCAGATAACTGTACCTTCAATGCATTACTCCATCTTAATGTATATATTGCCCGAATTTTATGAGATCGCGCTAAGGAAGCATTCTTTATAAATTGTGAGTTTCAGCATCAATCCTGTCATTTTCAAATGTATCTATGAAATAACTTGCGAAAAATTATATCCTAATTGTTCTTTTATGGATCTTGACGCTCACTATTTGTTTATTTTTCATACAATTTTGGGCTGTGCTGTGCACAATGACTTCTGGCTCATGCAAATCGTAAGAAATGCAACTTTGTTTAGAAAGTTTGGCTCTTGCTGAAAATGGACACTTAATCGAGGTGTGGGGTCAGTCAAAACAGATTTCTTATGATTAATTGACAATTGCAACCGAACCACTATTTTTTGTACGAGCCTCTTTGTAAATGTGCGTATAAAGATGTACGGAAAAGTCTTTGTACGAGCGAAACATTTTTGTACATTTAACATATGTATAGTATAATGTGTAAATATATACATTTTTACATATCAACAGCTTATAAACTGCGACCTACTTGCTGTCCAAAAAGCGTTAATTGGTCTTAAATTCAGGTGATAATATTAATATTTTCAGTTAAATTTACACATAGAACTAGAGTCAGAAAGTTTAGAAATGAAAGTGCGATTGCAATTTCGTGGTTGAATCTCGTAACGCCATAGCGATTTGGGATTCAATTAAACACGCTAATTTTATCCTCTGTCTGACTGTTAGCAAGAAAAGTGCTAAATTGTCCGATAGTTCTTTCTCTTAGAATAAAATCCATAAAAAATAAGAGATAAACGTAAAACACGTATGAATCTGAACAATGAGGTTTGAGATTGCGCAAAGATTGACTTGCGAGTGTTTATTGCGTGAGTTTGGAACTAAATATTTGGATCGTAATTGCAAAATCGCTGCGAAGCGTTAAAATTCTTTTAAACTCTCGCTGAAAAACTCACAAAAAAGTGTTAAAATTATCATCGTTTTGACCACAAAGGCTCTTTATGTACAGTACATTCGAAGATAGCTCCAAAACTCTTTGTACGAGCCTCAAATTCTCTGTCCCCTATAAGAAAGCATGGTTAATTAAAAAATTTAAACGCTTTCGAAACGTGTAGATGAAAGTAGTAAAAAACGCGACAGCGGTGGCCCCGTTTACGACTTGGTCGCATCGGATAACGAAGATATCACCGAATTAATGGCGGCAAAAAATAAAGAACAGCAGCAGTATGAAAAAAATGACGAGAATAAAGACCTTATCGACGAAGATGCCGGTTTAACGGGCGAATGCGGCACCAAAAGCGGAACGGAGTCGGGATCGGTCAGTTTGGAAGAATATTTGGATCTTAAAGCTCAGCTGGCCGCTACTGAATCCTTGGTTGAAGAAATGCAGCGGCAAAAAAAAGTTTCGGCTGCGATTCATTATGCACCAGTATATATCTTATTGATTTGGCAAGATTAACGTTTTTGTAAAAAGTAGAGATCATGCAACGCGTATAAAGACGAAAATTTTTTCGAAAATGCGCATCTCGACCGAATACCAAAATTTTAATTTGATAAAATTAGATATGCAGGAAATGAAAGTAATAGCAGGCAGTTTACTTGTATACTTGTAGCACTGCAGATCTTTGATAGGATGACGTATTGGTGTTTTGGGCAGATATGCACTCGGGGGTCTTGGCGGTTCAGAATCCTCAGAATGGAAAAATGGGAAATTTTTTGGGAAACATGAGGTAAAAATGAAGGCCAGAAATATATGAAAATTGAAAATTTTCTTTGAAAGTGCTTCAAATTGACCAGAAATTGTTTAATAGCGTAGTTATAATGTTATTTTAGCGCCTATACCAGTTTTTGAGCAAAAGTGATTTTTTGGCAGTCTACTATAATACAGATTTGCGTAGTAAACCTTCATATGCTTATCAATGCCTATGCACATTATCATGATTGCTGCTTCTGTTTAAACTCGTTTGAAATCGACTGACATTAATTCAAAAATTATAATTCATGCGCAAGACTTCGTCAAACAGACGATAAATGGAGCTTATTGATGGTTAAAAATCCTGTTCCAGACATTTTAAAATGTTTAATATATGTAAAGATAATATATAAAAAAGATAAATCAATGAGTAATGTACTCACGGCTGTGAAATAATTCAACAAAAACATATGGATCTTGAGCATATATGCACAGCATGGCCAATCTGGGTGGGGGTCAAAAATTGAGCTTTTCTGGATCAAAATTACCTCAAAAACTTGTATATGTATGTCCTAAAATGACCTTAAAATTACATCACACCGTTTCTGGTCAATTTAAAACACTTTCGAAGAAAAAAATTTCAATTTTCATCCTTTTTTGGCTACCATTTCGCATCATTTGTCTCGGAAAATTTGTCATTTTTCCATAACGTGGGGTGTAGACAAGACATGCTCAGCATGGAAATTCTGGGGGATGGGATTTTCAGGTGCCTTCTTTAGACTGAAAATGATGGATGGATGCGCGTTAAAAACATCATTTTTCGGTGTTTCTGACGATGCTATATCTTTGTAGAGCATAATAACAAAATTTAAAAAAAATTAAAAACGAACAAATTGAACAAAATATAGTCCAAAAATGGGTGTAAATTCGACACTTTTGAGCAAATAGATAGCAAACAACGCTTAAATCTGCATTTTTTATTTGAATTGTTGGAAACTTTTGGAAAATAGTTGATTCTGGTGGGGTGTAAAAATTTTCTAAGGGGGGGGCAAAATCCCCCTCCAAGATCATGTATGGTCTAGACCTCGCCAAACCTGTTCTTACGTGATGTCTAGTGTCGAGTCGAGTAACCGAGGAGGTATAAGTGCTGTCCTCTAAAAATTTCATTTTTTACTTTTTGTGCAATTTATCTTTACTTATAACCATCGGTCTCTAGTTTTATGGCTTCTTTATCGCGGCTACACCATGGTTAGGTACTCCACCACTCACTTTGATTTGGTATTCCTTCGTTATCTCAATATTTTCAACAAATTGCAACTTTAAAAACCCACTGGCTCCTAAAAAACTCATTATGTCACAAAAAAACCCATTGTTCAGAAGAATTTTTCAAGTTTGATTGAGCATTTATCCGAGGTAATCAGTCTTATGACGTTTCAATGAAGCAAAGAGCGTGATAAACAAATCTAAGTATGTATAATAATGTTCTCTAAATGTACTCTTATTACAAGAAATATTTCCCTCGAAAACTTTTTGTACTTGTAGTCCTGAAAATGGCTAATTTTTAGGCGTTTTCAGGAAAACTCTTTCTTATCAAAGCTGCATTGCATTCTATGTCTTCTGTTGCAATATCATAGCTATATAAGGGCTTGGCAAAATACATACAAAAGCTGGTTACTGTAAGCCAGATGCAAGTCAAGTTAGGGGTGGGTTTTAGGAACCTAATGCTCTTGGGTTTTTTAAAGGACAACACCAATACGAAAAGGAAGATGTTTGTAGTAAAAATGCTTCTGTCTAAGCGAGTCGTAATCATAGGTGGGCGGCACCAAATTTCTAGGGGCGCAAGATTTTTTCAAAGGTCAAAAAATGGCCTTAAAAATGGTGGTATGGCGAAAAAACGCCATTTTTCAACGTTTCTTATCGAGTATTATCCATTGGCATCAAAAAATTGTTAAAAAAACAAAAAAATCCGAAAATTGAATTCTGTGGGGGTGTTTTTTTCTGGAGGGGGTATTTTAATTCATGGGGGTCCATACCCCCCACGCCCAGGTATGGTTATAATCCTTTCAGTCGTCTTCTATTTCTGATCGTAGGAGAAATACGCCTATTACTTTTCAGATGTCACCGCTGTCCGCTGCCATGAATGATTTCAAATCGATTGGTCTGGTCAAAGTTAGAAACGAAAAAGAATCACATGATAAAGAATCGATTTTTGTTTCATCAAAAAGTGATTCTCAGCCGAGGCCGTTTGCGGTTCTTAGATCAGCTTCGCTCAATTTGATTGATCAGCAGTAATTCTAACACTTAATTTTTTTATTTACTGATTAATTTTTATCATTCTGAACGGTGTTATACCGGAAACAAATTCATAAGTGGTGCCTACCTGGCATAGGTGCACAAGGTCAGGGTCGGCAGGGGAGGTGAAATTCCAAAAATTTTTGCTGTTTTAACGATCAAAATGGTCAGAATAGCCTATAAACACGTTTTTTCGTGGTAATACCGCATTTTAAAGGCATTTTTAGTCGATTTTGACTGCATTGTATTTTTTTAACACTGAAAAATGCAAAAATTTATCAATTTTGGGCGCTTTTTGAGTAAAAAGTGGTCAATAGGCCGAAAAATTTTTGACGTATTTACTGCTTTTGACCTCAAAAATGATGCAAAAAACGTTCCATCAGCTCAAAATCAGATTTTTGCTTTGTGCACATATTATTATTGACACTATGCATGGCTTCTCGGGGGTATGAGGGGGTTTGAACCGCCGCAAAAGTTTTTCAACCTCGCGAAAAAATTTTCACTCATCCCGGAGTTTTTCGATTTTCTAAAAATCTTAGAATAATAACAGAAAGTCATATGAAAATATGAAAAAATAATAAGTAAATAAATAAATAAATAAATAAATAAATAAACGGTAAATAAATTAGGCATGCTGTTAGTATAAGAGAAACAAAAAGACGCGAGAAACAGTATATTGCACGCCTTATTTTCAATTCTGTCGAATTTTCTTCAAACTTTTTGTTTATAATTGTCTAAAAAGGAAGTAAAACGTCAAAAGTGCTCTTTTTCGCGCATAGGTATCACCATGGGCGTAGGGGGTTCGGGGTATGCACCCCCGAGAAACCAAAATCCCCCCAGAATTCAATTTTTGAAATTTTTTTTTGTTTTTTTTCGCAGTTTTTTGATGCCAATGGATAGTGTTGATGAGAAACGTTGAGAATGGCGTTTTGTCGCAATACCACCATTTTTAAGGCCATTTTTTCATCTTTGAGAAATTTTGTACCCTCCAGAATTTCGGTGCCGCCCATCTATGGTAGGTATCTATCGTTTTAACCCAAAAAAGGCAATTTAGAAAAACTTTTGGTTAAATCCCCAAATTTTTTCATCCAACGCTGTGATCCTCGATCACACACAATAATTAGTAAACATACAATTTGTATCTTTTGTAGATTATCACATTAGCAATGCTGTACTCTCTATTCATTAACAGAGTGCCAAGGCATACTTTTAGTGCGTAAATTTACTGTTGGTTGGGTTATTGAGACGTCGCATCACACAGTTAAAATTGCATCTGACTTTCAGCTTTCCGTAAAGCATGTATGGGTCTTGAAACCGAAAATGGGAGTTCTCAGCTTGAGGTGCGTTTTTGGAAAAACTGACTTGCCAAATCATGTAAAATCCATAAAAAACAGCTAAAAAGAATCTCAGTGCCTGTGGTATCTTAGAAGCTTCGACATCTCCAAAAAACTCATTGTGTGATCGATAATCACGGTCGGGTGTATGAGGGTTAAGTGGCTTCTAATAGTTATCGGTTAGACAGCATTTATTGACCGGACATACGAAAACGAGTCAATTTGTCTTCTTGATTTTTCAAAATGCTTATAACTTTAGACAGAATCGCCTTATTTTTATGAATAAAGGGCGAATGGAGCCATGCATTACGACACGACTGAATCCAGCCCAAAGTCACCGGAGCCTGCTGCGAATAAAATTAAGAATGCAAATTATAGAAGGCGTAGCAGCATGGACCAAAACGCACTTGCGCAATTGACAGCTTCAGAGAAGAGTATACAACGTAATATATTGCAACAAATACTGTACATATCGAAAGCAATGCCTGGTTAAATACGTTACAACATTGTTCAAACAGTTCTTCAAAAACGAAATGGATCATGTATTCATCCCCAAAAATATCCACGATTTTTAAGCCTGAAAAGCTACTTGAGAAAAATTTCTTGCTGTCACCCAAAATTCTCATGCTATGAGTACACATGGGCTATGGGAAGTGGAGGAGGGTTTACATCATAGGTGCGCATGGCCGAACTTTCAGGGAGGCATGAAAATCTAAAATCTGGAGATAGTTAAATGCTTTGTAAAAATGATTCTAAAGCGAAAAAACTACGGTATCGTTTTGAAACCATCGTTTTCGAGCATTGTGGCAGAAGCCTTTTTGAACTTAAAATATATCTGTATATGCCTTTTTGGACTAAATGTAGCTATTTAGTCATTTTTGAAGTCGGAAAAATGCTATAAATCCCTTTGAAATTCAGGAAACAACTACAAAGCATTTCTTCACAAACACGTTACATTTCTGAGACCAAAAAACGCTATATAGCTATTTTCTGAGCCCAAAAAAAGTTATATAGCAGTGTTTTTTGGCTAAAATGGCTATTAAGCTATCAGTTTTTTATGGCTCAGGGGAAGTAATACCCCCTCTCAAACCTTATGCCTATGTATGGTTTACACCCCTAGAATCTTAAAACTCCGCAAAACCGATAAACTCGCCCAGAATTGAATTTGTTGTGCTGTTTTTGGCAATTTTTCCCTATCTGACCCCACCCCCTCCCCGCAGAATTTGGCTGCTGCTTATGTATGGTTTTCTAGTATTCGACGCTACCGGGGTCGTTCCCGTCCGGCGGCTTTCTTCGACGCTGATCAGCTGCGTCGAATCTCTGACCGCCAACATCCAAGCGATATTCGCCGACGCGCGAACCGGTCGAACGCTCGCGTTGACATCGCACGCGTCGCGGCTGAGTCGCATCGTCGACGATACGCGGCGTCGCATCTCCGCCGCCGACGATTCGTCGACGACCGGCGACGGCATGCGACGCGCCTTAGACGACGTTTCGTTTGCCGTCGAGCGCCTGACGTCGACCGTTACGTCGTTGGCGGCGTCGCGGCGGTCGTTTGACAATGACTCGTTGGCCGAATTGGTGCAAACAGCGTACGAGGCGGCGCAACACGCTAAACTATTACTGCATTTCGTACAATAATTGCCGTATTCGTATCGGGTCGTACACATACGTGTTCTTGGGGGAATGGGGTTTGACCCTCAAAAATCAATAATTATCCCACAAAAATGGCTGTGATCAGACGTGTACGAGGTGGGGGTTGAGTGTCGAGAATCTAAACCCCTCAGAATGGAAAAAATGGGAAATTTTCTCGGGAAAATGAGGCAAAATGAAGATCCTAAATGGATAAAAATAATTTTCCAAAAGTGCTTTAAATTGACTAGAAACTGTGTAATAACGTGGTTTTAATGCTATTTTAGAACTTATACCGATTTTCTAGGTGATTTTGGTTTAAAAGACTTCAATTTTTGACCCCTTCTCAAACTGGAAGCATACTTACATACAGGCCCGTATCCAGGATCCGGCCAGGTGGGGCGGACCCAACGTAAATTGGTCTATATCTCGCGAAATTCGTTGGGATAGCTCGAAAAAAGCGCACTTTTCGACGTTTTTCGACATGCTTGATCCATTAGGATCAAGAAATTCGGGCTTTTCGAAAAAAATTTTCTACTCGAAACACTATAAAAATGTCGTTTTGTTGGCCGCGCTTGAGCCAAAATTATGAAAAATATTTTACATCTGCCGCGAAGCGCCGAAAAGTTCAAGATTTGACGATAAATTCATGCGATTTTTTCATCTTTCCGTGCATTATCTTACCTTTCAAAATTTTTTTCCGGTCAAAGGAGGGGCGGCCGCCCCCGCCCCCTTAAATTTGGCCCTGCTTGCATATATTCATTTGTATTGCTTTAGGTTTTTCGCCATATTTTATTGTCGTAGAGATTGTTGTGTTCTGATCGATCATTTTATTTCCGTCGTGTATGTAAACTGTTCATTTAGAAACTATAGGTTTCAGCCAATGCACCGCTTAGAGCATGGTATTACTCATGATGAGTTTTTGTATTATAAAGAGTCTGATACGTAGCACGGAGAAAAATCATGCATGGGTAAGGTCGAAATTCTCGGGTTCTTGACGCTTTCAAAGGTCGGAAAACACATAAAATTAGTAGTCAAAAAGTTGCCTTGAAAATGGAATTTTGGGATCTGCTATTGTTTGTTTTCTGGTCGTCAACCCTTAGACCCCACTGCTATGTGTGTGCGAGCAGAACACCGCGAATTTCCTCAGATTTCCTACAATATGCTCGTGTATTTTAAATTTGTCTTTATTTCACTATTCGGTCTTACGCTGTTTCAAGAATTTTAATTAGGTACGAGTATTTACGTATACAGTCGAACCTTCTTAATGAACACCCGGATAGTAGACACTTGCGCTTAATAAACACCTTTTCCTTCGGTCCCTGCCGAACTGTTATGCTTTGACGCAGTTTGAAACGCGCTTAATAATCATTCTGTTAACGGATAATAAACACCGCTCCATAGGACCGTGGCTATATGATTATGTGCTAATGACCTCGGGTAGTAAACACTTGCCTGGAACACATGACCAAACGACACTTTTAAGTCATTTTTGTCAAGTAGACCCGGTTAGTAAACATGTCTTTTTGGATATTAAACGCGTCCTGTGCACAGTGGAGTTCAAAATCACTAATCTTTTGTGGGATACAGTAATGTTCAGGCATAATATAGTACTTTTGGATATTACTGTTACGTGACATGCCGAAGGAACGATCTGTAACTCGGTTAGTTAACACGGAGCCCCTTGGTCCCCTTAGGGTGTTTATTAACGGAGTTCGACTGAATGTGAAATTGCTTTGATTTCACAGAACATGTTTAAATCTAATGAACTCACAAGCATTCCTGCAATCATTGCCCAACTTAATGTACTTGACAGACACATTAAGTTGGAAATGGCTAAATACAGTAGGCTTGCGATTTCTTTAGACAATATACATGAGTCTTGTACGAGGCATATTTAAGATTTACATGTGCGGGTGATCTGCTCTCATTATATTTCTATGGATATCAATTTTTCGATTTTTGCATTATATACGAACGTTAAGTGAGATGAAATGATTCGACTTGCACTTGGTGTTTATTGTTTGTCTGTTGCGACATAAAGAGCAATAAATTTTGATTTTTAGGTAATGCAATAAGGGAAAGGAGCAAGTTCTGTTTTTATCTGCGTTATGATTGATAAATGAAGTTACTGCTAAAATGGACCTCTTAGTACATAAAACGACGAAATTATACAGGCTTGGCCAAAGATTTAATACACTCCCAGACTATAGTACTAAGTGTACTAAGTGTGCCGTTTAATCTTGGAGTAAAATAAGCTGGGCAGAAGCATTTTGAGCACACATGGGCGCGGGAGGGGGTTTCACCCCAGAATTGGCGATTTTTCGAAAGTTCCCAAAAATTTGTGGATAAGGTGCTTTTTAGAGCGTTTTTAGCTATCTATTTGCTCAAAAGTGCCAAATTTTTGACGTTTCGCGCCATTATACTCATGCTTTCACTATATTTTGTTCAGTTTGTTCGACTTTTTTGATTTTTTCATGTTTTTATGCTCTAGAAAGATACATAGAGCATCGTCAGAAACACTGAATAACGATGCCGATAATCTGGCAGACTCCCCCCCCAAATTGATAGACCCCCAGAATGGAATTTTTGGCAATTTTACCCTGTCGGACCCCAGATTTTGGTCGCTGCCCATGTATGATAGTGAGTCTAGATGGCTTTCTGCGCTACTTTTCGAAAAACGAATTTTCGTGTAAATCTGCTGAGCCCTTCTGGACTTATTTGCTGGAAAAGCTAAAGCACTGTTACCTAACGTTACGAGCGAGAATTGTCTATGGTTCATGATGCTAAGATGTCCTTGAAAACTGCTACAAAAACTTTTGACATAGTCGATGTGCAGTAAAAACTGCTCAAAGAATAATTCAACAGATGAATCCTAAAGTGACCATAAACGGTCGGAAGGAACAAGAAAAGCTTACGCAGTTGCTGATCGCAGGCGTTTGTCCATTTTTATCTGTTAGTGAGTACAAGTGGTTTTTAGTCGAAACTCTAGACGGCAGGCCGACAGAAATAGCTTCCGGCTAACTACGAGAAAAAGTAACATCTAAGCCGAAATTGAATTCAACCGCAATCTCGTTTACAGATTTTCTCCAATCAGTCTCTGAAAAACGCGTAATTCTACGATCAGCAAATGTGTCAGCTTTTCTTGTCCTTCCTGACTTCTGACGGCCCAACCTAAAAGACATCCTACTGTTTTTCTGTAGGGAAGACATTTTGAAAAATCTTTTGGGCTTTCTTGATGCTTTAGGCGTTTTGGCTTTTTATTTTTCGAATGCAGCCCTCTCTTCAATTTAAGTGATACGGGAAGGTACCAACTAATAGTCAAGCCCGTATCCAGGATTCGGCCAGGGGGCGGACCCAACACAAATCGGTCTGCTTCCCGGAACATTTGTCAGGATAGCTGGCAAAGACCGCATTTTCCGACGTTTTTCGGCATGCTCTATCCAACAAGATCATAAAATTCGAATTATTCGAAAAAAATTTTCTCACTCAAAAAGGCTTTAGAAAGTATCGTTTTTTGTTCGCGCTTGAGCCCGAATTATGAAAAAATACATCACATATGGCGCGAAGCACCGAAAATTATATGATTTTAAGACAAAGACATTCGAATGCGATATTTCCTTCTTTCCGTGCATTATTTTACTACTAAATTTTTTCCAGTCAAGGGGCCGCCCCCCCCGTTCTCCCCACTAAATACGGCTCTGCTAATAGTAATATGTATAATCCACTTGTATTAAAGCATTTATAATCACTCAACAATGTCGAATACTTATGGGTCTGTACTATTTAGACCCATTTAAGAAATAAAAATAAGTAATCCGAGTTGTTTTCCTAAAATATTACTTGTAAATCCTGATTCTGATATCAGTTTCAATTCCGCACATCTATTTAATCCGTAATACCTGTGGAGTTTTTGACGGGCATTTCTAAAATTCCTTGATCTGCACTGAAAATAATTTAAATAGAGAAAAGTGCAAAATGTTGTGAAGGACCGCTAGCGTCTTACAGTTTTTTTAATCATTTCTGTTAAAGTTAGGGTACACTGCCCCACGGAAATGCGGGGCACGCTACTGGCCTCTCTGCCTTTCTAGAACGACCTGCTCCTCTACTAAATTTCATTGCCATAGGCTACGTTCCTTCCTGCGAATCATGCGTTCCTATGAACTTGTTCCATTTTCACGCTACTGTCATTGTTTACCTTAGCCATGGTGGCCACTGGTTTCCCAAAATTAAATTCCCGGCTTTTTCTCGGGTTTCCCGGGTGATTTATGGACAATTTCCCGGTTTTAAATCATGCTTTAAACCAGGGGCGGATTTAGGGGGGGGGTGGCCGCCCCCATTGGCCAAAAATAGTGCGCAAAATTAAGCATTTTTGAGCGATTTTTAGCGATTTTCGGGTTAAAACGGCTAAGTTTTCCGCCCAAGTCAGGGTTCCGCCCCCCCCCTTAGGGGTACCGCCCTCCTCAGGAAAATCCTAGATCCGCCAACCACTGCTTTAAACGCACACTATATACGAAGAAGTGTCATGATAAGAACATGAAAAAGGATTAGGCACAAGCAACTTTTAATCAAACAAATGCAAATACTACACGAAACGTTTTGGAACAATCATAATTTCTTTTTCAATGATGCTAACGAGTTGTCGATAGCAGTTCTCACAGCCTATAATATAGTACAGTAGCGATTTTAGTGTGGCAAAAAAGGGTTTTCGATCTTTGGTAGTTTATTTCAGCTAATTTCTGGATTTCTCACGCCAACAATTACTAAAAATTTACTCAAAACGGCGCGAAGCGCCGAAAAATTTGGGATTTTTCCAAGCTCAATTCAAATTCTGCCATTTTAAAGATACATAGGGTCAGTGGCGGATCTAGAATTTTCTAAAGGGGGGAGCGGTATCCCAACTTTTCCAGAAAAAGTCAAAAATAGGTCCGAAAATTTGCTCTTAATGCGCAAAATGGCGTTTTTTCGGTATTTTACATTGTATACTTTTACATAAAATCACCTGACGCATTATTTCTTCTAAAAATTTTGAAATGCTAGACAATTTTGTGCGAAAAAAAACATTAAATTTCTTTGACTTTAACAAAAATCTGGCGCGAAGCGCCGAAAAATTTGTGAAATCAAGGCGGATAGATGTCAAGAAGCATGATTTACTGCTTGATTTCCTGTATTTATAGCATTTGATGCGAAACATCGAAATTTTTAATTGAAAATAGAAGAAAACTATGCAAAAATAGATGTTAAAATTGTTTCGAAACCTATATGAACAGAAAATGGCGTCCAGGCAGTGTTTTTTTTGTACAAGGTCCGTTTGTACATATATAAAGATGGTCCCTAAAAGTCTTTGTACATTTTGTACACACAAATTTTTGGATACTATGATATAGTACGGTAGCGACTTTAGTGTGGTAAAAGCAGAGTTGTTCGACCTTAAGTAGTGTATTTTGGCTAATTCCTGGTTTTATGTGGGCAAAAATCATTAAGAATCGTCTTAAAACGGCGCGAAGCGCCGAAAAATTCGACATTTTTCCTTTCGAAAATGCGATTTCTGCCATTATAAAGATATATAGGGCACACTATTCCTCATTACGGCGCGAAGCGCCGAAAATTTTGCGAATTTTAGGCCTTTTTTGCGGTTTTTGTCTTCCCGAAAATCTTTGTACATCGGGAAAAATCTTTGCCGAATACAAAAAAACGTGCTTCCATGTCGCCAAGAAAGTAAATAAATGTCATTAATAGGTATCATCCGGCGCGTAGCGCCGGAAAAATTTGAGAAGTTATGGTCACTGACGGCCAAACATCATTGCAAATTGCTTATCCATTCTTTATCTCGCAAATATTTTTGGCCAATGGGAGGGGAGGCGGCCGCACCCCCACCGCCCCCACTTAAATCCGCCCCTGCATAGGACAAACAATTACTCATATCGGCGCAAAGCGCCGAAAATTTTTGGGAATTTTACATCTTTTTACAGTTTTCGTCTTCCCAAAACTCTTCCCAAAAACAGAGTTGTTCGACTTTTGATAGGGTATTTTAGCTAATTTCTGAGTCTCTAAGGGCGAAAATCACTAAGAATCGTCTTAAAACGGCGCGAAGCGCCGAAAAATTTGACATTTTTCCCTTTGAAATGCAATCTCTGCCATTATAAAGATATATATAGAACACATAATTATTCATTTCGGCGCTAAGCGCCGAAAATTTTGCGAATTTCAGACCTTTTTTGCAATTTTAGTCTTCCCAAAAATCTTTGTACATGTACAAAGACGGTCCCGAAAAGTCTTTGTACATCGGGAAAAATCTTTGCCGAGTACAAAAAACACTGTTGCAAAAACGTCTTAGCGAACAATAGTACAAATAGCTACTAGCTATATCAAACAAAGAGAATACACAAATAGCAATCAACGATGTGACAATGGGCGAGAAGAAAAACGGAAATAAATGCTACATGATAAAATATAAAAACACGTAAACTAGTATGATACTAAAAGCGATAAAAAATGTAACATTGTACTATTAATTCAATATTTTTGGCCTCCAAAAACTGAGTTCAAACTAACTTTCTTGATGAAAATCCCGGGTTTTTCCCGGGTTTCCCGGAGTGCCAAAAAATTCCCGGGCTCGTTCCCGGGTGAGTGGCCACCCTGCTTAGCCTGTCCTGTAAAATGCGAAATTAAAACCGCTAATAAACAGGCACGTAGCTGGCCCTTCTATTTTGGGGGGACCAACACCACTTTCGGGGGGTCTAAGCCAAAAATAGTACAAAATAACGTGTAAAAAGTCCTATTTTTCGGGTTTTTTTTCTGAATTTTAGGGGGTCCGGACCCCCCAGTCCCCCCACAGCTACGTGCCTGCTAATAAATAAAAAATGTCATTGAAAAACTCTGAATCACTGGCGCTGTACATGGATGGCACGAATTACCGCAAGCCCCATTGCGATTGTGCGCGTAAATGCGCCACACTTCCAAGCATAAAACACGTGTGTATGACGTCACAAGTCTCGGCGCGCGCGTTCGAATCGTGACGTCAACTGCTGAGGCTCTAGATTGTTCTACAATGTTCCAGCTCGTTCTGCAGTGCGAAGTACTGGTATATATAGGCAAGATTTAAATCGTTGCTCGTTATTGCACAAGCTTGCGGGTTTGTGATTATAGCGTGCTTGCGTGCGTCGCTACTTATCGTTCTTTGTATAGCGCTTTATTGCGGATTAGTTGTTCATGGTACTAGTTTTCGTGCTTTTTGCTTCGAAGAGTTGAAGGCGTTTAATTTCAAGAGTTAACATGATCGAGAACTGATTTGAAAAAATGACATCCCTGCAATGTCCGTAAATCGCGATTTTTAGTCACTTTTCATCGTTTTCAGCGTTTTCTGCCTTTTTATCAGACATCAGCCTACTACTCACAATTTCGCTAAATTTATTTTCCGTGGGGGCTGAACAACAGAGAGGATTCCCTTTGTTGATTACATGTTTTCTAAACTCGCTTATCATTCTAGAATATCAAATTTGTGACTCTAATCCTTGCATTTGATCTATTAAAAGGATACTTACTGACAGGGGCGGATTTAGGGAGCCGGGGAGCGGCCGCCCAACCCCCCATTGGCCCGAAATAGTGCACAAAATTAACGATTTTTGAGCGAATTTTGGGTTAAAACGGCTAATTCTTCCGCCCAAGTCAGGGTTCCGCCCTCCCTCTCCCTCAGGGGTACCGCCCCCCTAGAAAAATTCTGGATCCGCCACTGCTTACTTATTGTTATGTGAAGAAAAGTCAGAATACTTATCAAAATCACGAGAGGACGGTTTCGTATCCATTTTAAAGGGGATGCGAGTTTTGTAAAAATATACAAAATAGACTTTCTCTGAATGCGTTTATTTCATTCCTGCAGAATTTCATAGTTTTCTGATGATCTTTTATGCTCTGGTCAGTGGTCGTTTAATTTGCTGTTCAAGCAACGTTATAAAATACAATGATAGTCGTGAGCAGACATGGACAGCATGGGAATTCTGGGGGAGGATGAAATCTTAAAGTGCCTTTTTTGGCCTAAAAGGCGGGTGCGCATCAAAAACATCGTTCTTCGGCGTTTCTAACAATGCTATATCTCTCTGGAGCATGAAAACATGAAAAAGTCGAATAAATTGAAACAAAATATGGTAAAAACGTGAGCATATTGGCGCGAAGCGCCGAAAATTCGAATAAAATAATTAGCGAAAAACGCTCAGAAAAGTACATTTTGGGATTCATTCGAAAAATCGCGTTTTCCGGGGTACGGGTAGAAAAAATTTCTGCGGGGAGGTGTGAAAATGTTTCAGTAGGGCTTAGAACCCCCAAGATCATGTATGGTTTAGAGTTTGCGAATTTTAATCAAGTATTCGTCTTTTTTTAGTGTGCTAGGATTGAACGGTCACTGATAAGCTTTTTCTCGAAGTATCTCTAGGCTGAAATGGCGTCCAGAGTCGCATTATTTTTATTACCGAAAATCAGCCCTGGCCGATGTGGTGCACGTCGTCTATATTCTCTTTGGCGCCCTCCTTCGTGGTCATCGGACGGTCAGATAGTTGGCAGGTGAGGAACAATTTGAAATTGGTCCGTGTGTTTTTATTGTACCTAACATTTTTGTGCGTGGTAAGTGAGACTTTCGGGACGATCTTTGAAAAATGTAAACACGTGGGCTATCTGGGGCAAAAGCGTAGTGCTATTGGCGCTGTTTATATCTCTCTCAGCCCAAATTTATTCAGCCTCAAACGCGCGTTTAATCAATCCGTAATCTATCTCTGTTCAGTATAAAGCGTCTTTTGCATCTGTAAATACTGTTTTTCAAAACTTCGTTTTCTACGCAGTGAAAGCCGAATCAGAATTCTGAAGAATATGTAATTACTTGGTGAGAAAGTAATCTCACTTCGTGAAACTTTTCGACATGTAAAGTAAACTTTGTCTATTTCTCTTCATATTTTTTAACTGTAACTTAGCTGGCCTTCTGAATTAGGGAGGAACGACAATTTTGAAATTTTATATCTCAAGCTACTCGTAGATAGATAAAAATAATGGTGTTTTTGAGCTTTTAAAGGAGCAAAAGTTGTAATAATTTAACTCGATTTCAATTATATTACACAATTATACTGTATAGTGCAGGCCCCATTTTTCGACGTTTCTCAACACACTATACATTGAGATAATTAAATTTGAATTTAAAAAAAAAATTTTTCCGACTCAAAAGGCTATAAAAAGTGTCATTTTCAGTCGTGCCTGGGCCAAACGTATGGAAAATACTAAACGTCCGGCGGTGACAACAACATGCGATTTTTTCATCTTTCCATGCATTATCTTACCTCTCAAAAAATTTTTTCCGGACAAGAGGGGTTTTACCACCCTCCCCGCCTCAGGCATGTAGTTGGCCGTCCTATTTTGGGGGACCAACACCAATTTTGGGGGTGCGGGGTCCAAAAAGGCCAAAAATAGCACAAAATTACGTTTAAAAATTCCTATTTTTCCGGTTTTTTTCTGAATTTTGGGGGTCCGGACCGGACCCCCCATTACCTCCAGAGCTACGTGCCTGCCCCGCCCCCCTACATACGGCCCTGGTATAGTGCGTATGCGTAAATAAGGCGCGGAGTGCCCTAAAAATTTCGCAGTAATTAGCTCAAAAATGTGATAAAATCGATTCTAGCGGTCTTTCAAATGCATTTTAAGACTTCAATTTTTTCCTCTTGGGACCCTTGTAAGAGGTATCTTCTCATACTTCCAAATTTCGGGGGACTAGTCCTCCCTGTCCTCCCCTCAGCTGCACCCTTGTATTTAAATGAAAAATGTACAATGTTTACATATTAGGAAAATGACAAAGATAAGGAATTGAAAAGTAAAATCGAAATTCGACTAGCGGAGCATTGTTACTATAATTGCATTAAACTCAAATTGGAGATGTGCATATACAATAAAGGACAGACGGTATCTATAATCTTGATTTTGCCGCTACAAAACCTTGACTTAAAAAACAAGTGAACCTTCGGGAAAATGTAAATGATTCGTGCCCATTTTTCTACTATTTAGTGAAATTCCTTCGTGTCAGATTCAAGAATGATTACGATATGCTGGAAATTCAGAATTTGTGATTGAGTGCCTATCGTTTAAAATTTGTGAATCTTATCGCCTCATCGCAGAAGTAAACATTCTTGACTCATCAACAAGGGAGCTAAGATTTTTTCAACACGAGATGCAATGAGCATGTAACTGTTTTCAAAATATTTCTCACCATTGAATTATGCCGGATTTTCGCTAAAGTCCCAAACTTTTTAACCTTTTAGAGTCCGCTCTATGATGCAGATGCGCTACAGCAATGCAATCTTAATATGTTTCAAATCTGTAAAATGTAAGACTGTATGCAAAAAACCAGAGCAAAAGCTCTCCTCTCTATCACGTTGTTAATATCGTTCTGTTATGTTTTGCAAAACATATAAGATTAAAGCGATCTGCTACAAACATTGATGACACAAGTAATCTAAAGTTCAAATTGTCAAATAGAGAGCCTACAAGGGTGTGGTTTTGAGTGTTTGAAACCTTATTGGAACCGTAAACCTCAGAAAACCAAGAAACTTTCAGTAGACACCGTAACCTTATATTTGTTTTTTGTTAGATTTGCTTGCTTTCTAGATAACATTAAACAATGTCTAGCTAAGATGAGTAAAAACCTACTATTGAGCTATAATCCGTATTTTCGTTTTTTTCCGGATTTTTCAAAATTTATTGGTTTTCTCATTTCTACGCTGTTGAACTGATGCCCGTGATCTCAGTGATATTTACCCTGCATCGACGTATTTTGGTATACTAAAAATCAGAAACCATGAATCTAGATTCGGGTAATAACAGGAAGTCAGGGTGTAATATAGTATAGTCATTTGGCAATTTCATTCAATTTTCAACAAGTTAAATTTTACAGTGAATAAAAGTTAGTCATAATATCATACGTTTACTCATTTGGACATTTACCTATCCGCAGTTGTTATCGATAGTCCAATAAACGTACACTCAAAGTTTAGTCATGCTGCTAGCATGCTTCTGAGCTATTAAAAAATGTTAGAAATCAGTAGTTATATAAAGTTTGATGAAGTACAGTGCAAGTTGTACAGATCAAAAACACATGATATTGTGCATGGATTCAAAAAATTTGTCTCTAAGCCTCTAAAGATTTATGGCTCTGTAAGTTATAGTAAAAAAATGAAGCAAAGTAAGATGGAGCAGGTAATTTCTGCAAAAGCGCCTAGAATTATCCACAGAAACACTTGAATTTTCGCCTAAAAACCCCTAGAAATCAAGAGCTACATTGTTGTGTAATCGTAACACATAGAATCAAGTAAAGAATCCCATAAACCTGCATTTAATATTTTGAATATGTGCATTGGAGTCATACCAGAATGCTTGTGGAGCTCTAGAAAATTGAAGGAATGCATGAGAGGTCACTAAAGAGCATAGCCGAGGTTACATATGCTGCCCCATAGATTTTGTTCTCTTTCCAGGAATTAATTTTTTTGCACTCCTTGGAGCCAACGTTCCCAAACGGGAACATCAATATAAATTTAACCATAAATTTTGATGAACCACTAAATAAAAATGAATAACATACCAAAATGGTCAGAAAACCTCTGCAAGCATGACTGCGTGACATTTGGCTCAAAAATTTTGTATGTCGATTGACAATATGCAAATTTCTAAACATGACAAACTTTCGCTATTTTTGTATAACTTAAGACAGTATAGCATAGCACATACTCATAATTAAGTTTTGAAATTGCTTTCACAGGATAGGCAAACATCTTGTTTTCTCATCCAAAACAAGTCTTATTTAAATTAGATGAGTAGTTGTTTTGCAACAAAATTTTGAAAATATGTTCCCGATTTGGGAACGTTGGCCACTAACAGGTTAAAACTGATTTTAAATAAAAGTAGACAAAAATGCAAAAAATACTATTTCGCACTCGAAGGGCAAATTTTGGGACTTACGAGGGTTGATCAATAGAGGCATTGCTTTTTTAGCAGTAATTGAGCTGCAGCAACGTTTTTCCTATATTTGCATTTTAGGGCTTACCTGATGTGATTCCGAATTTCATAATTATTGTTGAATTTTTCCTAGAGATATTCACTTTTAATTAATTGTATCCGGTAATATTGTCCGAAAATTGAATTATTGGGTAATAGGATGTTATTTGGTACCTAATGCTCACGAATCAAAAATCTACAGAAATTCATGTCTAATTGAGTAAAGTTCATGGAACTAGTGCCCTTGCTTCCAGCAGTATTAAAAAATGAATTGCAATTTTCAGGACTGGCGTAGCGAACTTTGAAGGTGGGCGGTCCAATGGACATTCAAACTTGTGATCACCCAAGAAGAAATTCAATCTGTTCATGGTCTAATGGGGGAGACGGGGGAATTAAGGTGCATCCGTTAGCTTTGGTATTGAGGTTAAATTATAGCACAGCATAATCAATTTCAGGAGAAGATTTGGAATTGCCGAGGGTCTGCGCCCAGTGGGAGCCCTATTTGTTGACAGATACGCAAAAGCATGATTTAGCTGAAAACATTAAGCACTCTTTAATCACTTTGAACAAGATACAGAAAACTTTACTAAGTAAATATTATCTAGTGATGAAGGAGGGGTTTACTGCTATAACCCAAAAATCAAACATCAGTCACACAAGCGAGTTGGCAAGGCTTCAAGACCATCATCGAAGATTAAGGCCTCCAAATCGTACAGAAACGTGATTTTGTAAAACTTTTCTTGGGATTCTCAGCCCTCTATTGATTGACTTCACACCAAAGAATGTAATAATAATATGCCACTATTACTGCATTCTCTTAAACCAGTTGCAAAAAGTAATCAAGAAAAATGAAAGGAGTAGGATGTCCAGGGAGTGTTAATTTTGCTTGATAATGCACCACCTCGTAAAGCACGGCTTTCACAGGAAACTTTGGTTGATTGCAGGTTACATCAGTTGGATAATTTGCCCTAATCTCCTGATTTTGTAGCATTAAACGTCCTGTCTTCCGGAAATGTATTTATTTATTTATTAACCCTAGTATGTTTAACTGTTTTTTTTGGAAAGGTTGGGTCACCGACCGCCCCCCTCTCTTAACAAAATCCCAGTTCCGCCACTTTTCAAAAGGAAAGATATTTTTGCAGAGGATCGTCATTCACTGATGCGTTTGACCGGATGGAGCGTGAATTTCGACGCGTGGAACGCGAATTCGATCGCCTTTGTCACCGGAATTCGCCCGTCACTTTTTGGTCTCGTTGGCAGCCGGACGAATCTGCGTTGCTGAGCCAAGAGAACTCGTCGGCTCGTAATCCGATCGTTCACGAAGACGGCAAGACAAAATTCAAATTATTGTTCGATGTCTCACGCTTCAGGTACATATTTGAGTTAATCGATAGAAGTTTGACTGTGCAGAGCAGTGCCTCGATCAATTCGTTTAAATTTGTGATTTTTTTTAGCATCCTACTTTGTTATTGACTGAATTGATATTGAAATTGCGGACTTAATTTTGTGTAATTTAGAAATGTTCAGTTGGCAGAGCGAATGACTTTAACAGTTAACCTTTTGCATTACTCCTCACTCTTATCTTATCATTTCAGGATACTAAGATTAAAACTCACCCGTTTCATTCTCTTTATGTAACTACACAAAAGCGTGGGTGTTTGGACGATAGATGCGCAGCATGGTCGGTCTGGGATGTCAATTACAGAACTTTTTCCTCATTTCAGTTGTAGCGTAAACCTTATAATATGTTGAAACTTTTAATAATGTACAGCTGCTGGTCGAATTCAAGCTTTTTCTCGAAACGATTTCAGAATTTTGTCCGTTTTGGCCTTAATTCGGCTTTATTTTACTCGAGAGTTTTGAATGTTTCTCACTTCATGCATGGAGGGGGGGCTGGGCTGGACCCTTGAGAATCTGAATGACCCTCAGATCTCTAGATTGAGTTCTCGATTCTATCTTTAGCGACTTTGCCCCATCGGACAAAAAGTTTATAGACAAATATGAAAAAAATTTCTTATGCAAAAATGTTATCGACAAATAGCAAGTAAAGACCTCTCATTTTTATGTAATTTTTGGCTGGCATAATAGAAACAAAAATTTGAGGGCCTAGTATTTCTGATGACCTTGAGGAAGTCAAGAAATGGAGAAATATACGAAAAATTATTCTCCATATTCCTCATTTGTTATATCAAAATACTGATATTCATCTATACATTATGTGTTTCGAATTAAATCAGATATAGTATGTTTCAAAATTCTTAAGACTTTTACAGTAAGGTGATTCGAAAGCAGTAAAAATTTAGTCTGTGTAAGGGCTTTCATCCGCTTGGCTATCGTTTATTGCGCGTTATTTGGATCTTAAACCTTGTGCCTTGGCACTCTGGGTCAGTTTTGCTCTTAGAACTGTGAGAGCGCAACTGGCAGCCTCGCCCAGGAAAAATACTTATACAATCGGGGAGTCGAACTTCGTATCTCTCGCTGTGAAGTGAATGGTAATGCCGATAGACCACTTCGGAAAGCGGCGGCGGCGTTTAAAATGTTACATAGCTCATTGTACAATTAGCGAGTCAATTGTTGCGGTCGGCGGATATTAAGAAACTGTTTTTTGCCGATTAGCCGTGTTAATATTTTCGAATCACACTGTAAAAATGTCTCAAGAATCTTGTCTTTTCTTAGGGTTTCTAAAAGTTGAAATCGTTAATATATAGCACTGAAAACCAGAAACAGAATAATCGATTTATTGTATTTCGATACAGGTTTTCTTAGCGCTTCCGATTAAATAAGTGGTTTTTCCCCATTCTTTCCACTTAAATCACTGTAAGTTTTGGTCTTTTAGCCCAGAAGAAATTGAAGTAAAGACTTCAAATGGAAAAGTAACTGTGCACGCAAAACATTCGTCGAAGGACAAGGACCGGGAAGCAAAGTATGAATACTTGCGCGAATTCACGATCCCGGAGCACGTACAGATTAATGAAATGACTTGCAAATATAACGAAGACGGCAGTCTGGTCATTGAAGCGCCATACACGCCTCCAACTAAAACGCCGACTCAACAGGACATTCAGATCAAACATGAATAATTCGCAATTGATTTTGCAGTTAATTGACTTATTAAACTCGCGATCTGCGCGTTGTTGTTTTTATTCTTCGATATGATCGCGTGCGAGTGTTCTTGATGTTCAATTTACTCTACTATTCCTACATACATTAGTGTTGTTTAATAAGCTAGTAAAGTGTAAGGTAATATCCGGTTGCCAAAATCATGTACATATAGTGTTTCACACAAGTAAGCTGACGGATTGCGACAATCCATGGGCAACAGGAAAACTGAGGTGTCATGATGTATAAAATTAAAAAATGTTACTAAAAATAGAATATTGGGGGAACAAACCCCCCGCGTATGTGTGACTGCGACCTAAAGCCAGGCACTATCTCTGGAGGAATAGGGGTTCGGATCCCCCAAAATTCAGAAAAATCAGAAAAGTAGGACATTCCAAACGTCATTTTGTGCTGTTTTGGGCTTAGTCCCCCCAAAATTAGTGTTGGTCCCCCCAAAATAGGACGGTCAGCTACGTGCCTGACTAAAGCATTGATCTGATATGTATAATTATCGTAACTTTCGGCTCACAGTCGACGTGTTGGGGTTAGAGGGTGTATACCCCACGTGGGCGTGGCGACAGTTATTTTGTTTTTTTTCGCAATTTTATTATGCTAATGGATAGTACTCATGAGAAACATTGAAAAATGGTGTTTTTCGCCAAACTATTATTTCTAAGACCATTTTTTGACCTTTAAAAAATCTTGCACTCCCAGAATTTTGGTGCTGCCCAGTGCCCACCCAGAAAAGAAAAAGTGACGGTGTAATGGCGGATATAAAACAAAATGACTCATTTGAACGAGCATTTGGATTTCATATATTCAATCACACATGAGCAGCAAGAAAATTCTGGGAGGGAAGGATGAGTAGAATTGCCAAAAATGTTACTAAAAATAGAATTCTGGGTGTCTACAGTAAACTGGGGGTACAAACCCCCATCCCCACGCCCATGTGTACATACAATGCAATCTACCTACATATATATGTAGGTAGGTACACACCTTGTTTCATCCAGCTCGCTTTCTTGTGATTGTAATTCGGATAAATCGGGCTACAAAAATGGTTTAAACTTGATCAAAGGTGCGGCTTGACGATGGCTAACGGCTTCTTCCTATAAGTCGAGACTATAAACTATTTCACGAAATCTTGTGCATGAAAATCGTATATCAGCGGGCAGCTACAAAAGTAGTTTCTAGTCACTTTACTGTAGTATAAGTTCGTACAGTTAAACTTCATTTGCTTATCAATCGATATGCACAGTATAGTGATTACTGCTTCAGTCTAATCCACTTTTGTTGTCGGTTTACATTGACTCATTGTAATCCATGCATGAGGTTTCGCGAAACAGACAATAGAATATCACAACTGCGGTGTTATAGTCTGTTTCATTTATCCGAGAGCTTTTTCAGCAAATCTTTTCCGAGGCTACAGTACTCTATCTTCTCTACTTACTGTAACTCATTTAGAGATCATTGCAGCTACATAGGAAAACAGGGTTTTTCAATAAAATTCCTTACGGCATAATTTATTCCCGTCTTCCAGCAGATCATGCAATATGCGGATGGAATTCGCGCATTCCGCTTGTCATAAATCGACCATTAAACACAATAAAGTAGCATTTTAAAGATCGCCGAAAACTTCCGCTTAGCGTAGTGGTAGAATGTCTGGTTGTCATCAAAGCAACGCGGGTTCGATTCCGCTGCAAGGTTTTTATTTAGCGCATTTACTGTAGTATATCACAGCACTGTTCAGATGCTTGAATTATGTCTATATGTAAGCACGGTTCAGTGCATCAAAAATGAAAGATGTTGGCCGCTCGCCCCCACTCAACTTTTCTGTCGAGTTACAGTAAAACACCTAGTTAGGCGTACTGTAGTCTCTTCAAAAAATTAGCTCTCGAATAAATGAAACAGATTTTAGTTTAGAAAACTTCTATACATAGGCTCTCTAAATTTTTTCAAAAACCTGACTTTAAACGAAATGAACTATAAATGTGTCGCCGACCTTCCGCTTATTGAATTTAAGCCACCGTTGACATTAGTTTGCGCCGGTGACTGTTGGGTTATATTTTACAGACTTTTTCTACCGTTTTTGCATTCGTATCGTAACTTACATGCGTTATTCCTGCATTGATTCGCATGTTTAACGTGAAAAGAAATCAACGGCGATTCATCTATGTACAGTGTCGTTGGTGCACGTCGTGTTTGACTGCAAGGCTTGAAGAGTTGCTTTCGACCAGGCCCGGTCTTAGGCATGTGCTAAGTGTGCGACCGCACATGGCCCCGGAGCCCCAAGGGGGCCCCCGAGGGCCCCTAAAACACCAAGCAAGGAAAAATTTAGTGAATAATGGCGGTCGCCATAATCATTCGAACTTGCATTTCTTAACGCTCTCATTCAAAAAATAGACACTAAACGACCTTTCTGTTCATAAAAATTCGAAAAAATTTTCGGCACTGCTCATCAATTTCTCGTACCAAGTCTGTTTCACACGTGCCTACAGTTTTTCTTGGTTTTTGTTTTTTACAATATGTTCTTATGATAATCAGTGGCGGATCTAGGATTTTCCTAAGGGGGGCGGTACCCCAACTTTACAGGAACACGCAAAAATAGGTCCAAAATATTGTTTCTCACGCGCGAAAAGCGTTTTTCGGCATTTTACATTTGTATAATTTTACTTAAAATGTCTTTTGACGCAATATTTTTCCAAACCAAATTTTAAAACTTTTGACAATTTTTTGCGAAAAAAATCACTAGATTTTTCAGGCTTTAACTAATCTGGCGAGAGGCGCCAGAAAATTTGTGAAATTTAGGCGGATGGACGTTTACAAGCTTGATTTCCTGTTTTCACGCTAAACGTCGAAATTTTTGATTAATAATGTAAATACAGAGGTGTCCTATGTGTACAAAGACGACATAGAACACGTGTATTTGCCTTCGAGATTTACCTAGGTACGTAGGTACTTAAGTCTCGCTTAGTGCTGGCCCCGTCGCGCGGCTCTAAGGCTTTCGATCTTTGGACCCTTACAAACCTTACGGCTTCGATCCCCTCAGCCCTAATATTGCTGGCGCAAGCTATGTCTGATTGATCTCAGCAGCTACGCCCTAAGACCTAAGGCTATACCTAGTCTCGGTAATTGCCGCGGAGGTCAGTTGACCTATCTCAAGCTCAAGTTGTTATTTAACTTATTTTCAATCAGTGCCTGATTCGAAATGTTTTGGTTCCTAATTTGTGTAGCACGCTGAACTATGAAAGCAACAACAACGAGCTCTATGCTGATCAATCATCTCTAAAGATTAAATAATAGTTTTGATCAATTTTTAGGCTTGAGACATAAATTATGATTTTCGAATGGAAAAAGCTATCATGGAATTTACCTATCAGTCCACTAGATGGGTGGAAATCCTCGGCGAAGGGATGATGGCCGACCAAACCCTCGGTATATCCGAAACCACTGGGTTGGTTTTTCTAGGATTTTATTCAACGAATAACACACGGCCTATAGCCGGGAAAACTATCTTATAAAAGAAAAATGACTATGTACAGTCGAGAATAACCGACCAACGAAAAACAAAACAAGCCAAAACTAACACGACCTTCAATACATTGGCCTCAATGACCATTACAGTAAATTAAAACAACGATCAATTTAACATAATACTGAATTGACTTTTATCTCAGATCGATTACACAAGGCGGTATGGATGAAACAATTACTATTATCATACACTTAGCTCTACGATACCGAATTAAGTATCTAAATGTTTTTTATTATTGAAAATTTGGGAAAATAATGGGAAGACCGAAGGCATAGCCCACAGTGCACTATCATAGATAGCTACTAGTATTGGCTATGTTATGGCTATTGCGAACTGCTAAGGCATGTTCGCCTAAGCGTGTAACTCTGCCAGTTACACTCTTGCGTATAGAAAAAAAATTGTGCTTGAGAATTGGAGAATTTTTCTTAAAGTACAGCGGCAAATAGCGTCGGCAGCGCTCTACAACTCGGCTCTCTGGCGTCATAGCGCCTCTACTCTGGCGTCATAGCGCCCTCATCCTGAGCGAGCGTGAAAAACAAATAAAGGAACCAAAAAAAATAACAAATATCGATAGTCGGTCAACGCGTGACCTGGTCCGGCACTCAGAAATCTCTCGAGCAACATAGCAATGGCGTTAGGAACTATATTGTTGCCGGAGTAATGATGGACTCAGTCTTGGACAGCATAGCATAATATTCGATCATGCTGCCCAAGAAGCCTCCTTCAGTCCCCGGGTAATGAGAAAAATTTGATTTAAAAATTTTGTAGATTGGGTGTAAATTAACCCCTTGTCCGTTAAAGAGTTAAGGTACCATAATAGTAACACCGCTAAATAAACACAAGAAAAATTAAGACATGGAATGATAAGGCAAATTATGCTGAGCAAAAAATTTAAAGTCACTGACGAATTAAGATACGAGGTAAAACAAGAAAAAATGGCAAATTATGCGAGATTACGGGGAAAAATACGAGCACCGACACAAGGAAAAATTTACAACAAGAGAAAAATGACAAGAAGAAAAAATACACAAGGAATAAACGATACACAAGTCCTGGAATCCACATCAGGACGAAAAACGAAAAAATTGACAAAAAGCTGCTGGTCGAAAGTCGACGCCGTCGCAGAGTTCCAAAAGTTCAGTACGTCGAACTTGTAAATTAATAGTCGTCGCGGTATTTGGCCTTGAGCCATACGATATTCCGCGACGTCGGTGTTGTTGAAAATATTCTTGATCCGATTCCGGATCGCGACGCGCGCTGTTTGAACGCTCGCGATACTCATATGGCGATTGCCTACGCCCGTACAAGATGCTGGCGTGGCGGCGAGTGCGGATCGACGGGTCGATCACCGTCCTCAAAATCGTCATCGTCCTCATGATCGTCCGCGTAACGACGCGGTATGGTGACGTCGGAGTGAATAGTTGCTCCGGCCGCGTGAAGCCGTACGTTCGTTGTCGAGAAGAGCTCCGCGTGGCTGCTGTTGTTGTTGTGCAACAGGCCACGGTTTCGGCAAAGTGGTCCCGGTCGAGGTTGTGGCTGATAACCCCCGGTGGCTGGTTGGCTTTGCTCCAACGGTGATTGATACTGGTCCCATTGGCGTTGGCGGGTGCGACCGGCCCCGATGAGCTCCGCGGTTTGACTGTGGCGGACGGCGGGCGTCGCCAGAGCTGCTGCTGTCGCGAGCGCGACAGATGACCAGCATCGGCCTGAGAATATGCCTCGGAACGCTCGCGCGATTCCGTGAATTGCTGCTGTTGCCGCGTTTGGGTCTGCGGTCTTGTGTATTGCTGTACGTGCGGTTTTATGTGTGTCTGTTGCTGTGCTTGTGATTGCAGACGGTGGTGCGTTTGCGCATAGCGCCGCCGGGATGACTGCGGGTCTTGCCGCCTCGAACCCCTTTGGCCTAAACGCGCTTTTAATTTAGCTGCAACTTCAGCTTGAACGAGTCGTCTTACTTTGTTGTTTTTCCAAATTTTTCAACCGTCGCAACGTGTGCTCGGATTTTGTATCGTAAAAACGATTATTCAATTTTGCCTTGTGTTCGTCTTCTGGCATATGACAAACTTCTGAAGTCTCAGCAAGAGAACCGGCCGCGCGTGGCTCGTCGCACGCCGTGGCATTTCCGTAGCCAAATTCTCACGATCACGCTGCTCGATCGTCATGCGTGTGCGACGCATTGCAATTTGTGCTAATTGTTTCGTAAGTTGCAAGACAACGTTGTAGACGTTCGTACTCTTCAAGAAATTCTTGCGCCTTGAATAAATTAGAAGGCCTTCAACGCTAGATTCTTGGTCTTTCGCAGTAACTGTGTTCACATCACGAGGAGATGTTAGGGTTGGCTGCGGTGGGGGCACATTTATGGCGGGTTGATTTATCTGCAGTGTATGTGACATGCCGGACGTTGAAATTAGTATCGCTGCGATAACTAGAATTATAGTATGTGCCACGTTGTTCATTTGGAAGTACAAAAGGTGTAATTTTGGCGCGATTGGTTATTACCCAACGATTATCATAACAATTTTGATAATTAGCACGCAATTTTGGTAATGATTCATTGCGTTTTGCCGAAAATTCGATCGTGAGTGTTTTGCTTCAAACGTTATCATTATTCGCATAGTTAGCTGAACGATGTTGACTAGAATTACGATATCGTGATTGAGATCGATGCCTATTCTCGCGAATTCGAACGCGATGGCGAACATTTTGTCGCTGAAAAAGAACGCGATTGGCTGCGATTGCGCACCATAGAATTGAAGTAGTCCGATCAGCTTGATTATTAAAATTAGCATTATTAGACGTTTCTTGCCTTTGACGCGTGAAGCATTCCTCATAAATGTGACCTATGCGCTTGCAAAAAGTACAATATTTACGAAGAATTTTCTGGTTTCTCAGCACGCGATAAGCGATGAAACGTTCGATGACGTGAACGATTTGGATCATTTTGGTTAGATGCACGGAGTATCTTTCGTACTACGCTGCCTACTGGAGCAGCTGTTACCCGTCACGTGGCGTTACTGCCTTTTTATCCTCAAATTCTTTATTAGCAAATTCAGCGCTAAGCGCATTGTCTAGAAATTCAGCTAATGATGCTCTAGGCTTTATGATACTCTTTCGAAATGTGTGGTAATAAGCCTTGTTTTAGCTGATGTCGCATTAGATTATTGAAATGTGGCGAATCAACTTCAAGATAGGGATCCGATTTAATTAACTCTTCGCAAGCGAGAGATAATAAGCTTTAACCGATTCGTTAGGCTGCTGTTTGTGTGACAGAAAACGATTAAAGAGCGCACCGGTGTCCATAGGACAAAATTCGGTTATTAGCGCATGTTTCATTTTCGAATAAGATTGTTGTATATGTTGGTGTGAGCTGATATGGAGGCTGCAAAACATAAAGTTCAAAATCCAGCAAAATTTTAAACAATCTTCTTGTCAATATCTAGGTATTGGCAAGCGATTCAAATTCTGCAAAATATGCCTTTATATCTGATTTATCGCCGTCAAAAAATTTTTTATTTGCAATTGCAAATTGCATCTGCTGCAAAAATGGTCCGCGATTCAAGGAATCAGCGAGACGTGGACTCACCCGAGCTTTCAGATGAACCTACCAGACTATGCCTATGACGTCGTCTGCGCGATCGGGATTTGCGGCGCGAGCGACGACTGCGCGGGCGATCATAGCTATTAGATGAGCTGTCGTCAGAAAATTTAGCATGCTTTTTCCTATTGGACGATTCAGATTGAGGAGCAGATTCATTTTGCAAATTTGCAGATTAGATAATATACCAGACAAATTTATCTCAACCGGTTGCATTTCGATATTAGACGAATGCAAGATAGGACCAAACCAAGGCGGTATTTCCACGTTTATAGGGTTGGAATGCGTAATTATTGGGTAAGATTTCTCCTTGAGGTGGAAAATACTGCAGCGATTGGATTTAGTTGCTGCTGCAAATTCGCAATAGGAAGGAGTAGGTACAAAGGAAGGCGCGTTACGATTTAATGGCAGCGAAGGCCGAGATCGCGACGTCTGCGAGTGATACTGACGGCTGCGAAATCGTAGGTATGTTCTCCGAAAAACCCGAGTTTTGCACTAATTGCAAACCCGTGTTTACAGGATTCTGTGACAAATTACAGATTTCCGGCGGTCGGTCGTACAAGTTTGAGAGATATTTTCTGGAACGGTTTCTGAAGGTGAACGTGAATTCGATGCTCTGTTGCTAGTAGACAACAATGAAGATGCCCTATGCGTACTTTGCGCACGATTCGCACTGCTTTGAATTCAGAAAATTTGCGCTATCGATTGAGTGGTTACTTTGCAGCTCAGATACATTAGTTTCTATGTGATTCAGGAACTGGTTGGGGTTTAAGCATAGTGCTTAGCTCAAACGCAGTTTACGCATTTCATCCGCATTTTCCTTTTTGTCTTGATCAACGCGTAGAAGATCCGAAAATTGCAAATGAATAGCTTGTAGCGCTTTCAAAATAAGATCATCAGTCACATTAGCATTAGCACGCTCTCTGTCGACTTCATGCAGCGACTATGATTACTTTCTACGTCAGAATCGTGATTTTCGCGTTCCGAACTGGTTTCAGGATTATTTGCCGTGTTAAATGGTAGTCGTATTATCGATCATTGTGTGACTTGATGAATTGTCAATATTAGGATCCGACCTAGTGAGCGAAAATTGATTAATGCGAGATTGCATGGTACTCAATGATAATTCGTCTTCGGACTGTGTATTACTCGCGGCATGTAGTGGCGGGTAATTATCATTATTCGCCTTAGTCGTTACGTCTCTCGTAATTGTGTCATTACTCGCAGAATTACACGGCGCTATTAGAGTCAACAGGCGCAGTAGGTAATTGGCGAGCTGAAACAGGTGGCGTAGAAGGTTTTCAATTTAGCGGGCGGTGTCCGCAAAACCTTTCCTGCCATTTTTAGGTGTCAAGAATGTCGAAAAATGTGCCTTTGGGTAAAATAGAGATTTCCGTACGTCAATTTTCCCAAAATAAATGTTTCGAATTAGACCTTTGTCGATCCGAAAAACAGGTTTTTCACGTGAATAGTACTTCCTTACGTGAAGTAAGATATACCTGACGTGAAATGATCGAAAACAGATAGGACTAGGCCTAAAACGCAAGATTAGCGTGGTTAGAAAAATAGGTAGGTAAGAACCTAAATGACGGAATTTCGTGTCGTCAGTTGAGGAAAATGATAAATCGTCGCCTGAGGGCTGACGTTTATAGAAAAATGAGTATGCGGCGTGAGCTGCCTTCGTCGGTAGAATCGGCGAAACAGAAAATACTTACGATGAAAACACCGCGATACACAAAATCTTTACCCGCGGACGCTTACTTAAATTAGCACTGCCGCTGATCGCGGTCGATACAACAACAAAGGTGAACAAAACGTTACACATTTTTAGATGGCCAAAATGATTATTTTGAATCGAAAAATAATTTTGCGATGATTGATCAGCTCGGCTGTAGCTAGCAGCCTAAAAGGAGGGAACATCCAATGTAAATACAGAGGTGTCCTATGTGTACAAAGGCGACATAGAACACGTGTATTTGCCTTAAATTTACTGGAATGCGTGGGTACTTAGAGTCTACGCTTAGTGCTGGCCCGATCATGGCTCTAAGGCTTTCGATCTTTGGACCCTTACAAACCTTGACTTCGATCCCCTCAGCCCTAATATTGCTGGCTGCTTCTATGTCGGGTGATCTCAGCAGCTACGCCCTAAGACCTAAGGCTACCTACCTAGTCTCGGTAATTGCCGCAGAGGTCGGATTGACCTATCTCAAGCTCAAGTTGTTATTTAACTTATTTTCAATCAGTGCCTGATTCGAAATGTTTTGGTTCCTAATTTGTGTAGCACGCTGAACTATGAAAGCAACAACAACGAGCTCTATGCTGATCAATCATCTCTAAAAGATTAAATAATAGTTTGATCAATTTTTAGGCTTGAGGCATAAATTATGATTTTCGATGGAAAAAGCTATCATACGGAATTTACCTATCAGTCCACTAGATGGGTGGAAATCCTCGACGAAGGGATGATGGCCGACCAAACCCTCGGTATATCCGAAACCACTGGGTTGGTTTTTCTAGGATTTTATTCAACGAGACATTGCAGGCCTATAGCCGGGAAAACTAATACGCAAAGAAAAATGACTATGTACAGTCGAGAATAACCGACCAACGAAAAACAAAACAAGCCAAAAAACTAACACGACCTTCAATACGTTGGCCTCAATGACCATTACAGTAAATTAAAACAACGATCAATTTAACATAATACTGAATTGACTTTTATCTCAGATCGATTACACAAGCGGTATGGATGAAACAATTACTATTATCATACACTTAGCTCTACGATACCGGACAAGTATCTAAATGTTTTTTATTATTGAAAATTTGGGAAAATAATGGGAAGGCCGAAGGCATAGCCCACAGTGCACTATCATAGATAGCTACTAGTATTGGCTATGTTATGGCTATTGCGAACTGCTAAGGCATGTTCGCCTAAACGTGTAACTCTCGCAGTTACAATAATACAAGAAAACTATGCTAGAATAGCTGTTTCGGCCGTTGGAAATGGAAACCTATTCTATAAGCATAAATGTCTTCTAGGTCGTCAAAGAAAGTAAATAAATGTCATTAATAGGTATAATCCGGAGCAGCGCCGGAAAAATTTGAGAAATTATGGTCACTGACGACCAAAAATCATTGCAAATTACATATCCGGTCTTTATCTCGTTAAATATTTTTGGCCAATGGGGGGCGGCCGCCCCTGATGATAATTGACATTTTGTGCAGTTATGCAATAGAAAAGTTATTATCAGCAAACTATTAGTTTATGAGTCGAAATTTAGTCATATGTGCGAGCGTAGTAGCGAATCTAGGATTTTCCTAAGGAGGGCGGTACCCCAACGTTTCCAAAAAAGTCAAAATTGGTCCAAAACCTTACCATTCACGTGCGAAATAGCGCCTTTTCGGCATTTTACTCTGTCTATTTTTGTTTAAAATCACTTTGACGCAACATTTTTCGAAAAATCAACCTAACATACTTGATGAGAGATGAAGAATATAGATCTTGTAATGATTTTTTATTTCTCATTGGTCATCGTAATAAGGTTTGCACCTTAATTATATTCATTTAGATTTTTGTCGGTCTGGATAGAAGCTATGTATACTTTTACTTCAAGAATTATTTTTTGATAGCAAAAGTTATCATTCCAATGTTTCAGCAGGCACGTATCTAATAGGTGACTGGCGGACCAGTCCCCCAAAATTTCGTATGTAGATCATTTATTGGAAGAGTCCCCCGGAGAAGAAAAACCGCAATGTGCGAATTCTTAAATGCATTTGAAAGACCGTCAGGATAGGGTTAGCACACTTTTGAGCCAACCAGCCCAAAATTTTTAGGAGCTCCGCGCCAGATTTATCGTTTTTGTATAATTTCTGTCTTCTGAACGCTTGATTTAAAAATAAGGCATCGTGAATATGACAAAATTTTATGGCGCCTAGACCAGGATTATTTATTTTTTATATTGTTTTTCAATGCAATGACCAGAATTGAGTATAAAGGAAATTGAAAATTTTTCAGTTGGTCGAGTTTGAATGAATGCTGAAGCGTGGCTATCTTGAACGACATAGTTTTTAGCGATTAAAATAAAGTAAATATTCATTTTTTCTTTTTAAGAAACTCTAAATCAACATTTTGGCCTAATTTAGTTGTCAAGATTATTTGACTCTAAAATTCTCGTCCCCTATGTCTAGAAGGTCCAAATGGCTTTTTTACGGCATAAATTCTAGAAAATTTTTGGTGGTTTGCGCCGAATGTTACAGTGGAAGTGTAGCTATTATATTGTTCAGTGCACAAATACAGGTAATGGAAACATCCTTCCGCATATCATACACATACATATCTCGGAAGTTTTCCGACTCAAAATGTTTGCGAAAGTTGTTAAAAATTCTAGCAGTTTTCGAATCTTGTACAAGAAATAATTTTGAACAGAAAAATTTAAAACGGCGAAAACCGCTATTTTGTACGTAAATACCGAAGTTGTACCAATTTTTGATTCTTTGAGGAAAAAAATGGGATGCTGTGTTCCCCACAAAAATTCTGGATTCATCGTCTAGGATGAATCAGATTAATAACTTGTAGTACAATGAAAGCAGATACTTTTTAGAGTCATGGACCATGGTTCAGCCTCATGCTCATATTCGTAGTTTACCGCCACCAGACCAAGGGGTCCCAAATTATTTCTTCGCACAGGGCCCCAAAAGCCTATGACCGGGTCTGCTTTCGACGAAGTTGGTACTCTTTTTGGTATGCTGGCTTTATTTCGTTTGCCAATAAAAAGCACTTATAACCGACATTGCGCTGATCTTTATGTATTGAAGCGTTCTTTCTATTTCTTTCAAAATAGAAAAACTCAATTTTTGTTCAAATCACAAGATATAGGTATCTATACCTGTATATAAGCACGTCTGTGCGCACTTTGGCTGCGGATTATCAGCATACATACGTCGGCGTGGGATTTCGCGCCCCAGAAATTGAAAAGCCCCCCGCAGATTACTGTAGAAACCCAGAATTCTATTTTTACTACATATTTGGCGATTTTATCCGAGCAGACTCACAGAATTTTCTTGCTGCCCATGTATGATGATGAAACCTTTGAGCTTCGTCGCGCTTTATGTAAATACATATATGCATACATGGGCGTAGGCTAGGAGGAGGGTTGGGGAGTGTTTGTCCACTCCCAAAAGTTAAGCCCCAGATTACTGTAGACCCCTAAATTCTATTTTTAGTAACATACTCATCCTGACCACAGAATTTTCTTGCTGCCCACGTATGCCTATACACACGTACCTACCGTAAATATGTAGGCATAGCATCTAATTAGTTCTACATTTTTTAACTACTACTTACAAACATAAAGCAGCAAACGAGAAGATGAAAATAAATAACAAATGTGCCAACTATTATGTAAATCACATCAACGAAAAATAGTTCAACATTCCTCCGCGAGCCAATCTTTGATTAAAGCATGTGCAGCCGTACCATCAGGAGGCACAAAGCGAAATTCACCCGGCCTGATGGTCGAAAAGTCGATTGTGGATAAGTCAGACGTAGAAACGGTGGCTTCGAATGCCTTTTTAACAACTTGACGGCTGAACCACTGGCCGTATTCTAATTCCGAGCGATCGACGCTAAGCTAGAAATTTAACGATCATACATGGGCAGCCACCAAATTCTTAGGGGTTTGGGTGATGTAAAACAGGCAAGAAATCCCCAACAACATGTCGAAAAATTCAATTCTGGGGGTCTATCGACTTGGGGGGTCTACCTGATTCTGGGGGTACAACATCCCAAACCCCACGTCCACGTGTGCTAACGATTCTAATACGCTTGCATTCTGTATTAATAATTTGAAATACATTGCTTACTTCTTGCTTCTAATGAATTGACAAAAAAAGAAAAAAACCGATTTTTACAAAGCATGCAAAGCAAAATGAAATGAAGCTCACAAAACAAAATAAAAATAATTAAATGAAACTAGTATATACTGAATTGAGATAAGGGAATATACTTTCATGTTATAAATAGGTAAGTACCTAACCTACTGTAATCGGGCATATACAGCACCTTTATTCATTAAAGACTGCTCAATAATAGAAATTAATTCGTTACTATGACCGGCCACGGTGCACGCAAAGACAATCAGTCAGGCACACTTGCAAATAAAGTGGGAATTCTCTCCCAAAGTCAGTCGTCCTTATCCCCTAAAGGCTGACATTTCTTACTTTCCTGACGTTTGGGCAATACTATGCCTTTTTGTGTCATGTTTGTGTTTTCTGCCAGTTCTAGCCAAAAATTTAGGTTTTTTACCCCTCTCTACACAAAATGTTAAAAAACAGAAAGGAATTCTAATTATAAGAAATAATGTGAAAACGCTCGAATAAATACAAAAAATGGTATAGTTTGAATAAAGTAAAAATAATGAGTAGGTACATATTTCTGCTTGCGGCATCTTTAAGAGAAAATGTATCGAGTAAATCTTCGGACGAATATTTGACTAAAATGCAAATGAAGAGATAAAATCTATGGAGGATCGATTCATTCAGTGCAAAGTAAAATAATCAGTGCAATTATTGATTTTCAAAGCTTGATTTTTATAGATTTAATGCATACGAAAAGCAAAGTTGTGAAAATAGTACCTGCGCGTAGGGGGGTTGAGGGTATGCATCATACGTGGGCAGCAAGAAAATTCTGGGGGGGGGTGCAAGATTTTTTGAAGGTCAAAAAGCGGCCTTAAAAATCGTGTTAAGGCGATAAAAACACCATTTTTCGACGTTTCTCATCAAGCACTATCCATTGGCATCAAAAAATTGCGAAAAAAACGAAAAAAATTTTAAAAAAATTGAATTCTGGGGGGGGTATTTTTATTTCTGGGGGAGGAGGTGCATACCCCCAAACCCCCCACGCCCAGGTGTGGTATACACCCCCAGAGACCAAAATACCTCCCCCAGAAACCGAATTACCCCCAGAATTCAATTTTTGAATTTTTTTGTTTTCTTCGCAAGTTTTTGATGCCAATGGATAGTGCTCGATGAGAAACATCATTTTTAAGGCCATTCTTTAACCTTTTGAAAAGATCTTGCAACCCCCTCCGCCCCAAAGCTTTGGTGCCGCCCACCTATGAGCATAAGTGAAGCATGATATTTGATGCATTTATAACTTAACTCTGCGTCCCTACCTTTTGATTTATATCAGCATTTGCCCTAAAAGCACACATTAAGGAGTTTTGTGGAAAAGGCCAACACCGAGAAAAATTGGCGTATCTAATGTTTGTTACGTCGACGCCAACTTCTTCCGCCGATTCTCGGATTACCGTATCTTCCAAGCTTTCTCCTATTCGAAAATTAGCTAATGTGACAGACTTGCAAGGCGCATTATACGAGTAACCATACATTATCTTGGGAGGTCTTAGGGAAGGGGTTCTCTCCAGAATTCGCGATTTTCTAAAAAAAATCGTACTGCTTGCTTTCAGATTTTTTATTTTACATTATTTCAAAATTTTTTGTTTCTACGTTCTAGAAAGATGCAGCATCGTAAGAAACATCAAAAAATGATGATGACCAAAGGTGGGCGGCACCGAAATTCTGGGGGTGCAAGATTTTCCAACGGCAAAAAATGGCATTAAAAATGGTGATATGGCGAAAAAACATAATTTTTCAACGTTTCTCATCGAGCACTATCTATTGGCATCAAGAAATTGCGAAAAAAACAAAAACATTCTCAAAAATTGAATTTCTAGGGGTTATTTTGGTTTCTCGCGGGAATACCCTCAAACCCCCCCCTCACGCCCAGGTGTGGTTGTGACGCATATCTACTTTTTTTGAGCTCAAAGAAGGTACAGTAGAAAAATGTTTTTGATCTTACCCTCTAGAATTCCCATGCTGTGCATGTCTGATTATAATCATGGTAAATTTACCAGCTTAATTTGAAATCATAATTGCTAACTCCTTAAATTTTCTTTTATCTGTGTTCTAAATTTCAATTAAGTGTCATACGCACAGATGAGCGCAGGGGAAGAGGATGGTGGCTTAGAACCCCAAAATCAGGAGATCCCTAAGATTTAATTTCTGATGGCTTCTGTCCAAGACGCCCAGGATTTGGTTGCTGCCCATCTATGGTCACACATGTCCCGACAAACATGTAAATATCGAAATTCGTAGATAAGGAAAATTAATCGTAAACAAAATCTGAATTGCAGAGTAAATTCAATAAAAAAATCAAAAATGTCGGGCGCATTTATTCAAATGTACCTACTGTGTACGGCCACGTGTACATAGTTTAGTAGGAACAAGTATGTTCATAAAGAAAGAAGTTTAAACCAAATATGCATACCTACTAACATTATCAAGGCCCGACTGTAAGCCGCGCATATACAATATGAGTAAATGGTAAATTTCGCAGAGAATGATTAAAAACAGGTTAAATTAATACATTATCCAATAAGTTCCTTATAAATTGGAAGCACAATGTATCAGGAAGCCACTGAAAATTGTCCGGGATGTTATTATTTTTACTGATTTTTGTATTATAATATATAATTTTGACCCTCAAACTATGACTCTGATAATTCATAACCAAACATGGCCGCAACACTAAACATAGCAGAAACTAACTCCTGGGAGGTCAGGTGAAACAAAATTGCGAAAAAGCGCCTATAATTCAATTCTGGATTATTTAACTTTAAAATTTTAAGTTTTGTGAACATAACTTTTTTAGCAGGTAAAAAATTATTGACTAGCCCAAAAAAGTGTGCATAAAACTCCTCATTACAAATTTCTTTCTATTTAACTTAGAGCAATGCGACTTACATCATTTGAAAGAAAAAAGCATTTACTACATGTCCTTTGAAAGTAGTTTCTGATTTTAAGAATTCATTTAATGCGAAGCATTTTTGTAAACCCATATTTTCATTGAATACAGACACGATCAAAGTGTAACGTGATAAGAACTCGCAAAACTGAACTCAAACGAATAATAAAACTGACAATTCTGAAGCTAAGAACATTGAACATAGTGTGCAGATGTTCTAATAGCTATTTTGATTGAAAAAATTCAATTTGACGTTTCAAGCCGAGATTCAATAATTAATACTCCTACATAATTACTAACTTTTTTGTTGAAACTTTTAAAAAAGTGATGTTTACGAAAGTGTAAACCAAAAACTGAATAACAGAGGTAGCTCAATGAAACTTAATAATTTTGTTGCCCTATATTTCTGCTTTCAAAAAAGTCAAGTTATGCAATATGTTTAATATAGCTATAGTTATGGATAAAACATTGGGTTCCCCTTTTTATGGGTCACCCTGTATATGCGTAATTAACTCATATTTATGCATTTAAAAAAATTTTCAGAGCAGAACATCTACTGTGCCACATAATTGACGGACCTGTTTCGCAGAATCCGGCGACAGCAGTGAATACGCCAGGTAATTGTCTGGATTGTCGGATTAGTAGAACATATTGATTGGAGTAGTCAGAAATCAACGTTATTACGACTGGCGAGACCTAAAGAAAATGAGACTTATCACGCATTCAGCTATTTTGAAATATGACTCTTTTGCAACATACAAACAGAAAAGCGATTCAATTGATTTATTGGATTATAAATTCAGGTTCTAATTAATTAATAATTATTATTAAATTATTAAACTAATTAATTGAATTACAAATTCCATAAATTCAGGCGCTGATTTGCATGGCGTGCGAATAAGGAAATTTTCACAACGGAAAAAAGAAGATTAGCAAAAACATTGTTTTAAATCAAATTCAACTTCTCTAGGAACCTCTTTGACACAAACTTCTCAAAACTTTCGGGGCTCCACATCTAATTATTCGTATTCTATAAGCTGTACCCAAAATACATATTGAAACCAGTGTTTTTTTTGTACAAGGTCCGTTTGTACATGTACAAAGATGGTCCCTAAAAGTCTTTGTACATTTCGTACACACAAATTTTTGAGTACTATAATATGGTACAGTAGCGATTTTAGTGTGGCGAAAACAGAGTTGTTCGCCCTTTGGTCACGTACTTAAGCAATTTCTAGGTTTCTGAGGGCAAAAATCAGTAATAATCGTCTCAAAACGGCGCGAAGCGCCAAAAATTTGGCATTTTTCCTTTCAAAATGCAATTTCTGAAATTATAAAGATATATAGAACACACAATTGCTCATTTCGGCGCGGAGCGCCGAGAATTTTGCGAATTTCGAACCTTTTTTGCAGTTTTTGTCTTCCAAAAAATCTTTGTACATGTACAAAGACGGTCCCCAAAAGTCTTTGTACATAGCGAAAAATCTTCGCCGAATACAAAAAAAACCGTGATTGAAACGGCAAAAATGATGAATAATTAATAATTTGGAGAAATTTACCATGTGGACAGTAACTATATACATAAATAAGAGAGAAGATTCACTTTATTATTTTTATCTTTATTTTATCAATTTGAACACTTAAATGTACTTCTTCCTACCCCTTCGACAAATCCCTATATCCACGTACTTATATTTGTAGTGTGGAATAATAATGTTGATAATACATAAATACAGGGCCGTCATTCAGGGGGGCGGCCGCCGACCACACGTGGGCGTGGGGGGCGGGGTTTGGAGGTATGCAACCTCAGAAATTGGAATACCCCAGAATTCAATTTTTGAAATTTTTTTTGCTTTTTTAGCGATTTTTTGATGCCATTGGATAGTGCTCAATGAGAAATGTCGAAAAATGGTGTTTTTTCACCATATGTACGACCACTTTTAAGACCATTTTTTGACCTTTGAAAATTTCTTACCACCCCCTCACCCAGAATTTCGGTGCTGCCAACCTATGCCGCCGACCCCGGCCCTTAACCAAAAAAAATTTTTTGAAAGGTAAGATAATGCACGGAAAGATGGAAAAATTTAATGCCTTCGTCGTAAAATCTTCAAATTTTTGACGCGATTGAAAAATTTTATAGCAGTTTGTTTGAATGAAAAAATTTATTCCGAAAAAAAACGAATTTTGTGATCTTAATGGATAGAGCATGTCGAAAAACGTGGAAAATTGCGGTTTTCACGAGCTATCCCGACAACGTTTCCGAGCTATAGACCGATTTATGTAGGGTCCGCCCTCCCCTTGGCCGAATCCTGGATACGGGCCTGTGTATGCATGTAAAGCACGGTTTCAAAATCACTATAGATCGCATACTGTTGGATAATAAACTTGTTTGCACGATGGACATTCCGCACTCGCTTTTGATGCCTTGATAACCAAGCGCGTAACACACTTTGAGCAAAACTTGAACGTATCAGACCACTTGAGTAATCCTTTGGCCTTAAAATTTTAAAAGCTGATTGGAAGACCAGCTCATCAATTAGTTAAAAAGCGTTTAACGATCTCAAAAAAAGTAAAATTACATGCTTAATATGCTTGATAAAGAATTTCCGGTGCCGACTTTCCAGATAGGGAAAATATTCACATGCTAATATTGCAGAAATTGTGTACTGAAAGAACTCTTGAAAAAGTATAAGCAGTGTTTTTACGATACAGTGACCCATGCACTTCCAAAGTCCTATCAACTGTCAAAAACTCATTACAATGAGTAAAATAGTCCTGTTTTTACGACTCTTTACTAAGCAATGATAAAACAAACAGAAATTTGTCTTATGTGTTTGACTGGGCTACGAACCACACATGGGCGTGGAGGTCTGGACCCAAGTTCCCCCAGAATCTGGCGGACCCCCAAAAATCGATAGATCCTTAGAACTGAACTTTTGGTGCTATTTTTGGCGATTTTGCCCTATCAGATTCCCCAGAATTTGGCTGCTGCCCATCTATGCTGCAAACGCAGTCCGTCATAAATTAAATTCTGAATAAAATCTGCAGAGCACTCAGACCGAAACGTTCGAAGATGTTAGTTGCGGTTAGAAGCTTATCGTACACAATTTTGTAACGAGGAAAAATTAAAGTTTAGTTGGGCATCCGTGTTCTATTGAATAAGTGCAGTAAGCACAATAAACCACTTAGTTTGTACCTTAGACAGTAAATTAACGACATTGCTTTGACAGAGCAAAAAATAAGCTTTGCGCGAATCCATAAATTCTCCTTCCAAATATTTTGCCAACGATTCATGTAATAACGATTCTGAATTTGCAGATAAGTGCGAAGATTTTAGGCCTAATGCAGCTATCGGTATCCATTCTTCATTAGTGTCATTCGTTTCGCCCTGCATGGGAATAACATCGAGCAAAGCGATTTCGTCGTAGTTAAATGGGAAGTTATAAAAATCTGCGGCTCGCTTGAGATCTGCGGAATAACAAAATAGCAAACGACGAATGCGGAATAAGATGGAAGATGCTGAAATAATTCATATTTAAAGTCTGTCAAGAATGAAATAAATCGTAACAATGTAATAAAGGTAAAAACAATATTGAAATTTTAATTAATAGCCTATGTCAGCTGCATTTTTTACAATAGCATAGCGCTACTTTGACTAATAAATTGGTGCTGACGAACATACGACAAACTGAATAAGATAAATACTTATTCGGATTTTCAGACCAGTATAGAGCGGTTTTTATTTTGCGTCATGCAAATGAAAGACCTTTTTGTGCAAACGGAAATTTTCCTCCTCTACACCAGACATGCACAGCATGGGAATTCTGGGAGGGGGTGAAATTTCGAAGTGCATTTTTGAGTCCAAAAATAGTGGATACACGCCAAAAACATCGCTTTTTGGCGTTCCTGACGATGCCCTCTTTCCAGAGCATAAAAACAAAACATTTCTGAAAAAATAAAAAATTGTCGAATAAATTGAACAAAATATAGTTAAAATCACACATGGGCGTGAGGGGGTCCCTTTCAGAACTTGAAACCCCCCTCCACAGATTACTGTAGACCCCCTACAGAATTATATTTTTAATAATATGTCTGGCAATTTTCGGCAATTTTTAGCGATTTCACCCCCTTCAAAATTTCTTTGCGGCTCATGTATGATTAAAACATGAGTAAATGGCGCAAAGCGCCGAAAATTTGTCACTTTTGAGCAAATAGATGGCTGAAAACGCTTCACTTCATCCTCTACCTTTACAATACAAAGATCTGCGTATCTCTGCAAAACGAATTAATTTTTATTTGCACTAAAACAAATGAAGGTCGTGCGAAATAAAAAAGTTTCAGAATAAAGGAACAAACAAAGTGATAATCAAATTAAAAAATGCCCATTTTCTCTAATAAGAACGATGAATTTTTGAATGAAAACTTCAGCTTTAATTCGCCAACCCTGAAAAGGGAAAGCACGTTATCAAGTGAAAAAGTTCGGTAATATTGCCGAAACGAGGACATGCTGAAAAGCAAAGAAAAGAAAACGGGAGGTATTTCGCAGGAGACGAAGACCTCCTTTTCCACGAAGCTCGTAACACCGAAACTGCATATATGAATGACCGATTTATAAAAATATTGTCAGATTAAAAGAACAGAATATTATTCTTACCATTGTAAGAAACAAGAGCCAAACTATGCACCTTGTTCAATAAATTTTTTATTGGAACTCCGGAAGTATCCTTCCGTTCGACCTTGTTGTATCTAATTAGCGGCTGTCTTTCATAAAAGACCGTGAATTTTGCCCGTTTCAATTCGGCTTTAAATGCCGAATCATTGTTCTGATAAGACTGTAAGGCTCTGAATTTGTTCACTGCATAACTCGAATCGTTAAAATGCCTCGAAGTTTGAACACGTTGAGATTTTTCACCGTAAAAGAAATAATACGAAACAGACGGAACCGCCACTGTTCGTTTGTGCAATATCATAATGTAGTAATTATCATTCCGATATGCCTCACTCACGAAATAACTTACAGCTTTAATTAAATTCACGATCAATACGTAAAAAAGACTGTGTGTCTACGCACAAACATAACTACGAGAACGAGTAGACATAAGACGTATGTGTGTGGGGCTTTTGGGGTCACAAACCCGAAATCCAGCATGGAGAAAATGGGAAATTTTCTAGAGAAAATGAGACAAAATGAAGATTTTTAATAAGTTTATCGTGGCAATGAATCTCTAATCCATTTGGCAGCAATGTTCATTGCTATAGCATTAATATACCGGGACTTTGAATGATGAGCTACTTAATATTGAGATCGGAGAATTTTTAGGAAGAGAACTTGAGAACGGAACACTTGATCAAATTTAAATGTAACTCGATTATTAGTAAACGCATCTTTTAAGAACAGATATATTTCTCCATGGTTTTTTGATTAATAAAGACAGATCATATGAAACGAACTATAGCTAGAAATTTCACCAATTAAAACACTTCTCGATTTTTAGAGTAACCCAATAGTGACAGCGAGTAATTTTTAAAAATTTGAGACGAGGAAACTCAGGTAGTTTGAACCATACGCTGAAGGGTATGGAAGCCACACTCAATGGAGGTAGGTTACTAGTGCCAGTCAACCCATACTAACAGAATTTAGATGTCGCGCTTTCACGGGCATGAATTTGCTTTATGGGCTTTCTCAATTTTTAATCGAGAGCCATTTTATATTTATGAGCAGGAATTCTCTCACCCAAGATCCTGAGCTATTTCTTTCATACCTAATCTAATCTTACGAGCGAATAAGGTGCATAGCTGCATCACACAGAGACGAGCTGAGGTGCGAAGAATGGCCGGGCTCGAGAAAACTCGCCTATTTCGTTCTCATTATTCTAGCTTCGCTTACAATATTTGATCCAAAAACTTCATGATTTGTTGAAACTACGAGTATGTAACCAAATGTTGCAACCTCGAAAAAATAAAATTAATATTCATTAAGGTGCTTCAATTAATCGTTAAGAATATCAAGTTATTCAACGGGCTTTTATTTATCGTTTTTAGTCACTATCAATGCTTAAATCACTAAAAGGATAATAAATTCTTACGACGGGGCACACATGGACGCCGCTAATACGCTATTCATTCCAAATTTTCATTTTGGTCAACTTGTGTATTACATAAAAAATTTTTTTTCGATAAAATTTTATTGCAAACGTATATCGCGAACATTATTAGGTACTGTACACATATGATATACGAATATATACGCACACATATACATGATCTTTCGACAAGCACAGGATACTTAAAATTTGTTTTCCAATTAGACTGGAATGTATCTTAGCACATTACAAAAAAATAAAGTTTAACATTGAGGTAATTAATGTTCTGGCAAGGTGTGAAAATGCCGGATAATTTTAGAGCTTTCTGTTTAAAAATCCTTCAAAAATCATAGTAATTTTTTACTACTTATGTTCCTAAATTAAAAATGTGCATTAAAAAGAAAGGAAACCTCGTGAATAAAGTTGACTGTCATTATAGAAATTTATGTTCTATATGCAATGTTTCATATTATCTTTTTAATACCTGAATCTTTCAACACAAAAGTAGGCTTCTTCCCATTCATGAAGTCTGCAGGAGATAGAGGGTTAGAGTTAAAACCCTCAGAGTAGTTGTGGACCTACTCACTCCGCAACTGCATAACCCCCGCAGATTTCCAACTCTTAACTTTTTTTTACGCGACTTCGTGGTTACTATTCCTTAGTATAATAGCATGACTAGGGCCACGTATATGTCGCCCCAATTTAACATGCTCTAACGAAAAGACCAAGATCGAAAGAACATGTGGAATCAAATCATATTTTCTTTCGCTTTTTCAGAGCGGGTCTTTCGAAAACGTCCTTCATGCCACCTCCATGCTTTTGGAAAAATTTTATATTTTGAGCGGTATCAGCATGCCAAGCCGACTGAAAATCCGTCGTGTCCTCAGAAACCAAATGTGACCATTTCGTGCGTCCGGCCTTGCCGAAATCTTTCACCTAAGAAGAAATTATCAAGCTTCCTCAACACTAATCACAATGTTGTTCAAAGCATCAGCTGCTGTAAATTAGATTACACATATTGATTGCTCTGAGGCATTCCTGGTTCGAAATCCGTTAAACTATATAATTAAAAAACCGTGATTCGTAGCGAAAGGAGTCGTTGTTTCCGGTTGAGATATGGCCGTTACAAAACTAATACGATACAGGCATGTAAATAAACATTAATGCGGTTGCTGCATTTTGAACAATTCCTGCGGCAGACTTTCGTCAGTCATGTCACGTTTATATAATTTTAAGAAATATGACAGAAATTATTCCGTACGGATAATGCTATTAATTGCAAACAGAAATGCTTTAAATAAGCTCAATTTTGTTTGAAATTCCGAAATAGTGGAAATCCCTTGCTTTGAAAGGCGAGTGAAGGCAAATTATTTAATACATTTTGAAGGGAACACAACCCCTTCTTACATAAGTTTCGTGGATAAATTACACATCAAACTGAAAGACTGAAAACTTATAAATGTTCATACACTTAATTGCATAAGTGCTCAAAGCCTGGTCGTTGATTCGGTATGTATGTACGGCGTGCATGCACGTAGGGGGCATACATGCACATAGGGAGTGAGGGGTGGAGTATTACCTCCCTGAAGGGTCAGCCGCACAGGTACTGTCCGGCGATTTTGAGCTGATGGAACGTTGTTTGCATCATTTTTGAGGTCAAAAGCAGTTAAAACGTCAAACATTTTCTTTATTTTTTTCAAAATTTTCAAAAATCAGTACATTTCAGTACTTTTTACTCAAAAAGCGGAAAAAATTGATAAATTTTTGCATCTTAAAATATTAAAAGTGATATAAAGCAGTTAAAATGAACTAGAAATGCTTTTAAAATGCGATATTACCATTAAAAAACGTTTTATAGGTTATTTTAACCATTTTAATTCTTAAAACAGCAAAAAATCGTGAGCGTTAAATTTACTATTTTGGATTTTAGGGATATCACCCCCCTCTGCCGAACCTGACCTTGTGCACCTATGATAAAGGAAGGTATTACCCACGCTAAAGGGTCAGCCGGACAGGTAATGTCCGGCGATTTTGAGCTGATGGAACGTTCTTTGCATCCCTTTTAAGGTCAATACATAGCACTAAAAATGTACTTTTATAAACTTTTTATTCAGAAACCGCTCAAAATTAATTAATATTTGCATTTATTAATGCTAAAAGTGATATAATGCAGTCAATATGGACTAAAAATGCTTTAGAAATGCGATATTACCAAAAAATGTTTTATACGCTATTTTTAACATTTTGATCGTTTAAACAGCAACGAAAATTCACTGTTTTAGATTTCTGGGATTTCACCCCTCCAGCCGATTCTAATCCTGTGCATCTATGATGCACGAGTATGTTGCAGGCAGATGGTACAGACGGAAAATTTAGGTATTTACGTCATGCGCAGACTTATGCAAAAATGTAAGAATCTTGCAGATTTTAAGCGATCTTCAGATTAATCTTAATCGAAATTTTAAGCTAAAAATATAGTGCTGCTTCCCCAATGTCTTATCTTTTGTTTCGTCATTACTGAATACTAATCTAGTTTTGCTAACAAATTAATGCTATTCAAATTTTTTTGTACCATTACGTAGAGCCCGCCGAGGAACATTCAAAAACGCCTTTATTTTTTACCTAGCTCCTAATGTATTTATGTACATCTTGAGATATTTGATTTCAAAAATGTTTCCTCTTCCCCAAAAAATCCTGGTTACGCCATAGATAAAAGCCATGTTTCAAAATAACCAACTCTTGATAACATTTTGGCATAAAATAGGCATTGCAAGATAATTCATGGAATATTTTTTAACTGAATAATATCAAAAAACTTTATTTTCAGTATTTATTGCTCAGTAGGTATTGATTTTTACATGGGTTTTTCGACATTGCGTAATTTTTCAGAAAAAGATGAAATGATTGATAAAAGTTCTGGCCTTAAGAAAAAGAGCAAGTAGTAATCGTTAAAAGAAAAAAATGAAAGTCATGCTGCACGCAGTTACCAAACGCGCAACGCAGAGAAAGTCAATAATACAAATAATACGTCCAAGATATTCTTCATTATTCTATGTACTTATTTAAATGTCTATACCTGCATAATCTTCGGTAACACTGTCTTATCAAAATGATCGTCTAGCGTGGGTTCGGCAAAATTGCGTTTGTAAACCTCGTCATCATCATCCAAATAAAACACACCACGATGATAGTACTTTTGTAAGAATTTATACTTGCCCTTTTGTTGCTGAAACAATAGGAACGTGTTATAAATAAGAAATTATGACCGTAAAAAAAACAACATACCAACTTAAATGTTTCAATAGCCAACAATACATCTCATCCAAATTAATCTACTGATCTCAGATAAGTTAGAGCAAACGCACTTTACGGTAAAGTAGCAGAGCCGGTGTCATACCTCAAAGTGTCCGGCCAATACATGCACATAGGAAAGAGGGGAGTAACCCCACTGAAGGGTCAGCCAGAGAGGTATATACTACCCGGCGATTTTGAGCTGACATTTTCTGTTTTTAGGACGAATCAGACACACACATGCACAGAAGGGGGTGAGTAGGTACAGAGGCGTAGGCAGGATTTATTCGAGGGGAGGGGGTTCAAAATTGATGAACCTATATTTCAAGATATGTTCGCCGGGGCACCAAATAAAGTGCATTTTCGGACGTTTCCGAACATGCACTATCCAATAAGCTCATAAAATTCAAAGTTGTCCAGAGAAAATTTATTTTCTCCCAATAAGCTATGTGAGAAAAATGACGTTCTTTTGGCCGCGCCTGGGTCTGAATTCGCGAAAATAGTGATTCTACAGCGCGAAGCGCCGAAAACTTTTGAGATTTTCCAATAAAAAGATGCCAATTTTCATGCATTTCCTCACCTTTTCAAAACTATTTTTGGGCTAAGGGGGGGCGGCCGCCCCCTCCTGCCTACGCCCAGGAGTAAGTAATACCCCCTTACCCCCGCTGAAGGGCCAGTCGCACAGGTACTGCCCAGCGATTTTGAGCTGATGAAAGTTTTTTGCATCATTCTTGAGGTAAAAAGCACTAAAAATATTAAAAAAATTTTATTACTACTTTTATGTACTTCTCGGTCAAAAAGCGCCAAAAATTGATCAATTTTTGCATTTTTTATCGGTAAAAGTGACATAAAGCAGTCAAAATGGACTAAAAAATGCTTTCAAAATGCGATATTCCCATGAAAAAACGTTCTTTAGGCTATTTTAACCATTTTGATAGTTTAGGCAGCAAAAAAATCGTGAACGTTAAATTTACTGTTTTGGATTTTTGGGATTTCAAACCTCCCCCTGCCGACACTGACTTTGTGCACCTATCGTCAGACAGATTAAGGTACTCACTTCAAAGTGTCCAGGTTCGGCCAAGTCTCGAGTGTTTCACATTCTTATAAGTAAATTAGATTAATAAAAGGGTAAACAAAACCGGGGGTGGTCGTAAATTCCTGTAATAAATAAATAAAAATGCTAATTTTGTGATGTATGCAGGCCCGAAACCAGGATTCAATTCCGAGGGGGGGAGGCGAAAATTTTTGAGGCCAGATATCTCGAGAACCCTTAGGAGATGGGCGAAAATAAAGGCAGTTTTGAGCGTATCTCGGCGAGTTCTATATGATGGTGAAGAAAAATTTCAACAAAAAATTAAAAAATTTTCACTTCATCTCATATTGATATATAGCAAATTTATCATTTAAGCTGATTTCTCATAACTTAATCGACAAATTATTTCTTATCGCTTGCCTTTGCACTTAATCATTGTGCTTTACAGAGAAAAACAATACGGATAATGAATAAATCGGCGCCAAGCGCCGAAAAAAATTGACATAGTCTGCATGTCAGGTTTAAATTTGAGCGGTTTCGAGCGGGCTAGAAGACAAAAAACATATATAAACAATAAATACGGCGCAAAGCGCCGGCAAAATATCATGTTTCCCATGTCATAACTCAAATTTGAGCCGTTTTGAGTGAGCTGAAAGGCAAGAACTTTAGCTTAACAATGGATCCGGCGCACAGCGCCGGAAAAAAATTGACATGCTCTCGATGTCTAACTCAAATTTGAGCGATTTTTAGCGGTTTAGAAGACAAAACTATACATAACTAGCTCAAAAGTACGCTAAAAACCTGTTTTGACGGTAATTTAGACGCACTTCGCCAATTTTTTATTTTTTCCCTCTGGGGGACCTTTAGGAGGAACAAAATTTTTCCGTATTTCGGGAGGCAGCCCCCCCCGCCCCCTGGATACGGGCCTGGATGTATGTACACATATGTTAAATCCCAGAGAAATAAATAAATAAATTTGATTACAACTTTGTTACAGTTATGCAAAACAACATGTCTCAAACAAAAGTCATCGCCATCACCTTTTGTACAAAGATTGGAAGATTTTTCGTCCAAGAGCATCGTCAGAAACGCCGGAAAACATGTTTTCGATGCGTACCCACGATTTTTCAGGCCAAAAAAGGCACTTTAAAATTTCACCCCCTCCAAGAATTCCCATGCTGAGCATGTCTGGTCATGAGCAACATTTGACTGTTATACAATAAAATACTATGAGAAACTTTGTGGGTGAATTGGACAGGAAAAGCTACGACGTTATAACTGATTTTTCTTCAAAAAAGATGCAGAAACTAGGCTCTAACAGCGGCTATTTGTTCGACTTGATCATAAATAAAATGCAAAAAATATATTTATTTCGCTGCGTCCATGACTTATTCCTTATACTAACACAATGGATGTACAATGTATACCGCATGTACAAAATTTACTAGCGTACGCAAAGCAATGTATGAAGTAAAAAAATGAATTAGCTGGTGCGAGAAAAACAAGTTTGCTGAGAAAAGAAAAAGTTACTTTAAATAATACCCACCTTGTTTGTAACGACTTTGGGATTCATTCTAAGATAAGAGCGTCGCTCATCTTCTGTCATGTTATGAACTTTTTCTATTTCACTTTTCTCCTTTTCGTGCCTTAAAAACCGAAGAGCGGCACATAACACAGGTAAAGCAATAAAGCTGGGAAATCATAAAAAATCGCAAAAATTAAAAATAACAAATCGACATTACGATACATTAATGCAAATATGTAGGATAACAGGCTAAAAAGTAATAAAAAATACCAATAATCAAGGAAATCGCACAAAACTGTACACTTCTCTACGTCTTAATTCATTAATCAAGCGAAGCATTGCAAAGAGCAAAATATCATGACCTCTAAAATACCTAACAGATTTGGGAGTTAAAAAAAACCATCTCCTCAGTCAGCTAGGATGGCTATTATAATGCTCAGGGCACATACATGATCTTAGGGAGGGGTTTAGGGGAGAAAAATTTTCACCCTCCACTCCTTCAGAATTTTTCACGCCCCTTCCCCAAAGAAATCGTGATTTTTCGAAAGTTCCAAAGCATTTTTCGAAAGTTTCAAATAATTTGCTAAAAATTCGTAGAAAAGATGCTTTTTTAAGCGTTTAAGCTATCTGCTTGCTCGAAAGTGCCAAATTTTCGGCGCTTCGCGCTATATACTCATGTTTTGACTATACAGTCAAACTCGGATGATGCAAACCCCGGATAATGCACTTTTCCAGTTAATGCACACCAGCGTACATGGTCCCGGCAAAAAACAATGTATATACATAGTAAGACACCTCGGTTAATACGCTATTATCAAACTCGGATAATGCGTAATGCACACGGCTGACAAGACCGCAACATACAAAGCAGTGTGCAAGTGCACACGTTGGATAATGAGCACGCGGGACTCGGATAATGCATTCGTTAATTACTGATATTTATTGTACACCATGTTATCTAGCGCAAAACAAAAGCAAAAATTTTTATTCCTACTCTATTTATTCCACAGCAGCAGGCAAGAAAACAGCATTCGTCGTCATTGTATTCTTCTGCCGTAGTATTAAAGCGGAACAGATTTCTTTTCATTTAACGCGAAAATTGCACACTCCGGTCAATGCACACACTAGGATAATGCACACCTTTGGCCTTGGTCCCTGAGGGGTGTGCATTATCCGATTCGACTGTATTTCGTTCAATTTATTCGACTTTTTTGATTTTTTTCGAAATTTCTTTAGTTTTTATGCTCTAAAAAGAAAGAGCTTTGTCAGAAACGAAGAAAATCGATGTTTTTGACGCGTACCCAGCATTTTTGACCAAAAACGTACTTTAAACCCCCCGAATCCCATGCTATGCACGTCTGCAAAAGAACCATGATTTTGCTGTACACCATGCCGTGCAGCTCACAACTGTGGCCTGTTCTTTTATCGGATCATTCAGGAACTTGAGATAATAAATTTTTCGAAAAAAATTTAAAAATGATAATTAGGACCCTATGTCGACTGCTGTCAAAAATTTAGGTACCGATTACAATCTATAAAGCGACAGTAAATATAATGTCGAATCCCACGAGCAAATCTGATGAAACGTTTTGCAAACTATATGTGCTTAGCATCTTTTGGGGCTGCTTTCTTTTTACATAGCTCTCAGGGTTTTTCAACTTCTCAATTTAATTTTGTTGGTTATTTTCATCTTTGATTTAAATAAAATTTTTCTATATTACAAGAGCGATTAATGAAATGAACTAAAAGCGGCTTGAGCTGGGGCAGTATAATCTTTTTGCGGCTGGTCGTAAAGTGCCTACATGCAAAAACTACTAAGTGATTCTCAGGAGCCATGACCATCACAGTAAGAATCGCTCAATAAATAAAGGATAAGTACGTAGGATACGTGTAATCAAAATCGTAAATACATATAAAAAGAACATTTTCAAAGCTGTCAGATCTGAATGTAACGTGAACTTAGCTACTTAACAGGACTTAAAAATTAAAAACACTCGTAGAATCTTGAACATAAAAAATAGAAAACTGAGCTAGTCTAAAGACACTACGCATGTTAATTGAATTGATGCTGTTAAATGAAGGCTATGTTCTTGGATGTAAGGTTTCAGTTCTTACACGATAGTGGAATCGACATAAACCTAAGAATATAAAAAATAAGCATAGAAACTGAATAATAGGAAAGAAAAAAGAACTTGATTTCCTTAAAAAAATACAATGAAGAAATGTTTTCAGCAAAGGTTTACAAAATCGAAATTCTATTTAAAAACTCACTGTTCCTTCTCCTCCTTCGAACGTTTAACTCGTTTCAATTCGCGAACTTTCCAGGCTTCGTAAGCCAACTCTTCATTTTCGTCGTCAGTTACGACGGAATTAAGATTGGCATGATCGTCTTCTTGTTTTTTGCGTTCCATTTCTACTTCTAATTTTACCAAGTCTTCGACGAGTTTAATAAATTCTTTTTAAATAGCATCATAACCACACATGGGCGCGAGGTGGTCTGAGGGCACATATGTAAGAGGGCAATGGGAAATTTTTCTACCCAAAGTCGGTCGTCTCCCGCCCCCGAAGCCAGAAAATATTTAAACCCCCTCCCTCCCGATTTTTGAAAAATATCGATTTTTTGGCCATTTTTGGCTAAAATTGAATGTCATTTACCCCTCCCGCCTAAAATTGGCCGGATAACTCCCCACCCACAATTTTGAGCCAGTACATGTATGCTGAGAGGTATACACCCCGCAGAAATTAGGAACCGCTCCCGCAGATTACTGTAGACCCCTATAATTATATTTTTAGTAAATTTTTTTTGGCGATTTTTTTGACAATTTTCAGCGATTTCACCCCCCCCCCACAATTTTCTTACTGCCCATGATCGTGACTTTCAAGCGTAGAATTGACTTTTTTGCGCAAAATTATTTATATAAACCTTAGATCACTTATTTTCCCGCAGTGAATGTAATATAAACCTCGAAGGAGGAGAGATCGCATCATCAAAATGTATATAGACCCTTAAAAAGAATATAATTATGTAAGTTACTTTAGCTGACTGCCGTTTTCTTTCTTCCGCTTCAAATTTCTTTCTCAACTCTTGTTCTCGTTGCTTTTGTTGTTCCTTTTCATTGTCTGCTAATGTAACTCTTTCCTTCCTAGAATGGGTTATTCTTACTTCAGGTAGCGAGCGTGTGTAGACAAGGTTTTATTCAGGGGGCGGGGCGGAAGAGGGCGGGAGCGGCCGTCCCCTGCCCCTTGACCGGAAAAATTTTTAAAGTTTAAAATAATGCACGAAAAGATGAAAAAATTGCATGTCTTTGACGTACAATCTTCAAATTTCCGGCGCTTCCCGCCAGATGTGAAGTATTTTCCATAATTTTGGCTCAAGCGTGACCCAAAAAACGACAGAATCTCGAAGAATGCGGTTTTTGCGAGCTATCCTGACGAATTTTCTAAGGTATAGGATAAATTATGGTGAGTCCGCTCCACGCCCGACCGAATCTTGGATACGGGTGCATGTGCTGACATATGCAAGTGTGTATAGATTTTATGCATTTATTTATTTAATTTTATTAATTTTTAATTTTTTTATTTTAATAGATTTACATATATTGATACATTTATATTTATAACTTATTTTCGTTTTAATTTTTCCGAGATCAGATTATACCGATTTGAATAGAATATCAGAACGTACAGGTATCATAGTCCTAATATAAACACATAGATCAAAGACGAACTTGTACATGTTGACCAAAAATATTAGCAGTTTTGCTGATTTCAAATCGAAGAACCAAGGTACATATGTAAGCAGTGTTTTTTTTGTACAAGATCCGTTTGTACATGCACAAAGATAGTCCCAAAAGTCTTTCTACATTTTGTACATGCAAATTTTTGTGTACTATAATATAGAACGTAGCGATTTTATGTAGAGTGGTAAAACAGGGTTTTGATCTTTGGTAGTGTATTTTAGCTAATTTCTGGGTTTCTGACACCAAAAATTACTAAAAATTGTCTCAAAACGGCGCGAAGCGCATAAAATTTGACATGTTTCCGTTCTAAACGCAAATTCTGCCATTTTAAAGATGTATACGACAAACAATTACTCATTTCAGCGCGAAAATTTTTGGGAATTTCACACCTTTTTACAGTTTTTGTCTTCCGAAAATCTTTGTACATGTACAAAGATGGTCCCGAAAAGTCTTTGTACATCGGAAAAAATCTTCGCCGAGTACAAACAAAACACTGTATTTATGTACATAATATGTACAAATCAACACCAACCTCTAAATTTAAGATTTACACTACAGCATCTTTAAACCACTGAAACTTGCAACAAAGATAAAAAATCAGCTGGATGTCAGCAAAACCTCTGATCCCTTTTACGATAGAAACATTTTTCACGGAAAAACAATCCTCGCAACTTTATTTCAGATCTATCAGTCGTTTAGTCGTAATTTATGTACGTATGTATGCATTTTTTGCGAGTTTTCACGCAAATTACAATTGCAAAACCATACTTCTATTTTTGCCGGAATTTAGCGCTCATAAAATGCAAGTGGTCCTCTGATTTTTGATCTATAAGCATATTACATATGTACCATTGTTTTTTTTTGTACGAGACAAAGATTTTGAGGCTCGTACAAAGATTTTCGGAGCCATCTTTGTACAATGTGCAAAGACTTTTTGGGGCAAAGTAATTGTAGTTTTAACACTTTTTTGAGTATTTTTTGGCAAAATTTCAAAAATTTTTGGCGCTTCGCGCCATATATCATAATTACATTGTATTTAGCTCCAAGCGCTGGCATTAAACACTCCAAAATCTATCTTTAAGCATCTTTGTACAGATTTAAGCATCTTTTGCATAAATTTCTACTGTTTTATGAAGATTTTATGCAGAAAAAAGAACTATTAAACAACTTTGCACTGTTTTCTGCCGTTTGAAGATAAAATTGACTCTTTTATCTTTGCGTTGCATTAAATTCATACGCAAATTGGTGTCTATCATTAGATTCACTCAGCACATTGCAATCGCTTTATTATTTATAATTGTGTAACACAAGTTATTTTAACTTACTGAGTCGAATTTCATGTGTAATTTCAACCTAAGACTCGTGAAAATTTTGGCGTTTCGGGCCGAACTAATATAACCAGCTGAATTTAGGACAAAGTTACACCTTTTGCGAAGAGTGCGGGTCACGGATAACAATCTAGTAGTATGTAAAAATGTGTACATTCAATAGCATATCTATACGTTATATGTACAAAAAAATTTTCGCTCGTACAAAGACTTTTCCGGAGATCTTTGGACATGTACAGAGAGGCTCGTACAAAACAAAACAGTGTTACATACATAACGTACTTTTTGACAAACACTGGTTTCAAGCGATGCAACTCATCTTCATCCGATTCACTTTCTTCGTACTCAGATTCCTCTTCCTCGAATTCCTCTTCATCGGCGCTTTCTTCGACTTTCCCCAATAATTCCTATGACGAAGAGATTTTGAGAATAAATTAAAATTGATTTCTTCGACTTTGTTATGAGGAAAAATTTTCAAATTATTTATTAAATAACAAAATTGGGGATAGTAAAATTAAATCGACATTGATTTCTCCGACTATAAATACGATACAAGAATAAAATGGCCAAAATTAAAAAAAACATTGGTTCTACAATGAGCTTAAGCTTAGGCCACTATTACGTAGGAGTCTAAAAATTTATCAAAAATTAGAAAGTTTGTTGATATCCGCAGTTTGAGATGCTGCTGCATTATGTAGTACATAAACAACATAATTTTGTTTAGTTTCTAGCTCTATTCTCTTTACTTGAATTAAATTCTGCATAATTCAATTTTTTACAATTCGAAATACGAATCAAATTATAATATATTATTATTATTTTTCATAATACAAAAATCACTTATTCTTTTATTTAAAAACGATAAATAAAAAATTACCTCTTTTTCTCTCGCCGCATTTCTCATTCTAATAAAATTTCGCCGGCGTTCAAGCTCCTAGAAATAAACGCCATATGTATTTTATTAAAGTTATTCAGAAAGACAATATCACATTGAAGTATGTAAGCAATAAGTAGAATAGTTGGGCAAAATAGGGTTGGCAAGAGAGGGAGGAGTGAAATTCGTAAAGGTCACGTCATGACATGCATGTTCACCAAGTAATATTTTGATATTGTTATCACTTAAGCATGTTAAAATGCCATTCTTGAGGTCAGAAGGTAGGTAAATTCAATTCTGTTTTTTTTTGAGAAAATTTTCATTTTACACAATGCTTTTAGCGGATAATTCATTATTATGTGATAACCGATTGGCAAGAAGTGTAGGACTGTAAAAAAGTTAATATTTTTGCAGTACATTTACCAGATTGACTAAATTTTCGCTCAACTGAGTTGAATTTTCCACCTTAAAATCAACATTTTTCCAGCAGCAGCTTATGTTTAACCAAAATCGTCTCATAGAACCCGGTATTTCAAAATCTTTGGGAGGGTTAATACCCCCTCGCACCCCTCCCTATGCCCTTTTGTGATAAGTAGGTTAGGTGCGCATGCGATTGGTGCTCATTTCAAGTATAATTGTATTTAGATTTTGATCATTCTCTTAATGATTTAATTGATAGGAAATAAAAATTAAATTTTCAACGTTTACTTATAAAAAGAAAGTGCAAAATCTCTATGCGCATTTTGTACATATGTAGTAATAATCAATATGTGAGATTTCCTTAGACATGTAAAGTTGCATTTTGGCTCCTTTCAGTCCTTCTGAATGAGTAGGTATAGTTAATATAGAGGATTAGATGAATTTCGATGTATATTTTGCCTTAAAATGCCTACATACGAAAATAATCAATATACTTCCTAAATACAGTACAACTTCGGCAATCTATCCTGGCGCGTCACTTAACTTATGTGCATATCCAATCTTTCTTGCATAGCTCGATTGAAAGAACTGTACTCTTTAAACAGAATCATGTTTTCGAATCATTAAAGCATCAAAAGTCATTAAATCATAAAGTCATGCTCAGCCCCTATACACACATAAACAGCAGAATGAAAAACGCAATTTGGTTGGACCATTTATAATAGCAAACTGGAACTTTAAATAATGTACTGTTTTAAACAGGGTTGTTACCATACATGATCTTGAGCCCTCCAGAAGAATTTTCACCCTTCTCCAAAAATTTTTCAGCCCCCCCAGAATTCTCGATTTTTCGATAGTTTTTAGAAATTTCCTGAAAATTCGTAGAAAATGTGCTTTTATAAGCGTTTTTAGCTATTTATGTGTTTGCTCTACAGTGCCAAATCTTCGGCGCTTCACGCCATATACTAATGTTTTGACCACATTTTGTTCATTTTGTTAGACTTTTTTAAAATTTCCCCAAAAATTTTTACGTTTTTATGCTACAGAAAGATAGAGCATCGTCAGAAACGCCTAAAAACGATGTTTTTGACGCTTACCCCCATTTTTTGGGCCCGAAAAAAACACTTCAAAATTTTACCCCTCCTCTCCCTCGCTAGAATTCCCATGCTGTGCATGTCTCGTTGTAAGCTACCTTTCTAGCAGCAAATGTGCTAAGCGTAAAATTTAGAAGCATAGAATAGAGCCTGCTTAATAATGAATAACATTCTGAACTACTTACATCTTCGGATAATTCATCCTCATCAGCCTCATCACTTGATTCAGCTCGACGTTTAAACCCTTCTTCGTCATCACCTCGCCGCATTCGTCGCGCATATCGACTGCTTCTAAATATATATATTTCCTTAATATATAATCTAGAGAAGTCGTTCTGATTTTCATTCATTTTTGATTAATTCGCCAATTTTGATTTATTTTCTTTACCTTACATATCCGTAATTGTATAGGTACAGTTCTCAACACAAACTTCGAGAACCTAACAATCATCGAGCTTTGCTAGGGTGACCTTTCTATCTTACAGTCGTCATATGTTTCAGCATATCTGCGAATTCCTGCCTTATAACGTAGATCTAGAAATCCTTAGCAAAACCTAAGAATTGTTTCCGTGTTCAAATTTCATGACCAGAACTGTATAATCAACTTTTGATTTATTAATTATGTAAATTAGAACAAATTTTTCTGATTCCGTTCTAAATTCTTATTCAGATTTTGTCTCATTATCATTAGCTTCATTTACAATTTTTGGTCACTTTCGCTTATAATTGGCAACTCCAATTTACAGTTGTAATGCCTAATCTGCGAACAAAAATGCTTTAAAAGATTGAATGATTGTAATTTCAATCATCACTTTTAAGCTAAAAATTTTCGCTTTAATTTCAAACTTCGATTTCATTAAAAATATTTCCACGCTTCATATTTATTTAAAAGCCGATATAAATTCTGATTCGTTACACGTGACCAGACATGCACAGCCTGAATATTCTGCGAGACGGTGAAATTCTAAAGTACCCTTTTGGGCTCAAAATGCTGTATACGCGTAAAAATATCGTTTATCAGCGTTTCTAACAATGTTCTATCATTCTATAGCATGAGAACATTTAGAAAAATTTCCGGAAAAAATCGAAAAACTCGAATGAAATGTTAAAATTATGCATCATACTTTAAATTTTCCAATAGCAACATCTTGTTGTCGCATTTGCACTGCGCCTCTTTTCATATTCCAGACGCGCACGTCAGACATCCGTATGAGTGAGTAGCTTCGATTATTATTATAGTGCACTAATCATATGATGAGTATGTAGGTACATACGTCGGTATCTTCCCACGTCAATCCCCACATTTTTATATGTATTCTTTCGCTTTAGTTCAGTTATTCTCAATGTACTGCATTATTAGCGATAATATCAGAGTATGCGCATATTGACTTACATTCCTAATTTTTCGCGTTAGCCTCATTCCGAGAATACCAGACTAGAGGTGCACTCTGACTTATACTTTCTATTCCTGTCCAGCTCACGCTTTTTGTTCACCCGTTCTACATATTTCCTCACATGATTGAACAGGCAGGCCAGGTACGGCAGTATTTCACGTGTGGGTTTGCAATGTTTTTATTTTTTACTTGTTTCTTTTTATATCATTTATTTATTTATTTAATTATTTATATATTTTCTATTAATGTTCTTATTATTATTATTATTATTATTATTATTATTATTATTATTATTCTTATTATTATTATTATTATTATTATTATTATTATTATTATTATTATATTATTATTATTATTATTATTATTATTAATCATATTTATAGTATCTATAATTTTAATTCGTTTATTTATTCATTTATTTCTTATTTATTTAATTTTTTTAAATTTTTTCTAATGAAAGGCTGTCTAGCCGCCTAGACTAGTGCCGCTAGGTTGCAGCGATAGTCAGAGGATTAAATGCACGAAACTGTAGCAATCTATTTCCTCTCTGATGACCTAGTTTGTTTATATGATTTTTATGTTATTTTTTCTTCTTTTCTTGCATGTAAGTTTTCTGTATATAATCCTGCCTACTTTTTCTGCTTCATTTAGACTTTTGCGCCTCATAAAACACGTAATCTCTCACAATATAATTTTTTTAGGTACACTTGTGCTATTTCACGCGTTTTTTTGTTTCTTTCTTAGTAATAGCACGCTGCACTTTTATCTCTGTCTTTCTTTTTTTCTCTTTTCCTTTTATGTATTTAGAATTTGTTTTTTATGTATCTATTTAATTATTGATTTATTTATTTTTCTCTTTATTTTCTTTCTTCTTCCTTGCTTCTTTCGTGTATTGATGACTTCGTACTATTGAAACAGAATACAGTCAAAAAATGAGTACGTGTCACGAAGCGCCGAAAATTTCACTTCAGAGCAAATAGATGGCTAAAAACGCTTAAAACAGCACACTTCCTGCGGATTTTTTACAAACTTTTGGAAAATCGAGAATTCTGAGGGTGAAAAAAATTTCTAGTGAAGGGAGGTGAAAAAATTTTCTGGGGGGAACCCGCCCCAGATCATGTATGCATGCGACGTCATAATTAGAGACCGTATAAAAAAGGCAGCCCCTTTATAACACAAATTTGAACTCAACTAATCGAGAAACGATGAAAAAACAAGTATTTCATGATGACATTTCTTCTGAAGGATGTTCAAGGCTGAGGATACCATAGATGCAGAGCATGGCCGATATGAGGGGAAGGGGTGAAAAATTAGGCTTCTTTTTGGCCAAAATGACCTCTAAAACTGGTATAAGCACTAAAATAGCTTTAAAACCACGTCATTATACAGTTTTCGGTCAATTGCAAGCACTTTTGAAGAAAATTTTTAAATGTTCATCCGTTTTTGGTCTTGACTTTGCCTCATTTTTCCCACAAAGTATTCCATGTTGCAATTATAGGCTTTCTAGATCCCAAACTCCCGACGTGCATTGCATGTCTGGACGATACGCGACCTCGTTGGAGCTCATTAACAAGAGACTGAAATCTCTTGCTCCTCATCATCACCTGATGCTTTATGCATTGCATCAGTACCTACCCATTTATCGATCGTATTTGCAAAGGACGAAATAAACGAAGTGCAGTAATTCCAACACTGGTCGACTTTTATACAACTAGCTGCGATAATATGCATAATGTACAGCATCAAATTCTGTTGGAAGTGAAATTTTAAAGAGCCCCTTTTTGGGTGAAAAAGCTGTAGATACGCGTCAAAAACATCATTTTTCGGCGTTTCTGATGATGCTCTATCTTTCTAGAACGTAAAAATACAACAGAAATTTTAAAAAAATATAGAAGAATCTGAATAAATTGAACGAAATATAGTCTGAATAAGTCCAAAAATTTGACACTTTTGAGTCAAAAGATCGATTAAAAAGGCTTTAAACTGCATCTTTTCAACGAATTTTTCGGAAGCTCGCGAATTTTAAAGGTAAAAATTTCTGAGGGTTAAAACCCCAAGATCGTGTATGCTTATATGTAACAGGGGGATTCAGGAAATCCCCCACCAAAAGTTGGACGTCCGCCCATTATCACCAAAGTCAGAAAATTTTGATAACCATTTTTGGAAAAAAGTTGCGTTTTTGGCAATTTTTTTGTTTTTAAAGTGACCGGCGGGATCCCCACCCAAAATTTTGAGCCGTTATACGTATGCATGTAAGGCTGCGATACTTTAAGAAAGTCGAGTTCGCACTTCTGTCAAGAAATACAGGCTACAAGGACTTGCCTCGGATCGGTCAAAATTGGCTACAATTAATTTTAAAATTGATTTGCACAATTAAAATTCAAATTAATTGCATTTAAATTAATATTAATTCAAAATTAGACAAAATTACGCGTCGTCGTCGCTATCGCCAGCACGCTCAGCGTCGTCCGCGGCGTAATTCATCAGGCGTCGAATGCGTCTATCGTCCGTGGTCGACGAGGTCGCCGCGGAATCAGCGACGTCGACGTCGCGTCGCCTGTGACGTCGGCCAACGTCGACGTCGTCGTTCGCTTCGGCGTCGCCCTCAAAAACTGTCGAAAATTTCGTCGAGCGATGGGCAACGCTTTTTGATTGAGAACTAGACTTTCGTTCAGGCGACTCGCCCACCGCTTCGTCGCTTTCGCTCGCTGAGCTGTAATCGTCGACGCGGGAGGCGTATTCAGGTCTGATAACATAGGTAATTTGGAATAAAATTTACACGAAGAATGTAAAGTGCACTAGAGACAAAATTCTGTGAAGTACACAGCGTGTCACGAACATAACATGATCTGGAAGGAAGGTTTGGGAAGAATCCCCCCAGAATTCGCGGTTTTTCAAGTTTCCAAAACTTTCCGAAAAATTCGTAGATAAGGTGCTGTTTTAAACGTTTTTAGCTATCTATTTGCTCAAAAGTGTCAAATTTTCGGCACTTCGCGCCATATACTCATTTTAGACTATATTTTGTTCAATTTATTCAATTTTTTTTGAAATTTTTAGTGTTTTCATGCTGTAGAAAGATAATGCATCGTCTGAAACGCCGAAAAACGATGTTTCTGACGCGTGTACAGCATTTTTGAGCCCAAAAAAGGCGCTTTAAAATTTCAACCCCCCACCGAATTCCCATGCTGTGCATGTCTGGTCACAAAATGATTGGCCCCTCCAAAATAGGCCTTAAGGCGCGTTAGAAAAAAATCTGTAAATACCGTCTTGTAGAGGATTTAATTCTGCTTCGGATATTTAAAAACGGGAAGCATTTTGCAAAACTGAGGTTTCTGCAAAAGCGCTCTGAACACGATCTTGTTATGTTCAATTTTAAAAAAAATTGAAGCAGGTCGGTGGAGCTGAGAAAAGTCATACGGATTTTAAATCGATTTAATCGCAAAAATCGACAAAATGATAGATTTTTTATTTCTAATCAATAGAAAAAGAAGCCGGCGAACATGGCATAATGAGAAATTAACCACTACGCAAAACTGAATATTCTACATGGTTTCTGTATATTCTTTGCATAATGCTTGAAAGTCGATTTTTGCAAGAGGACCATCGTATTATTCCGTGACACCCTGTGTTTCTCTGAAAAAACAAGGATGGGCGAGTCAAATCCGTATTAGAAGTTTACTTATAATTTTCAGCAGTTAAGAAGATTTTTAAGAAATGTATTGGCAGGCCCATATCAAGGAAGGATAGAGGGCACGTGCCCCCCCCCCCGAAATGAAATATGAGAATGATTTTTTCATTTACTCCACCTCAGCTTTTCTAGCCAAAAATCGCAAAATATTTTCGGCGCTGCGCGCCGAATTAGAGTCTATTTAGTCTCAAGCGCGCGGTTTGAACACTTCATTTTTAGTCTTTATTCAACCTGAAGCATATTTGCATTTATGTCATTTGTTTTGCACAGGTTTTACGCGTAAGATGAGATTTGTTCAAGAGGGATTCTCACCATATTCAAGGCATCTGGGTAGCAAACTTTACAAAGTGTACGGCTCTAGTGGTCTTAAAACGTCCTTTTTTAATTTATCCTCTGGTCCTTCCCCCTTAAAAAATTTTGTTTGTGCCCCATCCCGAAGCGAAATCCTGGATATGGATGGGCCTGTGTATTTGCATACAGGCACATGGTCAAGAGTTCTGTAAGGGAGTAAACGAGCTTTCTAAAACGAGGGGCACATTAGTACATAATTTTGTTGTTTAATGTCACATTTTGATACCCACTTCGTCCTATTTTATTCCCAAGAATATTTATGTTCTGAATAGCTGTTAATCCGAAATTCCTATGGGACAAGGCGGAGTAGAAACCGACTTTTTCGAAAAAATAGCGAGATTGTATAAAACATATAACATATCTGTAGCTTACGCCCAAACCAACGAAGCTATCAGTCTGATCAACTCACCGTGATTTATTAAAAATCTTTTCAGGAACAAAAAGCAGTCATGTAGTCTAGAATGTTTCGCGTTTCGATAAAGAATAAGTTTTTCGTCATAGATTAAGTAAGAGTTTCAGAGTTTGAGCATTTTGAGAGCTCTTTAAATAGGAATGTTCAGGATATCAATAAAGTCGAAATACAACATGAAATCAGGGATCGACCGGATCATACATTCCCATAGGGGAGGGGGTGAGAGGGTATTACCTACACCCACCTCAGGGTCCGAGACTTGAATCACTGTCGGACGATTTTGAGCTATCAAACATTTTCTGCATGATTTTTGGGTACAAAAGCAGCGAAAGTATTAAAATTTTTTCGGCGCTTCGCGCCGACTAGTACATTTCTGTTTTGTTTACCCATAAAATACCTAGAATGAACTAAAAATGATCTGAAAAATCAAAATTTTCGATGAATTCTTATATTTTTTACCTACAAGAGTGACGAAACTAGTCAGAATGGGACAAAAAGTAGTTAAAAATGCAGTTTTTCACATTAAAACTTGCTATATAGGATGTTTTAGCCATTTTTCATATTTGGCCTGCAAAAAAGGCCTAAATTTTGGTATTTCACCCCCTGAACTTTCGACCTTGGGAAACTATGGACCGGGTACCTGGGCCCAGCCGATCTTTATGATTATAAAATGTTTTTGACTATCATTGGCCATAATTTGTAACATTTTGCACGCAATTTGCTTTTGGCAAACTAGGCTTAAGAGCCACTTTCAACGCTGAAAGTCTCATTATAGACATAAGAAAACGAATATTTTTCGGCTTTGATAGAAATTTCTAGTTAGAAAAGTAGAACTTCAATTATTTTCAGTAAAACTCTGTGAAAATTTTTTAGTGCCTCATGCTAAATGTTACTAATAGGTTTCAAATTGCTCCAAGCACATGAACAGAATTATAATACATCAGCAATTCACTCATGTCCAACCATTCTTCAACCGAATAATCACAAGATGTTTGCTCATATGTTAATGATTTTAATGAAATGTTGACTGCGCGAGCACTTTTTTAACATAGAATTTCCAAAATTTTCAGAATTTTAGGATAAACCCTTGCAGAAGAATGATTCTGAATAAAATAAGACACCAAAAACTTTTGACCGAACGCTATTTCGTCAACGGATATTTGAGGCTTCTACAGACTATCCGAGAAAAAGTTGAGAAATCGCACCATACAAGAGCATGAGGGTGAGAGGGGTATTACTCCTCCCTAAGCTCTGAAAAATTGATAGCTATACAGCCATTTTTACCGAAAAAGCATTGCTAAATAAAATAGTCTATTTGGGCTCAGATAACTAGTTACATAGTCTTGTTTGGACTCAGAAATATGTCGTGAACTCAGAAATGCTATATAGCTATATTTTCTGAGTTTCGAAAGTATATATAGCTATTTTTCGACTCCAAAAAAGGGCTGAATAGCTAGTTTTAATCCAAAAAGGCTACTATGTTTATGAGTCAAAAAGCTACATAGCTAGTTTTATTAGCTCAAAAAGGCAATATACCTAATTTTCTGAGCCCAAAAAAGGCTATAGAACCGTTTTTACGAAGCACTTAGCCATCTACCAATTTTTGGTTCTTACCACCCCCCCCTGAGAGTTTGACCTTGTGCACCTATGAATCGCACCTAACAAAAATTCTGGATCCGCCACTGGTATTATTTGCAGAAACCAACACCAAAAGGGTCACTCAAACCTAACAATTTCAAGCGTGCACATGTATGTTTCCATTTGTAGCAAATTTTTGATATTACTTTAAGGCCTGCAGTCTGAAATCTGAATTGAATTTCAGTTGACCAACCATATCAGAGTTCCTAATTAAGGGCACAATACAAAAGAATTTTATGTTTCCTTGCACAAAAATACGTAATGTGCTTGAAAGAGTATGAAACTCATACATAATTTTAACATGCAACCGGAAAAACCAGTCGTTGTAATCAGTGGCGGATCTAGGATTTTCTTAAGAGGGGCGGTATCCCAACATTTCCAAGAACAGTCAAAGATAGGTCCGAAAATTTTTCCTTAACGCGCGAAATAGCGTGTTTTAGGTGTTTTCAATTGTATACTATTACATAAAATCACTTTTGACGCAATATTTTTCTTGAAATTTTTAAAATTTTAGACAATTTTGTGCTAGAAAACATCATTAAATTTCTTTGACTCTAACAAAAATCTGGCGCGAAGCGCCGGAAAATTTGTGAAATTAAGGCGGATAGACGTCTAGAAGTATGATTTGCTGCTTGATTTCCTGTATGTACAGCATTTGATGTGAAACATCGAAATTTTTAATTGAAAATAGAAGAAAACTATGCAAAAATAGCTGTTTCTGCAATTAAAATTGTTTTGAAACCTATGTGAACAGGAAATGGCTTCCAGTAAGTGTTTTTTGTACAAGTTCCATTTGTACATGTACAAAGATGGTCCCCAAAAGTCTTTGTACATTTTGTACACAAAAATTCTTGGGTACTATAATATAGTACCCAGTAGCGACTTTAGTGTTGTACAAACAGAGTTGTTCGACCTTTAGTAGTGTATTTTAGCTAATTCCTGTGTTTTATGAGGGCAAAAATCATTAAGAATCGTCTTAAAACGGCGCGAAGCGCCGAAAAACTCGACATTTTCCCCTTTGAAATACGATTTCTCCTATTATAAAGATCTATAGGACACACAATGATTCATTTTGGCGCGAAGCGCCGGAAATTTTGCGAATTTTAGACCTTTTTTGCAGTTTTAGTCTTCCCCGAAATCTTTGTTTATGTACAAAGACGGTCCCAAACAGTCTTTGTACATCGGGAAAAATCTTTGCTGAATACAAAAAACCGTGCTTCCAGGTCGCCATGAAAGAAAATAGATGTCGTTAATAGGTATCATCCGGCGGCTAGCGCCAGAAAAATTTGAGAAATTATGGTCACCGACGGCCAAAAATCATTGCAAATTGCATATCCAATCTTTGTCTCGCGAAATATTTTTGGCCAATGGGAGCGGCCGCTCCACCTGCCCCCCTTAAATCCGCCCCTGGTTGTAATATCAAATTCCACGTCGCTTAATTTCTCCAAGCATTTTATAATAGACAAAAATTTTCCATTTTTTATATTTTACCTGACAAAAGTCTGACAACACAGACATTCCTTCGGGCAAAATTTTCAAAATGTTAGATTTTTCGGCAAAATGCTACATATGTTGCTTATTAATGATTAAACTTAAATCTGACACCGAAAAAAGCAAAAAATGCTATCCCCTGCGAATAAATACCTTATTTCTGGACGATTTCTGACTCTCCCAAAAGAAGTTAGTATACCATGGCCTAGACATGCACAGCATGGAAATTCTGGCAAGTAGTGTGAAATTTCGAAGTGTCCTTTTTGGGCCCAAAAGAGTGAGAGAGTACGCATCAAAACATCGTTTTTCGGCGTTTCTGACGATAATCTAACTTTCTAGGGCATAAAACACAGAAAATTTCAAAAAATTTGATTAAGTTGAACAAAATAGTCAAAAAATTAATAAATGGCGCGAAACACCAAAAATTTGACACTTCTAAGCAAACAGGTAGCGAGAAACGGTTAAAACAGCACCTTCTATACCAATTTTTTGAAAATTTTCGGAAAATACCGAATTTGGGTGATGGTGAAGAAATTTTTCGAGATTGAAACCCCCCTCCAGATCAAGTCTGCGGCCGCCTCGTTATAAAAATATTGGATTAGCCACTATTTCTTAAAGACACTTTCTTAGAGAAGAAGCATGAATAAAATGGAGTTGAGCGCACATTCCCATAGAGGTGGGTAAGGAGGTATTACCCTCACCTCAAGGTCCGAGACTTGAATCACTATCAGACGATTTTGAGCTATCAAACATTTTATGTAATGATTTTTGGGTACAAAAGCAGCGGAGATGTTAAAAATTTTTCGGCGCTTCGCGCCGACTAGTATGTACATTTCTGTTTCGTTTACGCATAAAATACCTAGAATGAAGTTAAGATAATCTGAAAAGTCAAAATTTTCGATGAATTCTTATACTTTTTACTTACAACAGTGACGAAACTAGTCGGAATGAGACAAAAAGTAGTTAAAAATGCAGTTTTTTAACATTAAAACATGCTATATAGGATGTTTTAGCCATTTTTCATATTTGACCTGCAAAAAAGGCTAGAACTCAAAATTGAGCAGGTCTCAAATTTTGAGATTTCACCCCTGAACTTTCGACCTTGGGATACTATGGAGTTGAGGATCTGTTAGATCCCTTACAAATGGTAAGCTTCAATGCAAAGACGGGCAGCATAAAATAAATTTAGAGCATCACAAAAAATTCAATGCATACCTCTTTCCAGCTATGTAACGTGTGACTTTGACTTTTTCCATCGTGAGACCTAAAACGTAGGAGTTGAGGTGAAAAATGCGAATTGAAAAAGGAGAGGACTTTGAGCTTTAAAATACGTATGTAGAGGGTTTAATACAGTAGCGTTATACCTGCTGGCAGGGCCGTATTTAATGTATTTAATAGGGACGGGGGAAGGCCGCCCTTGGCCGGAAAAAAATTTGAAAGGTAATATAATGCAGGGAAAGATGAAAAAATCAAATGTCTTTAATGTGAAATCTTCAAATATTCGACGCTTCGCGCCGGATGTTGATGTATTTTGCATAATTTTAGCCCAAGCTAGACCAAAAAATGAAACTTTTATAGTCTTTTATGTGAAAAAATTTATTTCATAGGAAGTTCGAATTTTATGATCTTGATGGATAGAGTATGTCGAGAAACGATAAAAAACGCTTTGGCTCCGCCGCCCCTCACTCCTTGGCCGGATCCTGAATACGGGCCTGCCTGCCAGAGATCAAATATAGAACAAATTCTCAGTAAACCACGCACGCACACGATCTAAAGTTCTAGGAGGGCATAAACCGATTTTCCTGAGGGTTCGGGTCTAAATAAATACTTACTTTTGCTTTTGCATAGTCGAATTTTCATAGTACCTAATTCAGTTGTATTTATTCGTGAATTTTTGTGGTTAAATCTGCATGAGAACAATTAAGAATAAGTACGCAATTTTTCTAGCTTTAATCAGTTACATACAGTATTATCGGGAAAGTCAAAGAATGCAATTCGTTTCAGGAGCCTATAAATATTTCTCGACTCATTGTGTCACCTAATTCCAATGAGAAAATCCTGCTTAGTGAAGCGGAAATATATATACTGATCCTGTGTTTAATTTTTTGCATTATTCTGCTGCTCCATTGTATATGATCGTTAGAAACGAGCTTGTACAGTATGGAAATGGGAATTCTGGGGGGTCAGCACCAAAAAAGTTTTAAAAAGTGTCGTTTATGAGCTATAAAACGATGTTTTCACGTCAAAAACACTGTTTTTGACGTTTTGGACAATGCTCGTTCTTTGTAGAACATAAAAAAGCAAAATTTAGATAAAATTTGAATTAATTGAACAAAATATAGTCAAAAAATGAGTATAGGGCGCGAAACAGAAAATCTGACACTTCCAGACATCCACATCATCGGAATTCTGGGGATGGGGGTGAAATTTTAGAGTGCCTTTTTGGGGCCCGAAAAATGGCGGATACGCGTCAAAAACATCGTTTTTCGGCGTTTTTGACGATGCCCCATCATTCTAGAGCATAAAAACATTAAAAAATATCGAATAATTTCAAAAAGTCAAGCAAATTGAACAAAATATAGTCAAAACATAAAAGCACCGAAAATTAGACATTTTTGAGCAGATAGATGGCTAGGGACGCGTTAAAAAAAGCACTTTTTATAGGAATGTTCAGAAAATTTCTGGAGTCTTTTCGAAAATTGCGAATTCTGCGGGGGGAAGGGGGTAAAAAATTTCTGGAGGAGGCATGGACACTTCTGAGCAAAACTTAGTCAAAAATACTTATGTAAAGCAGCACAATTCCTATGATTTTTTTCGAAAAAATCGACAATTCTAGCGAGTCACTCATAGCTATTTAGCGGGGATTAGCACTCAGCAGCCATTCTCCGGAGTCTTACTTAACCCCCTCAAGAACATGTATGGCTGATACACATATACTCGTTGTTTCCCAAGGTGAAAAGTTCAAGGGGTGAAATCCCGAAATTCTGGACCACTAAATTTAGAGTTCTAGCCTTTTTGCAAGTCAAATATATAAATAATCAAAAAATTCTTCATGAAATGTTTCAATATGTAAAACTGCGTTTTCTAGTAATTTTTATCAAATTATGACTCGTTTCGTCACTCTTATAAGTGAAAAATTATAAGAATTCATCTAAAAATTTGAATTTCCAAATCACGTTAAATTCACTCTAGCCATTTTATGCGTAATTAAAACAGAAATGTATATACTAGTCAGCGCGCCGAAAAAATTTATTATTTTTGATACTCTCGCCCACAAAAATCATGCAGGAAATGATTGATACTTCAAAATCGTCTAACGGTGACTCGAGTCCTGGACCCTGAGCTGAGTTATGATGCCCCTCCTCACCCCAATAGGAATTTGCGGGCTGAAACGTTATCTACATAGATTGTCATACAACTATATGTTTACCTTTCTGCGTCCGAATAGGGACTGCACCAGCCGTAGACTGTATGGGTATCCTAGTAGCCATCGTAAAAACTCGTGCTGCCTGGTTCGCAGAAATAAGACTAATACATATAAGGATATTATGTGGCTAGAAAACAAAGATAAAATTTACAGCGGGCTTTAAAAGCTTATGACCCCAAACATGCACGTTTCGACCAGAAAGTCTTAGAAGAGATAACGAGTTATTGTAGAAATAAATAATAAATACTAAATAATGATAAATTTTATGATTTTAAAGAGAGTCATTGTAGAACGTCTAGACAAAACTTCCTAAACTCCCGGTGACTTAACTTGAAGTCTCATTATTTATAAGCAAAGGCTTAGTTCTAAAGCGATAAGCTTCAGACCTATTTAGGTCGGCATGCTCCCGCTTAGGTTGACATACAGCTGCTTAGCATTAGCGAGTCGAATAAGCCTGAAAATTTGATTTTCAGCCAGAAATTTCCCAATTTCTTTATCAGTTTTTTTGGAAAAGCGCCGAAAACGATACATTTGCAACAAAATCCTGAATTATAGAATATAATGTTCGGTTTTCAATAAACTTTGTTCACGCTTTGATTTAAGGCCATGTACAAAAAGATTTACTTTTAAGCTAAGTTACAGGAACTTTAGAAAATTCTGATTGTACTATTCTCCTTTCTACAATTAGTTTTTATCATTAAAATGTTGTTTTGTAAATCGCAATGGAATCAACCGCGCCTTATTCCGCAATAGGTCGTAAATATTTGACAAAAGCTTCTCGGAATAGTGACCTAATTTTAAGTACGAAACTACATACATACGTAAATTAAAGTCCCAAACTATTATTATCTTTTTCACAATATGTTCACAATGTGATTTAGAGATAAGAACATAGGACGACATATAAATCTCTAATATAAATCCTAATGAGAAGTAAGAAGAAATCGTTACCTATAAAGTGGAGTAGCCAGTGGGGAAAAGGGGGCAGAATTCCGTACATAGAAAATCTTTGAAATTTTCGAGAAATGGAGCTAAGCGGTTGCTCAACGATATCCTGCGATGTTTTTCAGGGAATTATCTCGAAAAAGTAACTTTTTCTAGTTTTGGCGATTATTTTGACTTACTGGCTAGTGGCTATAAAAAACTACAAAACATATGATGCCATGAGAAGGTTACCTCATTTCTGATCAAAGGAAGATTAAAAGTATGCAGAAAATTCGAGCACTTTGTACAGAGTGTTTTTAAAAGCTGCATAGAGCTGACTACAGTCTAAAAGGATTCGCAGCCATAGGTGGTCAGCATCAAAATTCTTAGAGTATTGGGGTGCAAGATGTTTTAAAGGTCAAAAAAATGGTCTTAAAAATGGTGTTATGGCTAAAACGCCTTTTTAAACGTTTCTCATCGAGCACTATCCATTGGCATAAAAAATCGCTGAAAAAAACAACAAAACAAATTTGAAAAATTGAATTCTGGGGGTATTTCGGGTTTTGTGCGGGGAGGGGGGTAATAAGCCTTCTGGGTGTGCATACCCCCTCTCCCACCCACGCCCACGTTTGTTCCAGCTCGTGTTTTAAGGGTTCTTTTAGTCATCCTAACATAAAAACATCAGGGACTTCCCTTGCTTCGCAGCAATCTATTTTACCTAGTTATCACTGAATTCAAACACCACGATTCGGACAATTTTGTGAAAATTTGAACGTTGTAATCCGAGATAAAAATGCGTATTTCAGAACATTTGCCGGGGCTTCGTGCGCTTGAGCACGCCACCCCATCACTTTTTCCCGGAAATAAGGTTGACAATATAGACCAGACCCAAATTTTTTCACATTTTCCACTTTATTTCCACATTTTCCACTTTTTTCCACATTCTTTCGAAGGTCTAAAATCGTTCAAAAAAAGGGAAGTGGTTGATACGCTTTGTTTATAAAAATTTTGCGCTCTACTACAGAATATCACATGATCATTATTTCTGTTAAAACTCCATTTTTTCACCTTCAGTAGCGCATCATTTTTTATTTTATTTTTTATTTTATTTATTTATTTATTTATTTATTCATTTATCGCATCATCCTCGCATCATCATCATCATTTTTTTTCATCAGCATCATCATTTTTCATCATCAAAACGCATTTTTGCATTACAATAAGTTTCCACAAATGCCAACCAAGCCCAAAATTTTTCCGTTTTCAAAAAATTTGGATGACATTTAGACCAAAACGTGGAAAGAACCGGTGGACCCCAGACCCCGAGCCAGTGATCGGACCGAGGGTACTTTTTGGACCCTCGGCCTCGGCCGAGGCCGAGGCGCCTCAAAATCCTTGCCTCGGCCGAGGCCGAGGCCGAGGCCGAGGCCGAGGGTAATGCCGAGGGTCACGCTTATATACCTATACCCATAAATAGTGCTCTTAGAATATTTTATATGCACAAGAGCTAGAGAATAATCGTAATATTGAACACTTTATCGAATGTCATTTTCAATAATAGTAGATTAACGTGTGAAGGATTTATTGAATAAAGTCAGCAGAATGAAAGCATACTTAATTTAACAAGTTGCCGTTGAAGACTTGGAAAATATATTAAAAAATATGGCTGAACAAGCACTTAAAAACTTTAATTACTATACATAAATAAGAAAACAGTGTCAAAGAAATAAACGAACAAACGAAATAAGCTAAGTAAAGACAGAACTGTAGCCATTGTTGTGCTCGCTTTTCAGTAATGCATGTTTAAACACGCTTTTTCAGTCATCCAATTCTGGTGTGGTAGGTAATATGACAGAAACTGCACTGTACTTTCCGATCATAGTTTCCCAAGGTCCAGAGTTGAGGGAAGGGTGAAATCCCAAAATGGGGGACCAGTAAATTAAGTAGTGTCTTTGAATGAGCGAACAAATTTTTGTAGATATTTTATATAAATATATTTTTAAACATACACATTTTTACATACTGCCAGCGAGTGATCTGCAACCGGCATGCAGTCCTAAACAGTGTTTTTTTGTGCAAGATACCTTTTTACATGTACAAAAATGGTATCCAAAAGTCTTTGAACATTTTGTACATGCAGATTTTTGTGTACTATTATAGTATGGTACAGTAGCGATTTAGTGTGGTAAAAAAGGGGTTTTCGACCTTCGGTAGCGTATCTTAGCTAATTCCTGGGTATCTGAATATTTGACATTTTTTCCATTGTAAATGCAAATTCTACTATTTTAAAGATATACAGGACAGACAATTACTGATGCGCCGAAAATTTTCGGAAATTTTACACCTTTTTACAGTTTTTGTCTCTCCAAAAATCTTTGTGCATGTACAAAGACAGTCCTGAAAAGTCTCTGTACATTATGAGAAATCTTTGCCGAATACAAAAAACCGTGGTCCTAAATGTGATAATTCGGCCTGGATATAGTTCATAAGATTATTCGGCGCAAAGCGCCGAAATTTTTATGAGCTTTTGATGAAATTTACACATAAAACTTGACTGAGAAAGCTAAAACAACTTGTACTACAAAATCAGAAATATTACAGATATTGTAATATGCCAATTAAATCTTGTAATAAGCACTACTGTGCTTAGAAATTCAATGCAACATCAGGATAAATTAGTCAAGTTTATCTTTGAACGGCTAAATGTGCTGAGTTATTAAATAGTATATACTTGTTTTGCATAAAATTTTTAAAAACAGTATAAGTGGATACAAAAGATATTTAAATCTGCATAAAGATGCCTAGATTACACAAAAATTGATTTTTGAGTGTTTAATGCCTCTGCTTCAATCTAAATACAGTATATTAGCGATATTTTGCGCGAAGCGCCGAAAATTTCTTGAAATTTCCTAAAAAAATACTGAAAAACGACATAATTAATATCACTTTGTCCAAAAAAGTATTTTAACATTGTATAAAAATGGCTCCAAAAAATGCACGAGCCGAAATTGATTTTTGGCAAAACCTGAATTTATTGTCCATTTTTAGGTGCGTTTTTGCGATTTTCGGCCGAAAATTCGTAATCATTTATGCCCTTTCCCATAAAAATGGCCGAAAACCATACGTGTAAGAGGAAGGGCTTTAGGGAATTCCCCACCCACCCAGGGTTGGACGTCCCCCCTAAACCTTCCCTCCAACGTCAGAAAATTTTGACCCACCCTACCCATTTTTGGCGAAAATTTGCGCTTTGTTGGCTATTTTAGGTGCTTTTGCCATTTTTGACATAGAATTAGAGTCGCTAATCCCCCACCCGAAATTTCTAGCCGTTACATGTATGCCGAGGAGCCCCTCCCGAAAATTTTGAGCTGTTACATGCATGTTTTATAGTGACAGTTTGTCTATTTACTCTTGCTTACATTCAAAAATACTGTATCACTTCGGGAAATTCTAATAGTTAGCTGCACTTTTGCCATAGTAAAAATTAGGTTCAAAAATATTCAAAAGGTTTTCACCAAAAATCGTCTGACAGTGACTTGAGTCTTGTACCCTGAGAGGGCGGTAATAAACCTCCTCACCCCTCCCTTCGGGAATGTGTGTTTTCGATCCATGTAGCAAGCATGAGAATTAAAACTTAGTCATCAAATGAATAATAAATTGGCACTTTGCTTTATGTAACTTTGTGTAACTGGGTACGCGACTAAAATCACAAGAAAAGTCTTTAGGTAAAAAATAGCCTTTGCACTGCAGATGCATTCCAAATAGTTAATATTCAACGGACATATTAAACTTATTCAAATTTGATTTTAACCCTCGGCGCCTCGGCACTTTTCAGCTTCGCCCTCGGCGCCGAGGCCGAGGCTCCAAAAAACGCCGAGGCTTGCCGAGGCCGAGGCCGAGGCCGAGGCCTCGGTCCGATCACTGCCCCGAGCCCTAAAACAGAGTGTATTTCTTACATTATCTCTTATCTAAGGTCCTACTCGAGTAGGTAGGTACTTAAATTTGCAAAATGTGCAGCACTAATTGTGAAAATTTTCCAAAGATATCCTTTTATGTGAATGATTAAAAAGCAGGCAAAAGCACAACATGGTAAATTCGTGGTTTTGGGCAAAATTCAATCTTGGCGCTTCAGTAGGTAAACTCCTCCCTTACGCTTCAAAATCCTCGAATTTGGGTGAATAACGGGCGTTATAGAAAACTGGCATTCCGCGATTTTTCAGAGTTTTCTACCCGTTTTAAAAAAAAAACCGGACACTTTTCAGTTAATTCTTCAGGTTTGCCAGAAGTTAGGTACCATATTACAGAATCAGGTAGGTACCTAAACTAATCGGTCTATTTCAAATGGCTGTTACTTTTGACTGGTTTGCGACCGGCGGCTAATGTTTTTTTACTGTTCGTCACATCGAGTTCTACCGAAGTGTGCGTCATCTATTGACTTTGCTTCAATATAGGTTAGGTCCTATTTATATTTTCGCAAGCAGGACGATGCGAAAAATCGAAAGAGACATTAGCTACGTATTTCACAACTAACACATTTTTATATGTAGGTTTTTATCGACTTAAAAAAGTTTTTTGGACCCACCCAACCCCTGAGAAAAATCGTATATACAGGCCAGGGCGGATTCAAAGGGGGCGGCCGCCCCCCATTGGCCACAAATCGTTGGCGAGATAAAGAATGGATCATTGATTTGCAATGATTTTTGGCTGTCAGTCACCGAAATTTTTTAAATATTTCAGAATAATACCTATTAAGAACATTTATTTAATTTTCGGTGACCTGAAAGTCATTTTTGCTCATGAAATAGTTTCCAAATGATTTTAACAGCAGAAACAGCTATTGAGCATAGTTTTCTTCTATTTTCAATCAAAACTTTCCGACATTTGACGTCAAATGCTGCAAATACAGGAAATCAATTAGTGAATCAAGCTTCTATAAATCCATCCGCCTCAATTTTTTCAAAAATTTACAGGTCGCTTAAGTCAAAGAATTTAATGATTTTTTGTCAGTAAATTGTCAAAAATTTCGAAACTGTTCGAAAAAAATTATGCGTGAAAAGTGCTTTTAAGTAAAAGTATACAATGCAAAACGCCAAAAAACGTCATTTAAGCGTGAAGGGCAAATTTTCGGACCTATTTTTGACTGTTTGAGGAAAAGTTGGGTTACCGCTTCCCCCCTTAAAGATCAAGATCCAACACCACTGATACAGGCACACATCCAGGATTTTGTTTCGAAGGAGGGCAGGCACGACCAAAATTTTTTTAAACGTAAGGGGACCACAGGATGAAGTAAAAAAGACGTTTTACGACAGCAGCGCTGCACACTTTGTAAATTTTGCTACCCAAATATCTTAAATATGCTGAGAATTCAAGGGACACCCTCTTTCAGGGCTGGGGGTCTGGGGGCGCGCTCAAAGGCCCCCAGCGGGATCCGAGACAGAACCCGGAAAAGTGTGTGAAAAAGCACCTTAAAGTGAAATCACCGTAATGTTAAAACTTTCATAGAATCAGCCTAATTTTGGTCTGATATCAGTCTAAAAATAGTCAAACTTTATCACTAAAATTTTTCGTCATAGATAAAAACGTCCATCATTCTCGCTTCCTGCAAGGATTTCATTTTCTGCGTAAAACTTGCGAAAGACAGAAGACGTGTATGCAAAATATACTTTAGGTTGTTTAAAGATTGAATATGGAGTTTTAACCGCGCGTTGAGGACTAAATATATAGACTAAATATGTAATAACTAATAATTGTGAAATTCGGCACGGAAAATTTAAGCAAAGGATGGAATAAAGGAAAAATTATTATCGAATTTCATTTGGGGGGCATGTGCCCCCTTTCCTCCCTTGGATACAGGCCTGCTTTAAATTATTACGAATGCGCAGGATTTGTTTTTCCTTAGGACGACTAAAGAGCACCATTTTTTCCTAGCGATTTGATTCACAATGTGAACCAGACCCATCCAGGATTTCGTTTCGGGGGGGCACGAACAAAATTTTTTCAAAATATTGGGGGGATCAAAGGATGAATTTTAGTTTACAAATTTTGCTATTCGGACCTTATTACGCTTAAAATCCAAAGGAAACCACCTCCTATAGGGCTGGAGGCTCTGGGGTAGCGCGCTCAAGCGCCCCTCAGTGGGGTCTGGAGCCTGGGAAATTTTGTTGAAGAGCACTTCAATTTGGAGTCTTATCGTGTGGGGTTTGGAGTTTTTTCAACCCCCCCCCGAAGCATTTTCACTCCTACCCAGTGTTTTTTTTGTACAAGGTCCGTTTGTACATGCACAAAGATGGTCCCTAAAAGTCTTTATACATTTCGTACACACAAATTTTGGTACTTGTGCATTATCCCCCGTCGAATTTTTTCTATCTTTTTTAACAATAGGGTATATACAGGGTGAATTTTTTCCATCTTTTTTAACTCCAGGGTTCTCACACGAGTTTTCACGAGACGGAAAATAACTTTCAGGTGACAGGTTTCGACTCTCCGACCTATCGCTCTACAGCGCACCATGTTACCAATCGGCTAAGCCACCTTCTCGTTAGAAATAAAAACGAAGTAATCAGGGAATGGTACTTAGCATCTATACATGGACCTAAGCATCTATACATCGACCTAAGCATCTATACATCGACCTAAGCATCTATACATCGACCTAAGCATCTATACATCGACCTAAGCATCTATACATTGACCTAAGCGGGAGCGACCTCGACCTAAGCAGCTTAAAACACCTTTTCAGATATACTAAGCCTAAGCCTAAGTATATTGGAAGCAAAAACTTACATTTTCCTATATCTTATCAAGTAAATTAGGCTAAACTTTACTTTATGGTGTGAACGGAAAACTTGCAGATAAACGTGGAAAGGAACGATATTGATTGAAATGAGGAGGACATGCAAAAAGAAAGTGCGGAAAAAAATTTTATAAAAAACGGACCAATATTGGTGAAGATAGAGTTACTCAGGATATAGCTACATTAAAGTGAGGTATTTTACAGTTTACCAAAAATGTTCCGAATTTGGGCTGAAAACATATGTATCTGACATTTTCAGGGTCGCTGATTACGAAAAAATAACTTTTGTTGTACGGATAAAAAAATTTTGTTTGAAAATTTTCAAATTTGAGTGAACAATTTTTTGCATGTTCTTTCTGTCTAGATGTGTGAAAATTCAAGTTTCTGCTTAAATGACGCTTAGGCTTAGGCTTAGTTCATCTGAGGTGTTTTCGGCTGCTTAGGTCGAGGTCGCTCCCGCTTAGGTCGAGATATAGATGCTTATGTCAACGTATAGATGCTTAGGTCGATGTATAGATGCTCAGGTCGATGTATAGATGCTTAGGTCGACCTAAGTTGGGTACATGTTATTCTGCAATCCACTGTTCGAATCTTCAAATGGTTGTAACTTTAAGATAATCCAAAAATGCTGTTTGAATCGTTTTTAAGTAGGAATATTTAACTGGATGTAAACAATGCTAAAAATAGTGAAATTAAAAAAAATTCTTGAAAATTTGGGCAAAAAATTACAAAAAAATTTTTCTTTAATCTTGGTTTTCCGCACAGTATAACTTAATTTTTTGTAATCTGCGGCCTTGAAAATGGCAGGAAAATATTAATTAGTAAAAATTGGAAACTTTTGATAAACTGCTAAAATTCCTTAGAGTGGCTCAAAATGGTGAATGTCTAAGTATGATGTTTGAAGTACCGTAACTCTGTGAGTTTTGTATGGATTTGGTTTATTATTTTTTCCGCGTCTTTTAGTGACACAAAGTATCGTTTTTGCGCAATTGTATGGCAGTTCTGCCGGAATGGCGCAAAATCGGTTCACACCATATTCTTCAAAAACTCCAGTAAATTATTGCAAAAGTATATTATGAATCTGAAAAGAATGAAAAAAATGAAAAAAATAAAAAAAATACAAAAAAAAATTTTAAAAAAAAATTTAAAAAAACTGAAGAAAATCAAGGATTATATCATATGATAGATATATCATAATGGTGTAATGCTGTATATACCATAATGTTAAACAAGATAGAAAAAATTTGACGGGGGGATAATGCACAAGTACCCAAATTTTAGGGTACTATAATATGGTACAGAAGCGATTTTAGTGTGGCAAAAACAGAGTTGTTCGACCTTTAGTTACGTATTTTAGCAATTTCCAGGTTTCTGAGGGCAAAAATCAGTAATAATCGTTTAAAACGGCGCGAAGCGCAAAAAATTTGGCATTTTTCCTTTCAAAATGCAATTTCTGAAATTATAAAGATATATAGAACACACAACATTTCGGCGCGGAGCGCCGAGAATTTTGCGAATTTCGAACCTTTTTTGCAGTTTTTGTCTTCCAGAAAATCTTTGTACATGTACAAAGACGGTCCCCAAAAGTCTTTGTACATGGCGAAAAATCTTTGCCGAATACCTACAAAAAAAACCGTGCTCCTACCCCAGAAAGTTTTTCACCCCTCCCCCAGAGTTCGCGATTTTTCGGATGTTACAAAAATTTTCTGAAAATTTATAGAAAAGTGCTTTTTTCAGGCGTTTTATATATCCTTTTGCTCAAGTGTCAAATTTTCGGCGCTTCGCGTTATACACAGTGTTGCCAGGTCAAATTTTCAAAAACCCCCAAAAAAATCCCCCAAATGAGAAAAAAACCCCATATTAAAAAATGCTTTGTTAAGCAATTAAGTCGATAAAACGCATACAAACGAGCTGGATGTGCTAAATAACATCGTTTTTGTGCATTTTCCACCGCGCCACATCTTTTGCAGCCAGAAATAAACGACCCTTTTTCTGAATTTTTCGGTTTTTTTTTAATTAAATAAAAATGTTTCAAAATGCTTGTTTTGCGCATCATTTTTCGCATTCTTATTTCTCATAATAGAACGTGCACAAAAATAGCCAATTCAAGCGGACCTACGCCTAGCTAAAGCAAAAGCTCAAAAATTTACAAATGCTTTCTAGAACAACTTTCTGATGATATTCATGCATTTATTGTTCAAAAAAATGCTTTCAGCTAAGCAGCATAATACATTAACAACCTTTCATAAACAATTTATTTTAAAACGGTTCACCAAATTCACTCTAACACGACTTTAGGAGGATAATTATCGATTTCTTCAAACGAAACATCATCCAAACAAAATTGTCATCATTTACGTGCGAGCTAAAATCAGTTTGAAAATCATAAATTTGATTGGAGAATTTAACTAGCATAGATTTTATTTTAAAATTTGAACAGGTTTGTTCGCGTCACATTAATCCGTATCGAACCGCTAAAATATTGTCAACAGTACTGGCATGCATACGGTTACGTAACTTATTTTTAACAAATTTTATATCTGGAAATCATTTTTCGAATTGGGGATGGGGCGGTAGCACACATTTTACAGGAAGAACGAGGGATCTGAAATTGTGTGAAAACTGTCTATAACCTGTTCACGCGAATGACCATAAAACTGATAAATATCTTCAGATGGTAAGAGATTATTATGAATAATATTATATGTAACAATTAAATCAAAATAAATTCTACAGAGTTCAAGCCTCACTAAATATAGCGCTTTTAACCTTTCATCATAAGAAAGTTCAATACATCCAAAGGTTTGAATAGGTAACAAAAACAATTTGCCAAAAGGCTAATCAAATTAAAACCAATATGACACAAAAAAGGAAAATATGACGCATAGATTGTACAAATGAAACGATGAATTATAAACTCAAAATGGACGATGAACCTCGACATGAAACTCGGGCCCCGAGCAGTGTTGCCATGCCAGGTCTAAATTTTCAGCATCCATAGATTCATCCATAGAAATCCTAAAATTTTCATAGATTTCTGATATTATTGTAATAACACTCACCTTTGTGTACATAAGGTTCGCTATTCTTTCAAATAATTAGTCGATTTGATGGCGACTGTTCATTAACACGATATTTCAGAAGAATTGAAATACATTCTACCGTGATAATAGGGCTAAAAAATAAAACTCCTGAAATAAAAAAAGGTAAGCTGAGCTGGGCACGCACGGCTGTGCTGTCGGCTTGGCTACTCTTTTTGACATAAGCTTACAGTAATTGATTGCTACCTCTAAACTTAGTAAAATTCAATAATAATAATAATAATAATAATAATAACAATATTTTATTAGCAATTACTGCTGTAGAAAATGCAATAGAAATTACATGAAAGAGGATATAATAAAAGATGTCGAAGGAACGAAAGAACGTTTATCAGCATAGCATAGTAATGGCTGAGACGTACAGGCGTATCGCGCTCACGTACGCCCCTTTATAAACTCATCTAAACAAAGTTTAGAAATCAAACCCTTAAACCGTTTAAAAGATTTACAATCAACAACGACAATACAACTAAATGAAAAACCCCCAAAAAAACCTCAAAAATTTCGAAAAACCCCCATGAAATCCCCCGTGAGCTAACACCCCAAAAAATCCCCCAAGGATCCCAAAAAAACCCCAAAATGGGGGGAAAACCCCCAACCTGGCAACACCGGTTATACACTCACGTTTAGACTATAGCGAACTACGTCAAACCATCTACAGTAAATTATAAATAACATTTTCTTAAGCACGTGCCAATAGCCTAATTGCTAAACGAGTGTTAAACAAAATAACATTTTTTCTTCCTTTCATGTTGAACGCTACCACTCTTAATTCTTCTATTTTGTGCGGTGTTATTGACATTGGTTTAGCCACATACATAAAAATAAAAGTATAGTCTGTCTCACACAACTTAACTAATTTTAAAACTATCTACGGCAATAATCAACCAGATTGCGATTATATAATTGATCTGATATATAAATATCGTATCCCTCGGCCTACTGTTGACGAAAATCTTAGAATTTATGCACGAAGTTATGTGAAACAGACTATAATCAGGAAAGAAGTCTCTACGTCGGATTGCCGATATAATGTAAAAAAATTCGCTACCTATGTATTCCATCGAGTCGAGCAAGGGAAAAATTGTGTGTTACACAGTAATAAGAAAATTAGTTTTCCGAGCGAATTCATGCACCTAGTCTGTTTCGAAGTTTATTGGACTTGTTTACAGTAATGTAGAATGTACATGCATAGAGTCTTACTGGGCAGCTTCAGTGCCGCCACTGGCTAGTGTTCGGACGCTTGCGCGAGCCGAACAGTGCTCAACCAGAAAAGAAATCGCGTCACTTCATCTACAGATGAAGCATCAAAATCACGGGTTTGAGCGCAGAAAAAGAGCTAAAAATAGTGCGGAACTCGATGAGCGTGTAAGTGCCGCCTCACTTCACTAACCCTCTTTTGGCAAAGCTGCTCTTTGGGGGAGCAGCCCAAAGGGATCTCCGTGGGGAACTCCAATGTAGAGTCCTACTGGGCAGCTTGATTGCCGCCATCTGCCCATGTGTTCGGTCGCTTGCACGAGCCAATCCAGTATTCAACCAAAAACGAATTGCGTTACTTCATCTAGAAATGAAGCATCAAACCTACGGCTTTGAGCGCAGAAAGAACAGCTAAAAATAGCTCGGAGCTCGATGAACGTGTAAGTGACGCCTCACTTAAATAAGTAGTAGGTAGCCTTGAGGTTCAGCGGTTGCAGGGGATGGTTGACTCCGCTGCGCAAACGACCTCGTACCCGCGCGCCGGACTCGTAGAAGAGTCGGGCATAGCCTCTCCGGGGATAGTCTGTCCAACCTAAAACGCAAACTGGACCGCTGTACTGGCTGGTCGCGGGTTAAGTATGTACTTAATTGTACTTATAGTCTGTTTCACATAAATTTGGGCATAAATTTTAAGAATTTTTCGAAAGTAAGCCGGTGGATATAACAAATCAATGCTATAATCGCAATCTTTCGGCTTATTGTCCAACATAGTTTTTAAAATTTATGCCCAAAATTGTGTGAAACAGACTATAAGCTGATGATTTTGAATTAATTTGAGTTGTTTTAGATGTCGAAAAATAATGAAGACATTTGTTTCCAAGATAATTGAGAACATGATGAAAAAGGGAGGTTGTATAGGTAGCACTATAAAATAAAAATACGAATTAATTGTGTACTGAATAAAACAATAACCGAAATCAGTAGTCACAACTATAGTCAGTTTCAGATAAGTTCGGGCATGAATTCTAAGCAAGTTTCGAAAGTAAGCGACGGATTAAGATAAATGCTTATCGCAATTTGTCGGCTTATTGTCGGCCATAGTTTTAAAAATTTATGCCCAAACTTGGGTGAAACAGACTAAAAATAATTTCCTCGATGGATTTTTGGCTATATTTTTGGCTATAATTTTAGGACTTTCTATTCGACAGCTAATGAAGTACCCATGACGAGACACTTGGCATACTGGACTATTTTGAATTCTGGGCAAATATGGTGAGTGCAAACAGATGTATTGCGCAGAAAAAAAGCAACGGCTGGATTTGAAATCGGTACTTATGTATCTCCCGAAGAAAGCAGCACTAAACGGTTACTTTTGAGTAAATAAATCGCGAAAAACCCTATAGTATGTTTTATTTAACTTTGAGGTTTTTGAAAAAGTTAAAAGTGGCTTCAAAAATGCTTAAAACTAATGCGGTAAAGGTGATATTCTGCAGTATAATTAGTTACTGGGAGACATTTCTTATTGTTAAGCCGCTTTACTGTATCAAACTTTTAAACCACTTTTGTAGCCCGATTAATGCGAATTAATTTCAAGAGAAAACCTCAAAGTTAAATGAAACAGACTATAGCTTATCAAGGTTCTTTTGCAAATCAAAAATTCTGAGAGTCAACATCAAATGTGTGGAGAGTCTGCAGCCATTCTGATGAATCAAAAACTATAAGAACGTTTGGGTACGATTGAAATGATACACGATAAATATGTATTTTCGAAGAAAATGCACGTTATCAGTTAAAAAAATGAGCTTGCAAATTTCACGCCTATTTGACTAATGGTTGTAAAAGCCATTATTTTAATGCTATCCATTTTTAGATAACGCGAAGCGTCGAAAATTTTGAAAATGTGTGCTCGAAAATGGAAGAAAACTATGCTGAAATATCTGTTTATACTCTAGGCATCGTTTTAGGAGTCATTAAAATGTTTGCGCTACAAAAACCCATATGTGGCGGAAAAAGCTCAGGCCGCCAGGAAGGCAAATAGAGTCAGCAATAGTTAGTATACGCGAAGCGCCTAGAAAATTTGAAACATCAAATTCATCACAAATTACTTATACATATCGATATCTAGCAAACTATGTTGGGCGAATAAGGCGGGATGCCGGTCCCCTACCCCTGGTTCTGTCCGATTCCGTCGTTAGGTCTCTATCTTATGCGATGCTTGTTTATCACGTTGTTTACAATTGTGAGGTAAAATTTTTTAATACTCTAGTTCACAATGGTCAACCGAGCCAGGAAAATTCTGGCAGTCGAACAAACTTAGACTCACCTGATGCAAATTTATAACGGCACGTCAGTTGTTCAATTTCGACAATGATAAGTTAGAGGACGGCAGGCTTTGTAGATTTCAAATTAGCATATGTATACAACCGATGCGGCATAATTTTTCCTGACGCGCTTCTAAATTATTGCGCGAAAAATCATATCGCTTGTTTCATTTTCGTGTCTGCTTTAGCTTCACTGATTTGTCGAATAAGCTGCGTAAATAATCTTCAAGAAAAGTAATGGTTACTTTTTGTGACACTGTGTTTTTACTTCGCGCTCGTATTTCACCTCTCTGACAACTTGAGGATAAGAAAACACATAAATTATTGACATTGGATTTTTGTGATTTATGTTAGGTACCTAACTACTTAATCATATTTGATTATAGGGGTACGTTAATATGATGAGTGCATGTGGCGAGTACCGTCCAGAAAAACATTATGAAAACATTGCGTATAATTCATTATAGAGCGATTTGTGCAATTTTGAACCATTTCTATTCAAAAATACTGCACAATCCACTCGAGCTTCTTTATTCTTGAATTTAAAGTACCGGCTGCTATGCGCATATTTTTTTATAATGCATGTAGTTCAATGCGTGCTGATCAGAATATAATATTAGGTATTCGTGTAGCTTATCTCCAACTTGATAGGTACTTGAGCACTTTATTGCCGATTTTCAAATTTTTAATATTAATTCTCGAAGGTGGAGATTAGCTACGCACACTAATACCTAAATGTTCCACGAATAATGAAAGTATTACTTTATAAATCATGAGTAAAATGCTATTCGAATTAAAAACTTCAAATTGATCTAGAAAACGTCTTTATTTTCACGGAATGTGTATAATCATAATCTGATCAGACTGATTTGTTGCGGTTATCTCGCTTGACCAATCCATTATGCTGCGTCATTTAGTGGTTCTACTTCGAGATTCGTTTTGCTGTCGAAAGGTTAGTTTTCGCACATTATATCATTCTAAATTAATGTGTAGCAAATGAATCCTAATTAGCTAAGTTTTTTCAAACATCGTTCTCTCAAAAATTCCCTTTTGCCCTTCTTGCGGCTCTAGACTAGACCATTCATGAGCAGCCAAAAATTATGGTGGTCTCACAGGAATAAATCACAAAAAATACCAAAAAAACTCAATCTGAAGGGTCTGCCGTAATCTGCTGTTCTTGGGATTCTCGGAAGAATTCCCCCACTTCAACGCGTGTTCTATAATCCCCACAAACCCTCCACGTGCATGTCAGATTTTTGGCGCTGTTTTGCATTTCAATTGCATGAATTAAACAGTTGTCTATTGTCAGAGTCCGTTCAACATGATCAATGTCAAGGCACTTTAAAATAGATTTGAATACACAAATTTCGTATCTTTACTGTTTTGTTCCTACTGCTATTGTATGTACATACCTGCTCCTCGTTCATTTTTGATCAATTTTTACATGAAGGATTATAATGAAATTCGACATATCAAATTGTGTTCTTAATTGCAAACCAGAAAACTTGATAATGAATCTTAGAAAATTATACCATTGACGTCAAGAGTCTACAAAAACATTGTCCAGTGTACAAAAACATTGTTCAATTCATGGAATACTGGAATCAAATTACGTGTGAAAAGTTGCTAATAGACAATGAACGTGTACATGAGAAACAATGGTCCAGAACAACCGCTAATTACGTAAACAAGATGATGGGCGCATAGGTGGGCGGCACCAAAATTCTGGGGGGTGCAAGATTTTTCAAAGGACAAAAAAATGGCCTAAAAATGCTGGTATGGCGAAAAAACATAATTGTACGACGTTTCTCATCGAGCACGATCCATTAGGCATCAAAAGATTGCGAGAAAAAAACAGACAAAAAATTTCAAAAATTGAATTCTGGGGGGTATTTTGGTTTCCCGGGAGGGGGTGCATATCCTCAAACCCCCCACGCCCAGGTGAGATGAGCTGTCTTATTCGCGCTGAATTAGTTAGAACTTTTTTGCAAAAATGATTTCTTTAGCATAGTTTTGCTTTTGCAGTTAAGTAAGTTGCACTTCTTGAATTCAAGAATATACATAAAAAATGCTATCTAAACTTATTAAAGAAAAAAGTATATTACGCAAAACTGAAGTCTGCTTCATTGTGCTTATATATACATTTTGATTAATGTATGTTGGTACCTAGAGTTTGTTCCATTTATTTGAGAGTTTTTCACTGAAATTAACCTACGTGAATTAGGCTACAGAAGTGGCACTTAAATCTGATTCAATTTTGCCGCTGGACAAGTTTAGCAATCATATTATAACTCGACATACTGTAGAAGAACATTTCTGTCGTATCAGTCTGAAACAGTTTTGTAGCCATTCTAAAATTTTTCAAAAACTCGAGCGAATGAAATTGACTATACCTCTATTTTAGTTACAATATGATTAAATATTTACATGCTTATTCTTCTTGTTCACTACATTTCGCGGTCAATTGGCCCCAGCAGCGCACTTGACTACGAAGGCTCATGGCGGCGTGGCGCACGTAAACAGAATCGCCAAGACCATAAATGCACAACATGGCCGATCTGGGAGTTAGATGGTCTGGGGAGTCAAGAACGAAGCTTTTTTGGGCCAAAATGACCTCAAAAACTGGTATAAAGGCTAAAATAGCGTTAAAACTACGTTATTACACATTTCCTGATCAATTTAAAGCAGTTCTGAAGGAAATTTTCTATTTTCTTCTATTTTCATCCTTCAGTTTGCCTCATTTTCCCAAGGAAATTTACTATTTTTCATTCTGGGATCGGACCCCTCAACCCTCATGTGAATGTCTGGTCAAGACATTGTTTTTCGTATGTCTTGCTTTTCATAATACCTAATTTTTCTGTGAGATTAAAGATGCTCTCCATAATTGAATATGTCCACTTTTCCAATTTATTACCATGAACTCAATTTATTTCCATTTATACTACTTAACCAGCATAATATAAGAATCGCGAGAACAGACAGACAAGTAAGCAGTTAGTTATCCATTGAACTTATAGTCTGTTTCATATAACTTCGTGCATAAATTTTAAGAATTTTTATCGACATTAAGTCGAGGGTTACGATAATTATATATCAGATCAATGCTTTAATCGCAATCTGTCACTTTGTTGTCGGAGATAGTTTTGAAATTTATGACCGAAAGTTATAGACTATCATAGGTAGCGCGATAGCGCTACCTATAATATACTTGGCCATCCTTTTTTCTTATATGTTTTTCACAGCGAGTGCGAAATTTGTTCCCCCCCCTCACAGCTATAACGGCACACATCTGAGAGGTGCGGTTTTTTTACAAGGTAGATAATAAAAAAACTTAGTGCCCCCATTTTTTTTATTTGTTTACACTCGATACCGAGCGCGTCGTGAGTGTGTAAAGTTTACACCAAAAATTCAAATAATTTGCGGATGGCCAATTTTTTTTAAAAATGTTTTCCCTAATTAGTAGGTTACGAATCTGGTCTTAAAATTTCTTTACACTCATTGGTTGTTGCACAGGAGTGTAAATTAGACAGTTTTTTTACAGTTTTCATGTGGCCAAGCATATCTAACTCAGTTTTACATTCTATGCAGTCTGATTGGTTTCAAAATGTAGACGGTTAAAAAACCTAGGGGAGACTTTTTTTAATTTTTTTTCAAAAGTAATATTCTCGAATTTAGAGGCGGTTTATTGTAAAGAGTGTGAGACAAAAAAAATTTTTTCCCTGCCATATTCTCCACTTGGTAGACAAAACGTGGTAACTACCCTTAAAATGTGCCTCGTCTTAAGCGCTACACGTCAAAATTTATTTTATTCTTTTACAATCAATATTGCGCTATTAGTGCAAGTGTAAACTTTACACTGAAAACATTTTTTCCGCCCATAGCGTCGTGGATGATGAATTTTTTTAAAAATGTTTTCCCCAATTAGTAGGTTACGAATCTGGTCTTAAAATTTCTTTACACTCATTGGTTGTTGCACAGGAGTGTAAATTAGATGGTTTTTTACTGTTTTCATGTGCAAGAGCATATCTAACTCAGTTTTACATTCTATGCAGTCTGATTGGTTTCAAAAGGTAGACGGTTATAAAATCTAGAAGAAACTTTTTTTTATTTTTTCTTAAAAAGTAATATTTTCGAATTTAGAGGCGGTTTATTGTAAAGAGTCTGAGACAAAAAATATTTTTTCCCTGCCATGTTCTCCACATAGTAGAAAGAACGTGGTAACTACCTTTAAAATCTGCCTCGTCTTAAGCGCTACACGTCAAAATTTATTTTGTTTCTTTACAATCAATATTGCGTTATTAGTGCAGGTGTAAACTTTACACTGAAAAATTTTTTCCGCCCAGAGCGTCGTGGATGATAAATTTTTTTTAAAAATGTTCTCTGTGAGGTCAGAATAACGAATCTGACCTTCAAACTTTTCTACAATTAATACACAGTACCAGGGGTTTAAACTTTACACTCTAGTGGATGAGTAAAAAAACAGATTTTGTCCAAGATTTCTCTGCCAACTTTTTCGGTTATGAGTTAAGCTAATTTAAATAGACAAATATAAAGTAACTCTCAAGGGCTACACGTCGAAGCAAACCGCGTTCAAAAAAACGTAATATTGAGTTGTTTATGGGGGTGTAAAGTTCGAAATCTGAGGTGTAAAATAGGCGAAAAAAACAGGTTTTTTCGTATTTAATTGGTAAATCATATCAAATATTTCGCGGAACATAAGTTTGGCACATACAAACGTACTACAATCAAAGAGCTACAAACTGGCCCAAACCGAATTTATTTATTTACTCTCAATGGGGCGTTCGGTTCAGATTTTTAAAGTTTACAATGTGGTGGACAGTGAAAAATACGTGTTTGTCCATATTTTTGTTCGCCACCCCATAAAAAGTACTTTATTTTTATCCTATTCGACCTCTCCCGACTTCTGAACAGAGAAAGTGAAGTGTAACTAAAGTCGGTTTGGGCCAGTTTGTAGCCCTTTGATTGTGAGTACGTTTGTATGTGCCAAACTTATGTTTGTAAACTTTACACTGAAAAAATTTGTTGGAAAAAAATCGGTTCGGGTTTTTTTGAAACAGATGAAAAAAACCGATTGATTGCCCCAGATGTACATTCTTGTGCTCAATTTCCATACGCACGTACACGACCGCTAAGCGCAACGCTTAAGCGAGTCGCCCGGGACCACCTTCCCCTAAAAATTATCATATTTTTCATTCCTTTTTCCCACACATATTTTCAATCAAAATCCGGGATAGGAAAATGGGCACTCGGGCTTAATGCGACTTGAGTACGAATTGGTATGTGTGTATCACATCTAACGTGTGTTAAAAGATCATACGTGTGTGTCTCATATTTGTGCCTGTCTCGTTTGTACATACCTTTACCCAGGGGCGGATTTAGGGGGGGGGCGCCTCCCCCATTGGCCCAAAAAAGTGCGCAAAATTAAGCATTTTTAAGCGATTTTTAGCGATTTTCGGGTTAAAACGGCTAATTTTTCCGCCCAAGTCAGGGTTCCGCCCCCTTAGGGGTACCGCCCCCCCCTTACGAAAATCCTAGATCCGCCACTGCCTTTACCGTAAGCTTTTGCCCATAGGCCTATTGTCGTATTCATAGATCCTTTTCATCTCTTGGTTCGTGTTGTTACGCCTCTTTTTCCGCATCAGTTAAAACTGCGTGCGAGCGCAGTTTTGACGGCACTTTAAGATTTTACATTTTACAATTAGTTTTTGAGCCTGAGAGCCTCTCCGCCAGCTTCCGCGCTGAGCGTATCTTTTTCTTTTCGTCGCCGTACGTGAGCAGACTCCGTACGTGCCTTTTTATCTGCATGGCTGCAGAACTCGTCTGTTAGTTTTCCTGCGTAGTGTGCACGCTTCTTTTCGCCGTACGCTTTGTTTTTAATCATTCGTGTTTGTGCCAATTGGCATCAGTTGTTGTATGCCTTTGGCAGGGCTTTGTGCCCTTGTTTAATTACATTGTTTGATTTTACCCGATTAGCGTAACACGACGGTCAGCAGCATGTATCCTCCATGCTGTCGCTTTTTAATTGCTTCATAATTTTTCTGTCCAAAAAATATTGTAAAAATTAATTATTTAATTAACGATGCTGGGCTCGGTTGAATTTCCGTGCTGTTGAATTCTGTCCTTGTGCTACACTATACTTAGGAACCCTTTATATTTTCAAGCACCGGAATTCGGTCCAAAACAAGTTAAATAATAATCTTTTTGAGCCCTCAATTAGGTTTCCGGAGAGCTTACTTTAATTAGGTACTTAATCTCAAAGGGGTTAAGTAAGTAAGTTTCACTAGGTGCGTGCGTAGAGGGACGGGCTACCTTGAATAGGCCGGGCCGCTTACCCCCGAATCGCCGGCTGGTGATCGACCTCCTAAAAAGGGCGAGAACCCCCGTGTGAGCGCATAAGCTTGAGATTCGGGTTAAGTAAGCGAAGTGAACGTAGCTTGAGTCTACGTTAACACATCTGATATTTATTTGTCCTTGGGCCATTGTGGAGACTTAATTTTTTCATAAATGTTGATCGTGATATCAGAATAACGAATCCGACTGAAATTTTCTTTAAACTCTGTGGTTGTGTAAAGTTTACACTGCCTATTAACTCAACTCTTGTTCTAGAGCCTTGCGGAAGCTTAATTTTTTTCAAAATGTTCTACGTAAAATCAGAATTGAGAATCTGACTATTAGTTTTCTCTACACCTAGTAGTTGTGTGAAATTTGCACTAATCATTTGTTGTTAAAATGTAGTTTATACTACAAATTTATTTTACTTCCAAATCTGAGCGTTAGTGTTCCTTACACTTGATATTTGCGTAAAGTTAATGCTGAAAAACTTTGATCTGTTAAAATAATGTAAGGTTGTCTTGTTTGAGAAGGATAATGCTGATGTTAAGAACAGTATTGCTTTCCGTGTTCTTGGACTGCTGTCATTATAATGGCATGTTACTGTATGTGTTTACTGACTGATGTACTCAAATCATACTAATTAAAAGCGGGGTACTAGCAAAGAAAAATGCTCCGATGGAACAAAAAAGATGAATATACTTGGAATTGTGGATTATTAAGGATGTAAAAGGAGGGGACTAGGAAAAATCTACCTAAAGTCGCAAAATCTGCTAAAAATCACACTTTCTCTAAGCAACGCAAAAAATCGAAGTATATTCTGCGGTTAACACATTAGAATAAATATTTAACCATAAAAATGATTGAAAAAGCAGCACGTTAGCTATGCAGCAGCTATGGGAAATGATATCGAGTAACAGTCTTTCTAAGCCAATTGAATGAAATTTCAAACATCGATGCATCCAAAACAATTGCAAGAATTGTTGGTTCAAAACAGTAGGAAACGCGTGAGTTGACTTGAAACAGACTAAATGTAGGTACACTAGCATGCCCGTAACGATTGTGTGCACTAATCAATCGGCCCCTGCTTTGCTTGCTATAATGCTCATAGCAAAATAAAACAACTTTAAATACAATACCACTTAGTTTTCTTTCAATCAGGATACGAAGCTAGTCAGTGTTGCTACTTGCCAGCAATTTAAAAAAGGAAACATTATAGATTTCGTTTATTATCTGAAATTTTGAAAATTATCTAAAAAAGACACTTTTTAGAGGCCGCAGAATATACTTCGATTTTTTGCGTTGCTTAGAGAAAGTGTGATTTTTAGCGAATTTTGCGACTTTAGGTAGATTTTTCCTAGTCCCCTCCTTTTACATCCTTAATAATCCACAATTCCAAGTATATTCATCTTTTTTGTTCCATCGGAGCATTTTTCTTTGCTAGTTGAATATTGTTCGGCTGCTTGACTGCCCGCTTTAAAAATTGAGCTCTTTCCTTTTTTGCTAAGATGACCATACTTTCAGAGCAAATTGCGAACTAGTCACTATTCATGATCGACTGTCTCATAATAAAACCTAATTTAGCTTCTGAGAAACGCCACTGTCGCTTCTCAGTGAAAGCTGGCGACTAAATGGCGCAGATAATTACACTTCACGCACTGTATTTTCACATTATCAAACGTCGTACTCCTAATCATTAATTGTTTGAGAAAAGATCAAAGACTGCCGATTATATAATGTACATCGGCTTCTCAATAATGCAGTAATGCTTCGCAACTGAATGCAGACATTAAATTTTATCGGCTTTCTGCGAAAAGACTCTTTGCATGCCACTTTTGAAACGGTACGTTCTCAGAGCTCTTTTTTCTGTTATTGATCCAGCTGTATTGCTCTGCTTATGCACTTTTATTACGTAGCCTATTAACAATAATAATTATACCAGTAATAATAGAGCCGATAATAATATTAATAGTATTAATAAAACTAATAATAAATATATTAATAAAAATAAGACATAATAATAATAATATTATTATTGATATCATTATTATTATTATTAATAAATAATATTATAATAATAATAATTGTTATTATTATTATTAATAATATATTATTATTATTACTAACATTATTTTATTATTCTTATTATTGTTATTATTATTATTATTATTATTATTATTATTATTATTATTATTATTATTATTATTATTATTATTATTATTATTATCATCATGATTATTATTATTATTATTAATATTAATATTATTATTATGATTATTATTATATTCAGCGATCTTAGGAAATGCTTTGAATGTTAAAATAGAGCTAAATACACATCGTTAATCTATAGTTGATGATGATTTCATTTTTTCCAAATTTTTTCCTCCTCTTCTGTCTCGTTTTAAGTCTTTTTTCCTTTATGAAATTTTTCCTTTCCACCTGTTCAAAGAATCAAGGCCATGCGTACGCATGGGCTAAGGCTCAGGCATAGGCCTAGCCAGAGTGGCAAATGGGGCCCGTTCCCTCACAATTTTTTTAGTAATTTTTTGATTTTCAAGTTAGAATCGTATGTGCCCAAAATTAAGTCAAAAAAGTCAGGAACGTCAAAAATTTTCGGCGGTTCGCGACGAGTAATTGTTTTTTGTTTCAGAGTTCTAACATTGAGTTTAGAAGCGTTGTGTTTAGAAACTTGAATCTGATAAATTATTTCAGCGCTCACACAAATTTAGGGGTCCGTTAAACGAAACTCTAAATGCTTGTTGAAGGCATGGTAAAAGCGTCAAAATCATTCTGTGTTCTCGTTAATTTTCTGTTTTGTTTGTCTTTCTTTACGAGGACATTGTAATTGATAAGAATGATTAAAATTTCTTGTTTGGCGCATATTTTGTTCTCGATTTACTTTTTAATCAAAAGGCCACAAATTGGATCTGAAATCGGAAAGAAAAAGATTTCCATTGATTAATCTTTCTATAACTTATTGACAGCAAATCGGAGTTAATAAATTTTAATTGATTTTGACTAAGTTTCGGCCGATTTTGTGGAAATTTTAATGTCAAAATTAAACATTCAAGTGCTCTTTTTGCGAAATTTTCTGGGCTCTGCTCCGACCCCGCTGGAGGGACGCTTGAGTGCGTCAGCCCAGACCCCAGCCGTAGAGCAGATTGTTTCCCTTGCATTCTCACCGTATCTTAGGTCCTACTCGGGTAGGTATACCATGGCTACCCGAACTAACAAATCATAGGTAGCGCGATAGCGCTACCTATAATATACTTGGCCATCCTTTTTCTTATGTTTATCACAGCGAGTGCGAAATTTGTGTCCCCCTCACAGCAACAACAACACATACCTGGGAGGTGCGGTTTTTTTAATCGATGGATAATTAAAAAATTCGATCCCCGTCTCTTTTTTTGTTTACACCCAATAACGAGTTAGCAATGAGTGTGTAAAGTATAAACCGAGAAACCAAATAATTTGCGGAGGGCCAATCTTTTTTCAAATGTTGCCCTCGAGTTGTAGATTACGAATCTGAAATCAAAATTTCTTCACAAAAATGTAAGGTATACGGGTTTTTCACTCTTTACGTGTTTTCAGCTTATCTCACTCAATTTTGGTTTCTGTGCAGTCCAACTGGTTTTATAATGTAGAGGGTTACAATATCTCAAGGACCTTTTTTCTTTTAACGCAATATTTCTTAATCTGTGATCGTTTTAGTGTAAAGGCTTCGAAACGAAAAACAAAATTTATTCAGCTACTCCGCTAAGTAGGCGGAACATGCTGATTATGCTTAAAATGTGCTCTGATCTAAGCGTTACAGATCCCAGTTTATTTTGTTTCCATACACCAAATATTGCGTTATAAGCACAAGTGTAAAGTTTACACCAAAAATTTAAATGATCGGCGGAGGGCCAATGATTTTTTTTAAATGTTTTCCCTGATTGGTAGGTTACGAATCTGGTCTTAAAATTTCTTTACACACATTAGTTGTTGCACAGGAGTGTAAAGTAGACGGTTTTTTACTGTTATCATGTGCAGAAGCATATCTAACTCAGTTTTACATTCTATGCAGTATGATTGGTTTCAAAAGGTATACCGTTATAAAATCTAGGGGAGTGCTTTTTTGTTTTTCGGAAAAGTAATATTTTCAAATTAAGAGGCGGTTTATTGTAGAGAGTCTGGGACTAAAAAATTTTTTTCCTGCCATATTCTCCACTTAGTCGACAGAACATGGTAATTATCTTTAAAATGTGCCTCGTCCTAAGCGCTACACGTCAAAATTTATTTTGTTTCTTTACAATTAATATTGCGTTATAAGTGCAGGTGTAAACTTTACACTGAAAAATTTTTTCCGCCCAGAGCATCGTGGATGATAAATTTAAAAAAAATGTCCTCCGTAAGGACAGAATAGCGAATCTGACCTTTAAACTTTTCTACAGCCAGTGTTTGTTGAGGTATGAAGAGGTGAACTTTGAATTATGCATCTATTTCCTAATGCCGATAGATAACTCCGTATTGCATATTGTTTGATCAGATTTTTCTTATTTCAGAGGTTTTTGACTCGTCTTTAATAAATAATTATTTTTATTATCATAAATGCACTATTCTTAAACTTCAGTAGAATGATGAATATTTTTTAAAATAGTATAATCAAGCTAAAATCTTCGCTGCGAGACTCAGTTAATGTGCATCGTGTTGATAGACAGGCACCTAATCATATGTATGTATATGTCGCTATGTTAAAAAACCTGCAGCGTAAAAAGTATAGGATGTTGTTTGAAAGTAGGGAAATGATTTCAGATTTTTATCTATTTTCCACAATACAGCGAAATCATTAGTGACTAAGTATTAAAATTCGCCGATATGTCAAGCGCGTTGCTACGTGGAGGCACTTGAGGCTCAAGCCTACCCTAGAAAAATTATGAAAGAAAAGTTCGGATTTCAATACGACATTTTTTTAATGAAGTCAGTGTGAGGCGCAAAGTGGAATGTGTCATTTTGTAAATGGTTTGTTCTTATGAATGTTAGCTTGGAACCATATGGAATGTGAGGCGAGTTTGGCCGATTTTTTATTCAGCCAAATAGCTTGAGTCATGACTCCAGAATCTGAATCATTCAGGTAATTCATCGAATTTTATAAATGACCATAAAAATCAATTCATTGACTGGTAGTGCTTCAGATTCAATTAGGTGCCTATTAGTGATGTAAAAGATCCAGATTTTTACCCAGATCCAGATCCAGATAAAGATCGGGTTCAGATTTTCTGGCAGATCCAGATCCAGATCAGATAATCAGATCAGAAAATAACCAGATCCAGATCCAGATCGTTTTGCCAGATCAAAATTTAAAAAGATCCAGATACAGATCCATATCCAGATAAAAATATTTTTTGTGCAGCAATTTGTATTGCTAAAAAGGAGGGCGTAAAGCCCCCGAGCCCACATGGATTGGGGGTCTCGGGTGGCGGGACTAATATATCAGCTCCCCCAGAGGGATCTGGGGCAGAGCCGAGCGAAAATTTGAATTTTAGAGCTTTTACATAAGAATGACATCAGTAAAAATTGTCTAAAAAGTAAAAGCTCACAAGTTTAGACTTGTACCAATGGTCATGAGTCAACCAAAAGACAGTGTAGTCTGCTTTTAAAAAAACATTAATCCAAATTACTCGTACGAATGCAATTTTTTTAAGACAAACGATACATTACCTAACAACACAAAATGCAATACTATGAAGAATCCTGCTTAATTTTAATTCAACAAAGAAAAACGCTGTTAAAATTCATGAAAAATGACAGATGCACCTACTAAAATCATATGTACATGTTCAGCATAGAAATTCTGAGGGGTCAAGGTCGCACTTTTTTAACATGAAAAAAGCGATAAAAATGGCCCATGGGCACTAAAACCATTGTTTTTAGACGTTCCTCGATGTCGCGCATCCACTGAAACAACTTTTTCAACAGAAATTTTTCGAGAAAAAATCAGAATTTTCCCATTTTTAGGCAAGAAAGTCTCTCAGAGGTCAATTCTGATCAGGCACGTAGCTGGCCCTCCTATTCTGGCGGGACCAACACCAATTTTGGGGGTCTAAGCCAAAAATAGCACAAAATAACGTGTAAAAAGTCCTATTTTTCCGGTTTTTTTCTGGATTTTGGGGGGTCCGGTGACCCACCATTCCCCCCACAGCTACGTGCCTGATTCTGATGATCATTTATGTAGGAAAAAACAACCTTCAATACATTTTTATCACTTAAGTTACTTTTCTGCAGAGCTTTAAAAATTTTTTTAAAACCAAAAATTATGGGAGGGTTAGCGGCACTTTTTGGTCATTCTGGGGGTCAGCACGGGTCTGGGGGGTCAAAACCCCCAGCAGACTAACCCCTACCACACGTGCATGTAAGGCTACATCTACATAGATAACCTACCTACAGCAAATCGTAAAACAGAAATAATACCATCGCGCAAATAACTTTCTGATCTGTTCAACCAGATATAACTTGAATAAACAGATCCAGATCCAGATAAAGATTGGGTTCTGATTTTCTGGCAATTCCAGATCCAGATCAGATAACCAGGTCAGAAAATAACCAGATCCAGATCTAGATTATCTGGATCTGGATCTGAATCTGAATGAAAAGATCAGATCCAGATGATGTTTTACATCACTAGTGCCTATCATGCTAATATAGGTAATTTTTTGACCTTTTGAGGCAATTTTTATGATAGACTTTTGTATATTAATCTTTCATGAATATAGGGAATTCGGCTATTCTTATCCACACAGCCGGCCATTTTTATGATTTCAGGATTTTTACGACGCAAAGATTTCGCCTCAAAAGATGAAATGAGTAAAACATGTGTAAACTGTATACTGTATTCTGTGTCAAGAAAACAAGTGAAAAGGGTATAGGTCAACGATTGTGCACATTAAAAACTGTACTCATTTTCGGTTTCAGCATCATGAAAACAAGTTTTGAAAGGCATAGAGACACACATTTTCGCACACAGACATCTTAAAAATAGATTATATATTCAATTTTCACGCTTTCACGTATGCATAAACATCAGTACATCATAAAAAATGTAAAATCAAGCTTTCCCTCATAAATACATGATAAATATAGGCCGCCGCGTCCCACTGCGTGGCAAAAGTTTGAACAGTGTTCAAACTTCAATTTATCTGCCACGCGGCGCCGCGTGGCGCCGCGCGATGATGCTGCTATACTTCAACGCGGCGGCGCGTTTGGAAGTATAGCAGCACATTTTGTCAACGCGGCGCCGCGCGGCGCCGCGCGGTGGGAAGTATAGCAGGGCCTTCAGGGACCATCTTTGTATATGTAAAAACGACCTTGTACAAAAAAACACTGCCTGGAAGCCATTTTCTGTTCGTGTAGGTTTCAAAACAATTTTAATATCTATTTTTGCATAGTTTTCTTCTATTTTCAATTAAAAATTTTGATGTTTCGCATCAAATGCTATAAATGCAGGAAATCGAGCAGTAAGTCATGCTTCTAGACGTCTATCCGCCTTGATTTCACAAATTATTCGGCGCTTCGCGCCAGATTTTGTTAAAGTCAAAGAAATTGAATGATTTTTTCGCGCAAAAGTGTCTAACATTTTAAAATTTTTTGAAAAAATATAGCGTCAGGTGATTTTATGTAAAAGTATACAATGTAAAACACCGAAAAACGCCATATTGCGCATTTAGAGCAAATTTTTTCGACCTATTTTTGACTTTTTCTGGGAAAAGTTTGGATACCGCCCCTTAAGAAAATTCTAGATCCGCCACTGATCTTATATATCTTTAAAATGGCAGAATTTGCAGGATGGAAAAATGCCAAATTTTTCGGCGCTTCGCGCCGTTTTGAGTCAATTTTTAGTAATTTTTGGCGTGAGAAACCCAGAAATTAGCTGAAATACACTACCAAAGATCGAAAACCCTGTTTTGCCACACTAAAATCGCTACTGTACTATATAAAGGCTGTGAGAACTGCTATCGACAACTCGTTAGCATTATTCAAAAAGGAATTATGATTGTTCCAAAACGTTTCGTGTAGTATTTGCATTTGTTTGATTAAAAGTTGCTTGTGCCTTATTATTTTTCATGTTCTTATCATGACACTTCTTCGTATATAGTGTGCATTTAAAGCATGATTCAAAACCGGGAAATTGTCCATAAATCACCCGGAAAACCCGGGAATTTTATTTTGGGAATCCAGTGGCCACCCTGTAATTAGTACTAACACACATTTATTTAGCCCCAAGCTAGCGGTTTCAAAACACTCCATATTTAGCCTTCATATACATACAACCGTCGGCATATTTTGCATCTTATGTTTTTTATAGATTATACGCAGAAAATGAGATCTTTCTGAACAATTTGGCTTTGTCTTATTAAAAGAACAAAATTATTTTTCTTGTTTATGTTTAATTAGATCAAGAGTGCATTAGCGTATAATGCCACATTCACGAGCATTTAGCGACCTTATATCCTGATTCTGTGATAAAATAAATTTCTTCCTGCTTTCTGAGTAATTTTAGTGAAATTTCAGCTGAAAAAAAATCATGATTTTTTACGCTTCGCACCTGACTATTATTAAATCAGTATTGTATATTTAGAGCGGAACATCAAGTAGTAGTATACTAGAGTAGAAAAAAATTATAAATTTTCATGACCAGCTTTGGTTATATTTAGGCTGAATTCACTATCAAAGATTGTCTTAAATTATTGAGATTTTAGCGTTACGATTAATTTTTTGCAAAACTTTATGGGGCTCATTCCACTGCGGAGGGGAGGGCGGTGCTTGAGCGCGCCAATCTCCCTGCGGCCATTGAAGAAAAGGTGTCTCTTGTAATCTTTCTCGTCTCATCGAATGTATCCAGATCACAAAATTTGGAAAGTGTGCAGCTCTAGTGATTCTAAAAATTTCTTTTTGAATTCATCTTGGTCCATAGTTGTTTTTAGAAAAATTTTGTTTATGGCCTCCAAAATAAAATCATGGATACGGGCATAGTTGTAATCACACATAGGTGTGAGGAGACGGGTTTGGGGGAGGTCGTACACCCCCCAGAATCCGTTAGGTTCTGAAATATCGATGTCCCCCAGAATTAATTTTTAGCATGTGTTTTGCGATTTTTGCGAGTTTTACACCACCCAGATCCCCCAGAAGTGTTATCCGTACATTCTGTGTACTGAACTGAATTTTTCATTTATTAATTTTTGCACAATTTAGTTACAGAGATCCGTTGATACGCTAATAAATATAAGAGGTCGCAAAAAGCATTTGACATCAATTAATGGACCCCACTGGGGGCCAGGACCGTAATAGATTTTCCCTAGATCAGCTAATGCTGCAGTCTGCGCATTTAGGGGACAAAATGGGCTCGAGCTATTCATATTAGAAAAAATTTAATTTTTTAAGAAGGGATCCCCAAAAAGAAAAATTACGAATTCTTGAAACCAACTAAAAATGACCACCAGGTGATGTGCAGCATACTTTAGAGTATAGTCAAGTCAGTATTTTTTAACGTTTAGCGCCCGATATCTTAATTTTTCTATAATGCTAGTTATTTTCGACGAAGCCCAAATATGACCTAGACCGACAAAATATGCTAATATTTATTATCCACTTATCAATTTCAGTCTTTAAAGCGACCTATACATGAGTAAAAAGAGCAGTCTTTAATCAAAGTTTGGTGGTGCAAATGAGGACCATGGCTATTAGCACAACCTTCTTACATGTAGACTTTCCAGGCAAGAATATAGTAACTTTAACGCCTTTTAACTTATTTTTCAGTCAAAATTCTAACAAATTTTAGGCGCTTAACGCCGAATTTAGTAGTTACTATATCAATATTTAGTCCCAAACGCGCGTTTCAAGCATTTAAAGTTGAGCGAGTTAATCAATTCATAATCTAAAGCATTATGAGCATGCACTGGGTACTGAAAATCAGTCTTGCGAGCACTCTAAACAATAGCTTTTATATTAAAAGACATGCAAAAAACACTTTCATTTATTCATTTTTTCACCATTGCATGTAGCTAGACCGAAATGCAAAATCATCTCCATTTTCGTATTGCTCCTAATGTTTCTCAAGAAGTTTGACGTCAAAAATTTCTTAGGATGGTGCCTATTCTAAGTAAAAATCCTGGCTACGCCTATGTATGTTGAGTTCGTGCAAGTAGCTGACGTATCCGTTCTCGCAAGTGGATTTAAAAAAAAATAATGGGTTCAAATCTTCTGAATACTGACTTTTTCATTGTTTTAATTCTTTTGGCAAAACCATGCATTTTATTTGACTTATTCATCTATTTATGTTAAGTAATCCACTGGCTTCTCCATTTATCGTTCTGTAAAACTCCAAATTTATGTTTACTATGTTATTTTAGGGTCAGTATTTAATCATAGGCAGCGCGTTAGCGCGTACCTATAATATACTTGGGTACTCCAACACCTGTGCACCCCCTACAGCTATAACGGGACACATCTGAGAGGTGCGGTTTATTTTAAAAAAAGATAATAAAAAAATTCGCTGCCTATTTTTGTTGTTTTTCTTTACACTAAAAACTGACTGTGTAAAGGAGGTGTAAAGTTTTGGCGTAACGTTATAACATACAGCGAATTTCGCGGATTTTTTTACCGGGCTTGTGGACAACTCAGTATTGACTTTTCAAACAATTCAATGGCATAGATTTGTAGAGGAAGGAATTCTGCAGATGGTTATTTTTTGTTTTTTGAATATCGCCTTAGTTCTCGAATGGGAGTGTAAAGAGTGCGAAAATCTGGGGGTGAAAAGACACATTTTGGTCGAGTTTTCGACTTGTTTATGTCTGCCAACAAGTCCGGTTATAACTTTTCAGAAATTTTTTCTGACAGAAATGTACTGCGGATCAAGGGCTATCTTGTGCTTACCAGCTAACTTTTCTACAATCAATACGCAGTCTAGTGGATGAGTAAAAAAACAGATTTTGTCCAAGATTTCTCTGCCAGCTTTTTCGGTTATAAGCTGGGATGAATTGAATAAAACAGAAATAAAGTAACTTCTAAGGGCTACACGTCGAAGCAAGCCGCGTTCAAAAGAAGTGTTATTTATGGGGGTGTAAAGTTCGAAATCTGAGGTGTAAAATGGGCGAAAAAACAGGTTTTTTCGTATTTTGATTGGTAAATCATATCAAATATTTTGTGGAACATAAGTTTGGCACATATAAACGTACTACAATCAAAGGGCTACAAACTGGCCCAAACCGAATTAATTTACGCTCAATAGGGCATTAGGTTCAGGTTTTTAAAGTTTACAACGTAGTGGACAGTGGAAAATACGTATTTGTCCATTTTTTTGTTCGCCACTTTCTCTGTTCAGAAGTCGGGCGAGGGACTTAAACGTGTTTCTGTCTTGTTTTTTTCTACCAAGTTCTGGGTTATGAGTCTGGACATAATCTCAAGTCTAAAAATGAACCAGAAACCAAATGTGATACGCCAGTTTGTTTGCACTCAACAGTAGTGTAAAGCGGTTTACATCTGATATTTATTTGTCCTCAGGCCATTGTGGAGACTTCTTAATTTCATCATAAATGTTGATCGTAATATCAGAATTACGAATCCGACTGAAGTTTTCTTTACACTCTGTGGCTGTGTAAAGTTTACACTATATATGAACTTTAGTTGTAGAGCCTTGCAGAAGCTTGATTTTTTCTAAAGTCTGAAAATGTACCAGGAATCAAATGTGAGACGCCAGTCGAGCGCGTTTGCTTACACTCAATAGTGATGTAAAACTGTTTAAAAGTGATGTTTATTTGTTCTCGGGTTATTGTAGAGACTCAATTTTTTCATAAATCTTAATCGTAATATCAGAGTAATATTAGAATTACGAATCCGACTAAAATCTTCTTTACGCTCTGTGGCTGTGTAAAGTTTACACTGCATATTAACTTTAGTTCTAGAACCTTGCGGAAGCTTAATTTTTTTCAAAATGTTCTACGTAAAATCAGAATTGGGAATACGACTCTTAGTTTTCTCTACAGCTAATAGTTGTGTAAAGTTTGCACTATTCATTTGTTGTTAATATGTAGTTTATACTACAAATTTATTTTACTTCCAAATCTGAGCGTTAGTGTTTCTTACACCTGATATTTGCGTGGAGTTTATGCTGGAAAACTTTGATCTGTTTAAATAATGTAAGGTTGTCTTGTTTAAAAAGGATAATGCTGATGTTAAGAACAATATTGTTTTCCGCGTTCTTGGACTGCTGTCATTATTGTGGCATGTTACTGTATGTGTTTACGGACTGATTTACTCAAATCATGCTAATCAAAAGTAGAGTACTAGCAAAGAAAAATGCTCCGATGGAACGAAAAAGATGAATATACTTGGAATTGTGGATTATTAAGGATGTAAAAGGAGGGGACTAGAAAAAAGCTACCTAGTTGCAAAATCTGCTAAAAATCACATTTTCTCTAAGCAACGCAAATAATCGAAGTATATTCTGCGGCCTCTAAAAAAGTGTATTTTTAAATAATTTTCAAAGTTTCAGATAAGAGTGTATTAACGAAATCTATAATGTTTACTTTTTTAAAATTGCTGGCAAGTAGCAACGCTGACTAGCTTCGTATCCTGATTGATAGAAAACTAAGTGGAATTGTATTTAAACTTGTTTTATTTTGTTATAAGCATTATAGCAAGCAAAGCAGGGGCCGATTGATTAGTGCACACAATCGTTACGGGCATGCTAGTGTACCTACATTTAGTCGTTTCAAGTCAACTTACGCGTTTCCTACTGTTTTAAACCAACAATTTCTTCAATTGTCTTGGATGCATCGATATTTGCTATTTCATTCAATTGGCTTAGAAAGACTGTTAGTTTACTCAGTATCATTTCCCATAGCTACTGCAGAGCTAACGTGCTGCTTTTCAATCATTTTTATGGTTAAATATTTATTTTAATCTGTTGGCCGCAGAATATACTTCAATTTTTTGCGTTGCTTAGAGAAAGTGTGATTTTTAGCAGATTTTGCGACTTTAGGTAGCTTTTCCCTAGTCCCCTCCTTTTGCATCCTTAATAATCCACAATTCCAAGTATATTCATCTTTTTTGTTCCATCGGAGCATTTTTCTTTGCTAGTAATGAAATGGCCGGATGCATCATGTATTTCTAAGCAGAGTAATTTTCCTTAAATTCAGACCATTCTCCAAAAATTCTTTCCTATACCCTCTAGAGGACAGGACATCATGTGGGAAGCAAACCAAAGCATAAAATTCGTCCAGTGGCGATGCAAACCATGCAAACTTAAACAGATAATGCAAAGCAGTCTTAAGAAGATTATGTGTATGGCTCTAGAACCAAAATCCTGACTAAGCCAGTGAGCCCAGGCCCTCTTACAAATCTACATGCCTTCTTATTTCCGATTCGTTTCTGTCACACAACTAGATTATCGAGGTAAGAGTTTATAATATACACAAATACCATTTAATCTGTGCATATCGAGCATATGCATCAGAAAAAAATCAAAAATATCACTTTTGGCCGCTAATTATTTGCTTTTTATCTGGACCGGCTGCTTTCATTTGTTCAATATTCTCCAGCCTGACCGGTTTCATTCGATTAGTGTTCAGGCAAGTATTTAGAGAGCCACATCGCAGTATACTGTATCGAGAGGGCCGCTCGTTTTACCAAACTCCTTGTATTATGTACCTTTCTGGCTCTTCAACCCTATGCGGATATAACGTTTTCATCTTCCCTTTGGGGCTACCGCCTGATGAAAAAAACGATATTGCGCATAATTATGAGTACAACATAAAAATACTGTATGTAACCCCAAAGAGGTGCTTTCTAATTTGTCCTTGTAAATCACAAAAGTGATGTTATTCCGGGCAGTCTTTATTATGTGCGAGGTGCCTACATTTGTTCATTCGTTAATACGGTACCGCATACTGCATTTCGGCGGTCCACTTTGCAAGAGCATAATGGCTCATTTCATTCGCGCTAAATATACATGCATTTCTCATGTTGGTCACTTAAATAGAGCAAGTAGTCAACAATGGTCCACATTATGTACTGTTTGTCTGATTTTGTATTCACCATTTTTGTTGCTACTGAGCCAGGCGCTGATTTACAGGGGAGTACGGGGTTGCACTAATTTTGTGCGTTTTTTCGCAGAAAACCATCAAAATTTTCTAACTTTTTTGAATCGTAAATGATTCTCCAAAAGACAAAAACCGAGCTTCAAGCATAATGAAGGAATTTTTTGGACAATTTTTGACACTTTTATAAAAATATGGGATTCCGCTTTCCGTGTTAGAAAATCCTGGATCCGCTACTGTACTGAGCTGAAGCTAATCTACTTTTGCAGCAAAAATTAAGATGTAAATGAATGTATTAAATTAAACTGAAATAAATGGGATAAAATCAATGAATTGAATAAAAAAGGTGACATAAATGAATTATTGAAGATAATTCCATAAAGAAAGTTCAATGGAGCATGCAAATCTTGAAGATTTTCGAGAAGAGGGGACGAATCGAAGCAATATCCATTATGGAAAATCATCGCTTTAAAATTGAACTTCGATTATTCTCTAAAAAAATTAAGGTGAATAAATTTTGTTATGTACGAATATGTATTTCGCGCTTTTTTTGGACGATTTGTCAAAATAAACATAAATATACTCGTATGTGACGTTAACTCATTTCGCATTTGTCGCAGATGTTCTCACGCAATAAAATTTGTATATTTTCGTTAGTACAACAATAGTATTTTACCAAAATGCTGGCGGGAAATGTATGCATTGCGAGTTAGTCTTCAACGCTGTAGTAATCGCTTCATGTGTACCGCCTCACGCGGTCCGAAATATTGCCTCGTTTACTCAGTCGTTTCAAATTAGTTTCATTTTAATCGAGGTATTTGACCCTGTGCTGAATCCAGATTTCTTAGTTCTCTTATTTCAAATTTTGCGTTCTAGACTGGAGTACGACGGCGTTTGGTTGGAAAATTTCCCTCGTTTCACGTTAAATTATAGTCTGAAACATCATTCTTATTTCTATACCCTTTGTAATATTTATAAGATATTACCTAAGTTCTTTTTAAATAAACACATCTGCTTCTACTTATCAATGACATTAGGTATTTGTAATGCATTTGAAGAAATATCGAAAATTTTTGGAAAATCCCGATTATAGAATTCTTGGCCTAAAACGAACAAATAAAAAAAAGAAAAATACTTTCTAAATTGTCTCTAGCAATACTTATGTGAGGGAATGAACCCGGATCATAAAGTATTAGGCAAAGAGAACAATATCAGATATTACTGAATTTATAGTGCCTCAATACGCTAGAATAGTGTATTATTAACATTATATTATATTTTTAAATAATTGTTTGAAAATGCGAAAATTCTCGAAAAATAATTCATCTAATATGGTTTCAAAAGTGTAAAGCCACTTAATATTAAGCGCATTACAGAGACACTGAAAAATATATTCATAGCCATTTAAAAATACGAATCCTTTTCACCTCTGACCATAGATGCACATCTTGGCCGATCCGGGGGTCATCAGCCGGTCTGGGCGGTCAAAAATTGAGCTTTTTTGGGCCAAAATGACCTAAGAAACTGGTATAAGCGCTAAAATAGCAGTAAAACTACGTTATTACGCCGTTTCTAGTCAATTCGAAGCACTTTTGTAGAATATTTTCAATTTTCATCCGTTTTTGGCCCTCATTTTTCCTCATTTTCCCTGCAAAATTTTCCATTTTTCAATTCTGTATGGGATCTAGACCCTCGAACCCCCACGTGGCTGTCTGCCTCTGACTATCTGAATTCAGTCTTAAGCAACTTACTCAGGCCCCAGATGATTGAAAGCAATATGTATTATTTGTGTTTTTTAAATTCAGTGATTTTGCACTTTTTATTCTCTTTACTTTAGTCTACATGGAAATGCCCGTATTTAGATGTATTTGTATGTTAATTTGTTATTGACGGTCGACATTCTCTTCCTTTCGATACCTTTAGCAATCAAGCAAAACAAAGTCGAACAATGCTTTTAGCCTGAATAATGACTCCACCAGCTTAGCCGAATGTCAACAGTTATGCTTCTTGCCGAGCTTATCCAGCAGTTCACCGACTAAAAGCATGGACCGATTAAATAAGAAGTTAGACAATTAATTAATAGATAGAAATTATTCAAAATTTTATAACATTGTCTATGTGAAGAGTTTTGTGTCTTAAAATTCCGTGCAATGCTTATATGTTTGTTGAAACATAAGTGCACGTGTCTGTCATAAAGTCAATTAGAAAAATGAGTTCTAGGGCGAACCATCTGCACGATTAAAACAGCTTATTAAAATACGTCATTTTTCTTATTCAGATTCTCTTAATTGGGACTAAAAATTAAATTTTTCACGCCAAATTACATACACGTATTCAAGGTGCACATAATGGTGTGCCAATTGAGGGGTTTCTTTATTGAAATGGCTCACACAACTGTTTAGACTAACGATTTCGTAGCGTACTATTAACGCCTGTAACGACCGTTGGTATAAGATTCGGTGATTTTTAGGCAGATTGACCAGATAGCTCTTCAAAATTACGTGAATGATCATTTTGACGAAGAATGCAGTCGTTGCTTTTACGGTATTGAATATGAGGTAAAAATAATCTTTGCACTTAATCAAGTAAATAATTATTTTTTACGAAAAATTTTTTCAATCGCTTCTTTACTTAAGAAAACTTTTTTACGTAATCTTGAAACTTCGCATATTTTGAATTTCTTTGCGTACCTACGTCTGTAGCGTTGGTCGTGTGCAATAATAGTCGTGTTTGATCGAGTAGGTATGCGAACAACACAACTTGCTTCTGCAAAGTCTCACAGAAATAAGTGTTTGCTAAGTTCCAGGAGCGAATCGACACTTAAGTTGTCAGACTTATCGTGTCGAACCTGTTTACAGTAAAGCTCTTTGTCGCCTAAATTTTACTCTGTATTTGCTTGAACAATATTTATTTTTAAGTAAATAAAAATAAACGTGTGTTCAGTATTATGTGGTGATCAGGCACGTAGCTGGCCCTCCTATTTTGGGGGACCAACACCGATTTTGGGGGGTCTAAGCCAAAAATAGCACAAAATAACGTGTAAAAAGTCCTATTTTTCCAGTTTTTTCTGAATTTTGGGGGGTCCGGACCCCCCCAGTCCCCCCACAGCTACGTGCCTGGTGGTGATATAGACAATTTCGCAATGTTGACTTCAAATCGTGCATGCCGATTAGTATCTAAACATGCAAGAAAATTCTGGGGAGTCTGATTGGGTGAAATCGTCAAAAATCGCCGGAAAAATGTTACTAAAAAATAGAATTCTGGGGTCTACATAAATATGCAGGGTGGTTTCAACTTCTGGCGGGTACTAGCCCGCCAAACCCTCCCCCACGCTAAAATGTGTTAGCATCCGTAACATTTGCAAAAATATAAAGAGTAAGGGAACATGGAATAGCTTGAGCCAGGAAGATTTCTCGCACGCACAGGAATCCAAAATTTTTTCATTATATTGCGAATGGCAACGTCAGTGTTGTTGTGAACCATGAGAGCCAACTAAAATGCGGTGTTTCTCGGCCCACAGGGCCGGATATGTCCAAAAATTGGTCGACATTTGGCAATTACGCGAATGCGTGTTCAACATCATTCACCTGTTCACGGCAAGCTGTGAATAAATGAGAAAAACCTCATTTTGTCGCTTACCCTCGTTACTTTGTGCATTATTAGTATAATACAGACAATAGATTTGTACTGCAATGGCGTTTTCCTTTTGAAGACAGAATACTCACTATTTCTTTATTAACTCACCGCCATGTAGACCGGACATCATAACAAATGGGGTTTTGTTATGATATTGCCCTTTTGACCCTTAAGCCGATTTGTTTAGGGCATTAGTCGAACCTTAACTATAATATAACTTATACATACTCGTGCGCTTATGTAATGCCTGCTTGCGACATTTACTTTCTTGAATCTGTAGTGTTAAATCAGTGCTTAAAACTACTACATAATTTGTTGCATTCGTGACTTGGGCGAAATTTTTCAAAATAAAGAAATATTTTATGTGAAAGCCTTCGGCGTGATTAAAAATTTCTGGATTTTCGCTCAATATCTAATTTGTCGTGAAATTTTACTTAAAGGATCGGTTTTTCGAATAAATTTTAGGAAATCGAATTATAGGAGCAAACTTCGCGCATATAATATTATAATACTTGTTTTTATGAATATTATTATTATTATCATTATCATTATAAATAATAATAATAATAATAATAATTATTATTATTAATATTATTATTATTATTATTATTTATAAAAATGATTTTCACCAAACTTAGAAACAGAAAAATGCTAAAAGACTCGCGACGAGCACTGATAAGGAACACTACTCCTTTTGATTGCGTTCCTATCTCTTATTTTATTCTGGTACGTGCTTGCGTCTAAACTTTAAATGTTTCTCCTAGAAAGTAATACTTACACGATCTTCATACGAACAAAAACTTGGCTTAACTCTGTGTTACAATAGCGCGGAATGTGGAGACACCGATATCTTCATTAGCGAGGTAATCTTTACTTGATCATATCTTATTCTGCATCGCCGAGACAAAACAAGTCCAGATTTGAAAAATGATATTCGTGCTTTTTTGATTCCTCAGGGAGGCTTCGATTATCTAGTTCTTCTTTAATTCACGTTTCTTTGAAAATTGTCATATAATACTTATTCCCAATAGAGAGCACAAAACGTGTTAGTTATATAGTCACTTACATGCAAATACGACGTATTAGCAACTTAAAGATCTAAAAATTGAAATTTAATGGTATATTTTTTCATTTCCCCCATTGATCATTCTTGAATTAGAGCAATGAATCATCCATAAAGTCATTACATTTTTCATATATCCCTTCTGCGATTTTATTATCATCGTGTATCTACTGTAATGCTTATCTAATTATCTCGGATGCTCTATTTTGACTACTCGCCTATCTGGATAGGGGCTCGGGTTCTAGCATAAGACTTCTAATTTATTCTCGGTCTCTGCTCTCTTTGCAGTGTTTGTACGCCATTTTATACATATATTACATACATTAGCAATATTCTCCTCCGCAGAGTAAACACATCAGATACTTTCTTGAATTTTCTATCAATCGAGTGGAAATAAAATCCTAGAATGTTACGTATGACGAATTTAGAACGTAGAATGGTCGACATTTCGCTTTTAACCGATCTGCTATATAGTGCTAATCTTTTCTCAAATATTGCTTAAATAGAAAGTCTTCCATAATTTCCTTTTCTCTATAAACCGATCTTCTTTGACATTTTCATCAAACATAATTTGCATTTGCGCCTTAAATATGCTTAAATATACAAAAATATAGTGGATTCGACGGAAAGGAATTTTCTGTTATTCACTTCGTTGAACGTTGTTACGTAAGGCAACTTAGCGCTAAGGGCATATCCTGAAGCAATTTTACTTTCAGTCATACGAATCAGTGAGGTAAGCTAATGCTAGACAATTTATTTCAAGTTTAATTTACTGCTCAGAGCACAAAATATCCAGAGTCTGTCCTTTTGAGATTAAATTTATGTGAACAATACGTTTAATTTCAAATCTGCGAGCATCTACAAATTTTGACTTAGATAATAAAATTGTTTGTCAACTACCGCGTTATATCCTATTCGGATGCCTATAATGCCCATTATATGCCTATTTGCCTATTGTAGAATGATTTTGATTTCTAAATCTTTTAGTTACAAATTGGATTAATTCGAATCTGATTGATTAAATAAATCTTTCGGATCAATCCAACCGATTGAATTGTTCTTATAATCAAGTACAGTGATTGAATGAATTTTGTTCTAGATTGAAGCGAAAAGTATAGCTGATAAGAACCGGAGGATCAAAATCGGTGATCAGATCTTGCAGGTATTATGCTGCAATAAAAAGTTGCAGTCACTGTATATCAGTACTTCGACAGTGTCATCATGAAAAGCTATCCTATTGCACCAGCTTGGAATAATCAGACTTATCTGTATCATAATTAATGTCAAAACTCGTTATAAACTGGGATGACTTTCAGCGGTTTTGTGGAAAAAATTTTTTAGATATGAAATTTACACAGATTTTCTTCCGGTAATTTTTAAATTCGGAGGTCTTAAAAGCAAATTTGCATTTCTAGCTTTGGCGTTTAGGCTCCAGGAAGAAAAATTACATAACTTTTAAGAAAATAAGTCAGAATTTTGTTAAAAACGGCCAAAAGATACAGATAACAGTCATTAGTTCATACCATTATTTAATTCGCTTATCATTAAAAATTGAGTGTCATTTTAAAAGCTCTTACATCAGCGCCTACTTTTTGTGCCCACGTAGATCGACAGGCGTATAGTATAGCTGTTTGAGGGAAGTCGAAAAATTAGTGTTTTGGCATCGGGCTAAAATTTTCCCGAAAACTAATTGGTAGTTTCAAGTATACGACTTCAAGTGTTGTGTTTACTTATGGTGCAGGTGATTTTAGGCATTTTTGTAAGAGATTTTTATTTCTTCTGGCCCTAGCAGTGGCCCCTAGCCTCAATGAGCAACACAGAAAATATATGTCATGTTTCGAACATTAGCTCGTTCTAATTTTCAATGGTCTAATAAATATATTGTTTCATTGCAATATACTAGATATTATTTGCTAAAATCAAAGCCATCGATGCACAATATGTTGGTCTGACAGGTCAGCCAGAGAGCTTTTTTGAGCCAAAATAGTGTGAAAAAGTGATATAAATACTAAAATATGAAATAAATTATGCTAAACTATAGTTTCAACTTTCTGTTCCATTTCAAGCAATTTTATAGAAAATTTTTCTGATCGCGATAGATTCAAAGATAATTTTACGAATAACTATTTGCAACAAATTAGGCTTGCCTTTAAAAGCAATACCTCTCAAATTGCTTCTTTCACAGATTCTAATTTCATGACAATTAGAGAATGGTGATATAAATCTACGCATGAGTAAACTTTGTAATTTATTTTCAACATTTGCTCAGATGGTGGTTAACAATTGCACAATTTTACTAAAGTCCGCCTTCAGTCTACGAAATTCGTTTATTTCATTAGAAAAGGTAACTCATTTTTCCGAGACGCCTAGAAATTAGCCAGCATTTGTTTTAAAATGTCGTTTGCCAAAAGTTTTAATGGGAAAATATTTAGTAGATGGTCGCTGAATATTGGACACTAAACTTCATAGCGACACCGACTATGTGATGATACCTAATACTCGTATAAGCGGCATTTCGCTTTTTTCTTCTTTATTACTTGCTTTTTCGAAAGGATTATCTTGACTTCCTAAAGAGAATTCGGCAATGTGAATGCTTGCTGGAAAAACAAAGACAATAATCTTATTATATCTGTGTATATAAATGATTCTCGGAAAGTTTTAACATCTTTGAAAACTGAGAATCTATTTTTCGCGACGTGCATTAGAAATACATAGCAGGCTAAGTTTTGACACATAATATGATGATCTTAGGAGCTTAATGGCAGCTGCTTATTTTGACACTTTCCTGTCGAATAATTGAATTCGATAGGAAAGTGTACTGCTATTCCACACTTGTTTTTCAGATGCTTGTGTCGTTGATGGCGTACTTTTCTATTACATCTGATTAATCTGCAACGATTAGTACTTTGCATCTACGTACCAGTTTTTGTTTTTGCATTATTGAAATCTTTGGTATTACACATGTTTTTTAGATCAGTGGTAATGACGTTCGTTCGAGGAATCAAGCCATACAACTCTTTTCGAAAGATTACAGAAGTATAAGTCTATTGCTTGCCCGCAGCGGTCCCTGCCAAAATTTCGCTATTCGGGTAATGCTCGTATAGCTAACATATTATGGTTTATTCTATTTATGGAGACAGATGGCTCTTTCGCCAATAAGCTTAATTTGTAATGTATTACATCATGCGTTATCGAACAGGCAATCTTATTAAACCACTTTTTTAATAAGCAAATTGATTTCTTGATCTCTCAATCTTGATTTCGCCGTAAAAGCGAACGATATTTGTTATGTATGCACATTAAGCTTTAATTAATTTGTCCTTATTTGAGAGACTTGCTCATTAACGCTCGATTTCACTAAACAAACTCAATTTATCATTGACGACCAACGTTGCATATAAATATTTTCCTCAAGGACGTAATATGCTGTTTTGAGCTTTCTTAATTTTTTATTACTTTCTATTATTTCATACCGTATAATGCTTGAATGCGTACAGTTTCACACGAAATCGCTTTGCATGCATATGTCATTTAGCATAATGTAGCATAAACGTAGGTCATCTATCAGACAGACTTATGCGATTCTGTCTAGTATATACTTGCTGTGACTTTACCGAAAAATGTCAAAACCACATATTGGTCAAAAAAATGAATAATGATCGGAAGTTGATTTGTACTATCTACTAAGTCCGAACCGAAGATTAGTACGTGGTAAATTCGAATGATTGTCAGTTTGGACGTACGTGAGACAAAAATGTACCATTTAGAAATCGCCTGAGAAAATTTTGGACTACCCAACAATAGTTGGGTGTTACAGCGGACGACTGTCAATCAAATTCTCACTTTTGTCGTGTCAGTAACGTTCTGAGCAAGTAGTGAACATACAGAGGATTGTAGAAAGAAATGTGATAGTCACTTTCTCTATTCCATTTTTAGCTTCTTGGTGAAATACTGTGTTTGGCCTTAGTTAGGAGACAACAATGAATTTCATCCAGCCAAAAATTTGGCGAACTGATTTATTTGTAGCCAAGTATTTAATCTTTTGCTAGCTCTAAATAGATTGCATTTTTGCGCAGAAACGTTGCGGTCGAATGTTTCCAGAAACAGTTTTGGAAGAATCCCTTGAATCAACTGAAGACGGAAATGAGGTACGTGACTTACGGTGACATAAGGAATACTTCGTTAGGGTGACTGCGGCTAATATCTAGTGATCAATTAATAGGTCAAAGAAGTTGTAACTTTTAAAATTTGATCCAAAGAAGTGATTCAAAATGCATTATTTTGCATTCTATTGGTCGTGCTAGTTTTTTTAATGTTTTAGTCTTCATAATTACACTAAAGAAACAAATTTCATGATTATTTGCACCTTTAAATAAATTAAACAGCGTTCATAGCTTCCTAAAAAGGAAGAGTACATCTTTAAACATGCACATGGTGGTTATAGTCGGTCGTTAGCAGCCTAGTTATAGATTTATTATTCCGAAACCGCGGAAAAAGAAAAAGATTCACAAGAGCTAATGTTCGCCGATGATCTAGGAAGTGGTAGAGATATTAAATCTTAATATGAAAAGCGTCAAGGGCTAAACTCAAATGGAGGTTACCCTTATCCACCTCAGCCCTTAGAACCCAAATATATTTTTACAATACATTTTTTTAAATTTGAATTTAACAATCAAGCTGGTCCTTATCTTGGGAGTTAGGTCGACCTTCAGATAAAAAAGTTTTACATGCGTCCTCAAAGAAAAAATCAGATATTTTCAAAGTGCATTAATAATACCGCCAAAACAAGTTTTTCAGACATTTTTCAGGTAAATAATCCACAATTTCTCGCCATGAATCTGTTGTTTTCCTTTGATGTTTATCTTATAGGAAGTCAGACTTTCAGTTATGTGGCAAATGGCCATCGATTTATTAGTTTTCTTCATTTTTTATCTTTAAAATGTCCAAATAACAAGTTTCAACACAGATTTTTTGAGAGGAGTCAAATTCCAGCAAAATTTTGTGCACTTAAAATAAAGCGAATAAAAAATTCAAAAAACGTTTTTCTTGCTCCTGTAATTTGAGAATTTTCAGACACTGTTAATCACCAGATCGCTATTCCATTAACTAGATCTGCAATTACTTACGCCTTAGGTTTTCTACCTACAAATTTCTTGGGAGGAAAAATTCAAACTTATTGAAAAAATAATATCATCGAAGGCTCTCTAATTTGACGCTTAGTTTTAATTCTTAATATAAATGAAGCATCTGGATAAACTTGTTGTCGCGAGTATCTATTACATGTTTACTTTTTCTGTAGTTACAACAACTTCACTTGATTATAAAGTAAAGATAAAAATTTAACTTTGCGAAGCTTTGCTTTGTCAAAATTTAGATTTCATTAGTAGTATACTTATATGTACATGATTACTACAATTTTCTTAAATAAACGTTCGCAATATTCGAGTGATACTTTTTGGCGCATTTCTACTTAGCTTCTTTGAAAGCGTGAAAAATTAAAACTTTTCTCTTTAATGTGAAAAGGGCGATTTGTGTACACTTTTGATTTAAAAAACTTTCAAAGGAATAAATTTCGCAGTGTTATAACGGGGAGAACGAGGAGTTGAAGGCCAGACATGCACGTTGGGATAGTGGAAGTTTGAGAGGTTACCCCCAAGAATAGAAAAATATAAAATGTCTGAGAAAATGAGGTAAACGAAGTTTAAAAATGGATGAAAATCGAAATTTTTCTTCATAAGTGCTTGAAATTAATTAAAAACTGATCTAACATAGTTTTTACGCTATTTTAGCATTTAGACCAGCTTTTAGGTCATTTTAACCCAAAAGTTTTACTAACTGACTCCCTGACCGGCTGACCCCCATCGCCTCGCCTTAATCTCTTTGTTCTTCTGAACACCGTTGCGATTTTGTCAAAGATTTAAAAATTCAGTGCTCGTTCAGCGCGCGTTTAAACATTCAGTAATTAAAAAAATCACATTTTTAACGCTTTTAATGGAGTTGCATAGTCAAAATAAGCCGAAAAGTTTTGTTCGAGCATTACATGTTTTTATTTAAAGTTCCAGAAATTGGGGGTCACATAGAAATGAACTCTCGTTAAAGATAAAATTTGATAACGTAAAAGTTCGCAGAATGAAAATTTCGTGTTTGATTTCGGTAGTTTGAATTACATAAATCCGTTGTAGCTAGAAAAGTAAAATATGAAATTATAGTGTTCCACCCTTTACATTAGAAGTCACTGAAATGGAATTTAGGGCACCTAATATTCATATACAAGATGACTCTTCACAGTATATGAGCCTAAATGCATTTTTGCGTTGCGACGTTCCAGAAGTTTGGTAAATGACGATCATCGGATAAATCATGAAAATATACATCTCAGAATTTCCCTGCTTACAGATTTTATGTCTTGCAAGAATAGAGCAAGAGCATAAAAAATAGTAACATTACTCGCGTTAACCATTTTTGAATAGTTGAACAACCCTTCGTTATTTAGGTCGATTTCCACAGGTTTATTGTAAAATTAATTGCTTTCTGAACTCGTATAACTTAAGTTTGCAAGAAGAATTTGACTGCTTGTATATTTTTGCATATGCATATAACTTACATATTGCTTACGTATCACTGCATAGTTTTGCTATTGGTTTTGCTTCTTAATTCCAATCACAAAACGCTATTTACACTGATTTTAGCTGGTATTGGCCCAAGATGCAGGGTCAAAAGCGGTAGGTGGTCGAGTTTCAAAAGAATCAAATCACGAACAAGATTCGGGCATATCCAGGAATACAGATTCGGACCCCGAATTACCTCCTCCAATTCTATCGGCATCTCATTCGAAATACTCGCAAGATTCATCCGCTAGCACGATGGGTAGCAATAAAAGTTCGTCTAGCAGTTACAGCAAACAGTCGGGCAAGATGAACGCTTCAAATGTCGCACAGATCGACAGTGCGAATAATTTTAGCAAGTTTCCGGCAATAGACCAGCCTTCATCCTACGAAGTTGAGTCGAATTTAGAAAACGAATTGAATAATTTGCACAAAGAAATGGAAATGATCCAGTTGGAATGCGATCGCTTGATCGAGCAGCAATCTCGAGCTGAACGAACCGTTTGGAAGCAATTGAACGACGCCGAAAAATTGTCAAAAGCCCTTGATCGACACATTTTGATTAAGAGTCGCGGGTCGAAGGCAAGCAAGTTCAAAAAAGGCAACATGAATAGAGCTTTGAATGATAACGGATCTACCGAAAACACTACGCATATCGAAAGCTATCATTACAGCGCCTGCAGCACCGGCAACGATAGCGGCTTTGGTTCGACTCCTTCTAAATCCCGACACGATGTTCCTAGTGAACACCGATCGGATAAAAACGCGTTCCAGTCAAATTACAATAATACGGCAATCATTCGAAATCTGTCTCTTTTTACAACAGTTTGCAATGATTACGAAACGATAGAAGGAATGCCGACGGTTAGAAATTTAGTAGTTTTCTTATTTCATGCGTGATAAGCACAGCAGCAACCGGTGTGCGTCTAATGAATTCATAATTTTCTCGATAAATAGATACATAAGTTCTTTAGGTCAAATTTTCAATAAAATGACACCTTTTGATAAAATTGCACCTACTGTAAAGTAATATAACTTATTTAATGGTGCAACAAAGCAGTAACAGTAACCTGGCTGCCATCAGTTTAATTATTCATAGCTCAGCACACATTTCATTTCGCGTCATACCCCTGTCTTCCACGCGCGCAATTTTGACGTTTAATGATCTTGAGACCAAGTGTAAAAATCGGTCTCTTGAGAATCTATTCTTGGAGATAAATTTTATTCTCAAACAATTTTGCTTAATAATTTTTCGCCTGAACAAAAGTTGCATCGATACTTAAATAACAAAATCATTGAACGAGTATGTCGCTGCTAGCTGCATCGCACTGCAAGTAACAATCAAACACGCTTCGTACATTGTTAACATTTTAACTTTATGAATTATTTTGGGAGCACAAAATAAACTTAACTTTATAGATGGCTTGCATATGTAGCGTCAAATTACTACGGATCGGTGGCTTTCTGTTATTTTGCAAAGTTTAATTCATGTTTTTCTGCGAGTTCAGTAAAAATGAAAAACATGCTTATTTTTACAGTTTTTATGCACCCAATATCGTCCGTATCACAAGCACAATAAGACGATATGTGCCTAGCAGTGATTATTGATAACCTCTTGTTTCCATCTAGACTTATTGTAACTAAACAGAGTCAATCGTGTCCATGTAAAATAAGATTTGATATATTTCTGCTATTTTGAGCTGTATTCTTATAGATTTTAAATCTGAAATTCAAAACAAAATTAATCTTGCAGATGAGCACAATGTTTTTTGTGAAGAAAAGGTTATAGCAGCGTAGTAGTACAAGGTTTGCACCGAAAATTTCAGTCGAACGTCTGTTGTCGCTCATTTCGATATAAGGCGAAGTTTCGAAATAAAGACTAAATTGCCTACGTAGTCTGTTTCACATAACTTCGTGCATAGATTTTAAGAATTTTCATCGATAGTAAGCCAAGGCTTACAATAATTATATATCAGTTCATTGCTATAATCGCAAAATTGTCAGCTTTTTGTCGGAGATAGTTTTGAAATTTATGACCAAACTTATGTGAAACAGACTATAGTTTCAAATATTTCCTGCGCTAGGGTGAGACAAAGTGATCCGAATGGAATAACAGACATGTAATAAAAAACGCCATTTTATTTTTTTATTCATAAATTAAATTTCATGTGCCGTCGATATACATAATTGTATAGCTGGAAATCTCGTATTTTTGACAAACTGAGCAGAAATAATACTTCTCGTCCTATAGATTATGTACAAAATAAAGTTTGCAGACTACCGTTGCAGATCATCGCTTAAATGTTATTATCTAAGGCGATACAAAAATTATTGGCAATACTTTTTAACCGTGTGATTGTTGGGATTATAAATACGAAAATACCTTAAATTTAAACTATAGCGGTGAATAGATATTTGTTAATTTTGTAGCTTGAAGTTAAATAAATGTTTTGATTTGTTCTTGCACATTTTAGCATGAAATCAATAGTATAATCTGTCCGAATAAAGCTAACGAATGCACTAGTATTCCGCTTCAAAAAAGCGATCGCATTGCTGATTATTTCAATACAAATTTGGAACAATGTGCTGAAGAAGCCCCAAATAACGACATGACTCTCGACAGTACTTTTCTCGAATCAGCTTCATTCATCGCGCAGTGTTCGGCGACGGCTGCTGTTTTGAAAAGTCGGCGGCGGCGCCGCCGTCAGCATTTGCCGGTGAAGACCGCCAACGTTAGCGCCGTAAAAAAACGTGACATGACGTCATCAACGACTGGACTCGCGGTGCCCGCTTTGAATAACGGCGAAGGTAAGTTTTATTATTAAATTTTGGTGGGCGGAAAACGTTATTAGCTAGAAATTTTAGCCGCGTCGCTACTTTTCGCTAGACATGTAAATGATTTCAGTGTCCCTTCCTGACCATTGGGAGCAAATTTCTAAATTGCATGGTTTATTTCTATATCTGTTCCACGAGACCATGTGCATGGAAAACAAATTTCGACGAATGAAATGAATATGATGAGAACAGATTGAAAGTACATTTTTAAAGGATTAAGGAAGAAGCGTAAGGTTTTTTAATTAGAACATTTAGTTACTAGCAAAGAAAAATGCTCCGCTGAAACAAAAAAGATGAATATACTTGGAATGTGGATTATTAAGGATGTAAAAGGAGGGGACTAGGAAAAATCTACCTAAAGTCGCAAAATCTGCTGAAAATCATACTTTCTCTAAGCAACAGAAAAAATCGAAGTATATTCTGCGGCCAACAGATTAAAATAAATATTTAACCATAAAATGATTGAAAAAGCAGCACATTAGCTACGCAGTAGCTATGGGAAATGATGTTGAGTAAGCTAACAGTCTTTCTAAGCCAATTGAATGAATGGTTTAAAACAGTAGGAAACACTCAAGTTGACTTGAAACAGACTAAATGTAGGTACACTAGTATGCCCTTAAGGATTGTGTGCACTAATCAATCGGCCCCTGCTTTGCTTGCTTTAATGCTCAAAACAAAATAAAACAACTTCAAATACAATACCACTTAGTTTTTTATCGATCAGGATACTAAGCTAGTCAGCGTTGCTACTTGCCAGCAATTTAAAAAATAAACATTACAGATTTCGTTTATACACTCTAATCTGAAACTTTGAACATTATTTAAAAAAGACACTTTTTAGAGGCCGCAGAATATACTTCGATTTTTTCTGTTGCTTAGAGAAAGTATGATTTTCAGCAGATTTTGCGACTTTAGGTAGATTTTTCCTAGTCCCCTCCTTTTACATCCTTAATAATCCACATTCCAAGTATATTCATCTTTTTTGTTTCATCGGAGCATTTTTCTTTGCTAGTACCCTACTTTTAATTAGCATGATTTGAGTACATCAATCAGTAAACACATACAGTAGCATACCACAATAATGACAGCAGTCCAAGAGCGCGGAAACAATATTGTTCTTAACATCAGCAGTGGCGGATCCAGGATTTTCCTAAGGGAGGGGGCAGTACCTCTAAGGGGGAACCCTGACTTGGGCGGAAAAATTAACCGTTTTAACCAGAAAATCGCTGAAAATCGCTCAAAAATCCTTAATTTTGCGCTATATTTTGAGCCAATGGGGGGGCCCGCCCGCCCCCCTAAATCCGCCCCTGAACATCCGCATTATCCTTTTTAAACAAGACAACCTTACATTATTTAGACAGATCAAAGTTTTTCAGCATAAACTTTACGCAAATATCAAGTGTAAGGAACACTAACGCTCAGATTTGGAAATAAAATAAATTTGTAGTATAAACTACATATTAACAACAAATGGAATAGTGCAAACTTTACATAACTACTAGGTGTAGAGAAAACTAACAGCCAGATTCCCAATTCTGATTTTACGTAGAACATTTAAAAAAATTAAACTTCCGCAAGGCTCTAGAACTAAAGTTAATATGCAGTGTAAACTTTACACAACCACAGAGTGTAAAGAAAATTTCAGTTGGATTCGTAATTCTGATATTACTGTGATATTACGATCAACATTTATGAAAAAATTAAGTCAACACAATGGACCGAGGACAAATAAATATCAGATGTAAACAACTTTACAGCACTGTTGAGTGCAGAAAAACTGGCGTATCACATGTGGTTTCTGGTTAATTTTTAGACTTGAGATTATGTCCAGACTCATAACCCAGAACTTGGCAGAAAATACAAGGCAGAAACACGTTAAACTCCCCCATTATTTTGACTTTACATTTACCGAAAAAGCTAAATATTGATGTAAACAAACGCAATTCGCTGTGACGCGTACCCCTTAGAAAGTACTCTATTTTTATCCTATTCGACCTTGCACGACTTCTGAACAGAGAAAGTGGCAAACAAAAAATGGACAAAGCTGTATTTTCCATTGTCCACCACATTGTAAACTTTAAAAATCTGAACCTAACGCCCCATTGAGTGTAAATAAATTCGGTTCGCGCCAGTTTGTAGCCCTTTGATTGTAGTACGTTTGTATGTGCCAAACTTATGTTCCGCAAAATATTTGATATGATTTACCAATTAAATACGAAAAAAACCTGTTTTTTCGCCCATTTTACACCTCAGATTTCGAACTGTACACCCCCATAAACAACGCAATATTACGTTTTTTTGAACGCGGTTTGCTTCGACGTGTAGCCCTTAAAAGTTGCTTTATTTTTCTTCATTCAATTTATTCCAACTCATAACCGAAAAAGTTGCCAGAGAAATCTTGGACAAAATCTGTTTTTTTACTCATCCACTAGAGTGTAAAGTTTAAACTTCTGGTACTGTGTATTGATTGTAGAAAAGTTTAAAGGTCAGATTCGTTATTCTGATCTCACGGAGAACATTTTTTTCACAAAATTCATCATCCACGACGCTCTGAGCGGAAGAAAATTTTTTCAGTGTAAAGTTTACACCTGCACTAATAACGCAATATTGATTGTAAAGAAACAAAATAAATTTTGACGTGTTGCGCTTAGGACGAGGCACATTTTAAAGATAGTTACCACGTTCTGTCTACTAAGTGGAGAATATGGCAGAAAAAATTTTTTTTGTCCCAGACTCTTTACATTAAACCGCATCTAAATTCGAAAATATTACTTTAAAAAAAATAAAAAAGTCTCCCCTAGATTTTATAACCGTCTACCTTTTGAAACCAATCAGACTGCATGGAATGTAAAACTGAGTTAGATATGCTCGGGCACATGAAAACAGTAAAAAAAGCGTCTAATTTACACTCCTGTGCAACAACCAATGAGTGTAAAGAACTTTTAAGACCAGATTCGTAACCTACTAATTAGGGAAAACATTTTTTAAAAAAATTGGCCCTCCGCAAATCATTTGAATTTTTGGTGTAAACTTTACACACTCACGACGCGCTCGGTATTGAGTGTAAACAAGAAAAAAATGGGAGCACTAAGTTTTTTTATTATCTACCTTTCAAAAAAACCGCACCTCTCAGATGTGTGCCGTTATAGCTGTGAGGGGAGAGACACAAATTTCGCACTCGCTGTGAAAAACATATAAGAAAAAAGGATGGCCAAGTATATTATAGGATTAGTAGTTTGGTAAGCAAGCAAGTTTTGCACTGTGAGCTGAAGTTAATCTTATTTTGGAATGAAGCAAATGTTTCACGTGGACCATAAACCACAGTAGCACCGCCTGCGGATGCAACAGCCGAACACCTTTCGCATAAAGATGTGAAGAATAAAATTGGTTACCCCTATGAGCTGCATATATTCAAAATAATAACTTGATGGTGTACACAAATTACAAAAGAAAAGTTAGAATATTCCATTCTGGGCTATTTCACATCGATGTAGTTTCGATGAAAAATTTTTTCGTGGCATGAAATTCGAAATTACGAAAAGCCATTGGCCGACGAGGCTTTCGTAAATTTTAAAAGATATGAAATTGAAGAAAATTATTATTTTTGTGCCTTAAGCTCAGTGCAAAGATTTTATCGGCCAGAGCAAATCAAGCAGCGCAATAATTTCTTCTCATATTGGCATTCCCTCAACTTCACTATTAGAAAACGATATTCGGCAAAACGATTGTTCGCAACTGCAATCATGTGCTCAGTATAAACAACAATTACTGAGACAACCGATGTTTCGGCAAGCGAACCAACTTACACACTGAGCCTGGCTCAGACAAAGGTCAAGGACTGTCGGATGGATTCATGAAGCACGACTGGAAAGTAAGTCATAGTAAAAAACCGAACTTTTTCCAAAATAGTAAAATAAGAGGTCCAAAAACCCGCTAATGACATGCAGAATAGCGTTTTTCTCCGTTTTATATTGTCTATTTGCATACATGTAAGAGGGGATGAGGATCCCCCACCCAGAGCCAGACAACCTCCCAAAACCAGAAAACTGTTGACACCACCCCCGATTCTTAGGAGAAAAATCGAATTTTTTGGCCGTTTTTGGTCAAAAATTGGAGATGATTTCCGCCCCCACCCCTCTGAAATTGGCCGGGACTCCCATCCAAATTTTCGAGCCGTTACATGTATGATCTGAATGATTTCTGGTGCAGACTTTTGCCAAAAATTTAACAATCTTAAGCAATTTTTGCGCAAAAGTGCTTAAATTTTTCCAACTTCAGCTAAAACTTAGCGCGAAGCGTTGAAAAATTGGTGAAATTTCGACAGAAACACGTTTGTAGACTTGAATCACTTCGTTATGTCCTTTTTGTGCATTTGGAGCAAAGGCTATTAAAGCCTTTAATGCGAAGGTAGAATCTTTTAGAATTATGGTAAAAAATGGGGGGAAAACTACAAAAAAATGGCTTCCAGACCGCCAAGAAAACGAATAAATGTAATAATAATAATAATAATAATAATAATAATAATAATAATAATAATAATAATAATAATAATAATAATATAAAATAATACTTAATAATAACAATAATAATAATAATAATAATAATAATCATAATAATTATTATTATTTTTATTTTTATAATGGTAATAATAATAATAATAATAATAATAATAATAATGATAATAATAATAGTAATAACAATAATAGTAGTAATAATAATAATAATAATAATAATAATAATAATAATAATAATAATAATAATAATAATAATAATAATAATAATAATAATAATAATAATATTTATAATAATAATAATAATAATAATAATAATAATAATAATAATATTAATAATAATAATAATAATAATAATAATAATATTTATAATAATAATAATAATAATAATAATAATAATAATAATAATAATAAAAATTTTAGAAATTACGATGGTCAATGGCCAAAAACTATTTGGACTAATGGGGCGGCCACCCTCCTCCTAAAAACTGGTCCTGGCATGAAAGATAATTTCACATTCATAAGATGATCTTGAAAACCAGTACATAATGTACAAAGGGCGTTAAGAGTTCTATAGCTTTTTGCAAAGTTCCATAGCGGTATGTGCTAAGTGTTTAAATTTTACAAGTAAAGGTAAATATTTTTCATAAAATTTGGTCTCTTTCGTCAAAAAATGATTTAGCGCCTAATACATACGGAAAGATATGCCACACGATTAGTTGCAATTAATTGACTTATAAGCTTAATGTATAATATTTCTGCTTACACTTGTAGACGATCCTGATTTATTCTTTAGACTTGATGCTCAATCTTCCCGAATGAGAATCAGACTGAGCGAAAACAGCATAGGATGTAGGACATCCGCGTAGTCTGTCCATTATTTTATTGAAATGTATATTGAAAAAAGCAAGAAAAATCTTATGAAAAACTTCATATGTTTGTTAGTGTACCTTAGCATTGATTAAAGCTTGAGTCTCTTGAGCACCTCTCTTTATAATAAATCAGAAATAAGCTTATGCATATTTATAAGATTAAGATCCATGTGTAAGTTTTCTTTCAGGTAAAAAGGAGGTCAGATGGATCAAGATATATAACCAGAAGACCAATGAGAAATCGATTACTGAAAGAAAGAGCGGAACAGTTGTACATTGAAAGAGTTAGCGCAAGTACAGACGATGATGCTTTGAGCGAATTGAAGGTGATTATATTCAAAATATTAAAAAATAATATGTCCGTCGTATGAAAATACGGTAATAGCTACAAGCATACGTGGGCAGCAAGAAAATTCTGGGGGGTGCAAGATTTGTTGAAGGTCAAAAATGGCCTTAAAAATGGTGGTATGGCGATAAAAACACCATTTTTCGACGTTTCTCATCAAGCCTATCCATTGGCATCAAAAATTGCGAAAAAACGAAAAAAAATTTTGAAAGTTGAATTCTGGGGGGTATTTTGGTTTCTGGGTGGTGCATAACCCCCAAACCCCCACGCCCAGGGTGTGGCTACAAGTACTCTGATTGAAATGATGGATGATCAAAATGCTTAAATGATTAAAATTTGATGATTAAAGCATTTTCTCTTAATTTTCCAACCATGTTAATTGTACTTACTTGAGCTTTTAATTATTAGAAAGCATATCTTGACTATAATTAGCAACTCATGAATAAGACGCAGATGTTAAGCTGACAGATTTCCATGAAGATTTCTACAGCTCATTCCCAAACTAACGTGGAACAAATCATTTGCTCAAGTACAAATCTTTCGATAAATTTATTTTGCAGTCTGTATGAAATACGGTGCAAAGGTTGAACGTGTTCTTGGAGAAGGGGGTTCGGTTCAATCCTTACCATTACAAATGCTATTGTTTGCACTTGATTTGCCTTAAAAAACTACACAAATAATTTCTCATAATTTAATCGAGCTCGAGTCTGAATAAGTTTTTAGCTAATTAGCTATAATAAATTGGAGAGAAGAGATATGAAGAAAATGAATAATTCGGCATGAAACGCCGGAAAACTTAGACTTATTTACTGTGCCCTATCCAAACTTAGGCTGTTTAGACGACAAGAATTTTACAATAAAGACTAATCTGGCGCCTGAAAATGTAGCGTGTTAAAATTCGTTATTGTGGTCTTTCAAAGGCGCGGAAACGCCGGAAAACTTAGACATATTTACTGTGCCCTATCCAAACTTAGGCTGTTTAGACGACAAGAATTTTACAATAAAGACTAATCTGGCGCCTGAAAATGTAGCGTGTTAAAATTCGTTATTGTGGTCTTTCAAAGGCGCGTCAAGAAATTTTGATTGTTTCCTTGAGAAGCCTTGTAAAAACTGAACAGATATCGATTAAAAACTATTTTAACGAGCTCATGAAGAAACAGGAACGCAACATGACTTGTAAAGAGATAGCCCTTAAGTGATAATAGGCACCCATATGTACCTAAACAAAAAGTTACACAGTTAAAAGAACAGCTTGATTCCACCTAGGCCAATCTGTGGTTCATCATGACCTCAAAAATTACTATACATGCTAAAATAGCGTTAAAACTACGTGCACACAATTTCTGATCTATTTCAAGCATTTTATAGAAAATTTTCAACTTTTTTACATTTTTGGCTTCATTTGACCTCATTTTCCCTAAAATTTTTTCCATTTTTTAGTTCTGGGGGTCTAGACCCACCAAATCCTCTACCCCCTACGCTTACGTCTGGTAAGGATTCTTGGCGGGACTATCTTGGACGTTACCTTATAAAGAGCTTGTTTTTAGATTGGTCGCTATTGGTCAAAAGAGCAACGTAAAAAGCACTTGGAACGACAAAAAGAACGTAAAAAACGTCAGCTTGAACTTATCATGCGTCACAATGAAAATCTAACAAAAATGAATGCTGGCCAACCTATTATTCACTTGTCTCATAGAAAGATGCTTAGACGACAAGGTGCTTTGGTATTCGACAAGTTTACAACAGTTCAAGAAGTATTAGTGCACGGAGCGAAAAATCTACACGATAGCAGGTTTTTAGGTGGCCTCTTGTCAGTCACAACAGTTTAATGATTGTATAATTATTCTTGCGAATTGTGAATAAAATCCTCATAATCGCACGAATACGAGTACTTTAGAAATATTACGGAGACTTTCACTAAATAAGACGTTTTCGAGTTATTCACAGACATGTTCGTCAGTTGAGGATTAACTACGACCACACATTGTACATGGGGTCTGGGCCCATTCCCCCACCCCTGAGAATCCAGCGGACCTCCCATAGAGCGATAGACCCCAGAATTGAATTTTTGGTGCAATTTTGTTAATTTTGACCCATCGGGACCCCCCAGAATTTGATCGCTGCTTATATATAGCTACAACCCAAGAATGACAAAAGACGAAATTTTCTGTAGAAGGCTAAATTGCGGTTAGAAACGAATAAAAATCCGAACCTTGTTGCGAAAGCATTTGAAATCTACTTGACGGTAGTTCTTACGCTATTTCAACTATACCAATTTTGAGACCTTTTATCTCAACAAATCTCTGTATGCTGAATGACCATTCAAGAACTGCAAAAATGCATTGTTTTATCTGCGCTTGTAATAATTTAACTGATGGCAGATCAATACGTAGAATAGATTTTTACCAGTCTTTTTATGGCCACGAAAAGACTTCGAACATTATAGAAGGAGAAAAAGAACAATTCAAATTTCAAAACTGAGTTGAGTCTTTGTGCCCAATTTAAAGTCTTTCCGTCATTTTTCGTTACGTTTACAGCCATGCTCAGGAGTCAGCCTCTCCTCAGTTTAGTTGAAGAGAAAGAATGTATTGCATTTTTGAACCATTTTTAGCTTTTTTTCCGATACGTAACACTTAATGGCAGTTTATTTGCCTTTCGGCGGCCTGAAGAAGTCACATTTTCACGCCAAGAAATAAGCAAATAAATCATACTCAATGAAGGTTTCATGGATGCTATAAGGATTTCTGGAGCAAAAATAAACACATTACTTATATATTCTCAATAATTTTACAATAAAAATTTTAAAATTATTAGTTTCAATATTCTGTAGACTGATATACCGGTTAATGCGGAATTAAAATTATATTTAGCCTTCCTTCTACCTAAATTTCACAAATAAAAAATCCTTTTTAATAAAGTTTGAGATTATTAACACTTATTCACAAATGTAAGTGGGTGATTCTAAATAGTATAGATATGGAAAAATTTCGAGAGAACGTTTTTTCGTACATGCGGCGGATTTTTCATACTATTTTCGACTGCCGTTTTATTCTAATAAACGGTGCACCATTTATTTTTTCAACACCTTTTTTGGGGCGCCTTAGAGGGCGCTGTTAATTATTTTCTCTTTCTAAAGGCGGCATCAACTTATGCATAAATTTTACTTAAAACTCAACGCTTGCATTTGATCGAAAATAGATCATAGGTAGCGCGTTAATGCGTATATAATATAATATACGTACTTAGGTACCCCTAATACCTGTGCATCCCCCTACAGCTATAACGGGACACATTTGGGAAGTACAATCTTTTAAAAAAATAGATAATTGAAAATCTGGATGTACATTTTTTTGTTTACACTCAATAATGAATTTGTAATTAGTGTGTAAAGTTTTGGCGTAAAGTTATAACATATAGCGGATTTTGGTGGTTTTTTCTGCAGCGCGTACACGACTCCCTGTAAAGGCCTCATACAATTTAATAGTATAGAATTAAAGAAGATAGAATTCTCTAAGGAAATATTTTTTTGTTTCTTGAATTTAGCATTAGTTCTCGAATGGGAGTGTGAAGAGTGTGAAAATCGGGGGGGGAGGTGAAAAAACAGGTTTTGGTCGAGTTTTCGGCTTCTTTACTATACCAGTAACTCTGATTACGAGTCCCGAGAAATTTTTTCTAATAGAAATGTACTACAGCTAAGGGCGACTTTCTGCTTACCAGCAAACTTTTGTACACTCATTACGGAGTTAGCACCAGAGGTTCAAACTTTACACTATAGTGGATGGTGTAAAAAACAGATTTTGTCCAAGATTTCTCTGCTAACTTTTCCGCTTATAAGTCGGGATAAATTTAATATAATTAAAATAAAGTACCTTCTAAGGGCTACACGTCGCAGCAAACTGCATTTAGAAAAGGCAATATTGACTTATTTATGGAGGTGTAAAGTTCGAAATCAGGGTTGTAAAATGGGCAAAAAACACGTTTTTATGTCGAATAGAATAAAAATAAAGTACTTTCTAAGGGGTACACGTCACTGCGAATTGCGTCTGTTTGCATTAATATTTAGCTTTTTCGGGAGGTGTAAAGTCAAAAATTGGGTGTGTAAAACGTGTTTCTGTCTTGTTTTTTCCTGCCAACTTCGCCAGTTATGAGTCTGGACATAATCGCAAGTTTTAAAAATATAGCAGAAATCAAACGTGATACGCCAGTTGGGCGCGTTTTTTACACACAACAGTTGTGTAAAGTGGTTTACATCTAATATTTATTTGTTTTCAGGCCATTGTAGAGACTAAATTTTTTCATAAATGTTGATCGCAATATCAGAGTAATATCAGAATTACGAATCCGACTAAAATCTTCTTTATAATTTGCGTTTGTGTAAAGTTTACACTGCAAATTAACTTAAGTTCGGAAGCCTTGCGGAAGCTAAATGTTTTCAAAATGTTCTACGTAACGTCAGAATTACGAATCTGACTGTTACTTTTCTCGACATCTAGTAGTTGTGTAAAGTTTGCATTATTCATTTATTGTTAATGTGTATTTAACTACAAATTTATTTTACTTTCAGAGCGTCGCAAAACGTGAATTTTTCCCAAATATATTCCGTAAGTTCAGGATTACGAATCTGACTGTATGTTTTGTTTACACCCAATAGTTATGTAATTTTACACTGAAAATTAAATTTAGTTCCAGAGCGTTGCGAAACTTATTTTTTTCAAAATGTTTCATGTAACGTCAGTATTACGAATCTGAGCTTTAGTGTTCTTTACATTCAATAATTGCATAAAGTTTATGCTGAAAACCGTAAATCCGTTTAAATAAGGTGAGGTTGTCTCGTTTAAGAAAGATAATGCTGATGTTCAGAACAATATTGTTTTCCGCGCTCTTGGACTGCTGTCATTATTGTGGCATGTTGCCGTATGTGTTTACTGACTGATTTACTCAAATCATGCTAATTAAAAGTAGGGTACTAGCAAAGAAAAATGCTCCGATAAAACAAAAAAGACGAATATACTTGGGATTGTGGATTATTAAGAATGTAAAAGGAGAGAATTTGAAAGAAGCTACCTATGTATATGCCTAAAGTCTCAAAATCTGCTAAAAATCGGACTTTCTCTAAGCAACGCAAAAAATCGAAGTATATTTTTCGGCCTCTAAAAAAGAGTAACCTTCTTTTAATAATTTTCAATGCTTCACATAAGAGCATATAAACATAATCTAAAATATTCACTTTTTGTAAATTGCTTGCAAGTTGCAAGGCTGACTTGCTTTGTATCGTGATTGATAGAAAACTATCTGCAATTGTGTTTGAAGGTATTTAATTTTGTTATCATGAGCATTATAGCAAACAAACCTGACGTCAATTGATTAGTGCACAAATCGTTGCGGGCATGCAAGTTTACCTACATTTAGTCTGTTTCACATAAGCTTAAGCGTTTTCTGGTGCTTTAAACCAACAATTTCTTTGATTGTTTTGAATGCATCGATGTTTGCTATTTCATTCAATTGGCTTGCAAAGTTTCTCCTAGTTTAATCCATCTAATTTCCCATAGCTACTGCATAGCTAACGTGCTGCTTCGATTTTTCGCGTTGCTTAGAGAAAGTCTGATTTTTGGCAGATTTTGCGAATTTAGGCATACATAGGTAGTATATTCCTAGTCCCCTCCTTTAACATCTTCATTAATCCACAATCCCAAGTACATTCGTCTTTTTTGTTCCATCTGAGCATTTTTCTCTGCTATTTATGATATGCTTCAACTTCACAGATTTCATCATCTAACTCCAAATTCCCCAAAATTCAAATCAAGCACATTCTCGTCAAATCTTTATGATTGACAACTATATATTTGATAAGATTTTCGCGGTAATTAACTCATCTCATAGGTACACTTCAGATTAAGCATGCGGCATCTCCAATAAAGGGAGAAATATTTATTATGTGGTGCTGCTTATTAATTTTTTCATCCAGAAGGTGAGCCGTCTATTAGAGGGCGCCGGTTATTAGAATAAATACGGTATTAATAGAAAAGAATCAAGTGCATGTATACATATAGCTAAAATTTTTGCTGCTTCGGGGTCAAGGAAAAGGTTTGATCTTGGCTCTTGTAGTCTGTTTAACATAAGTTAGGGCATAAATTTTATGAATTTTCTTGGACAGTAAGCTGACGCCGGCGGATTACGATAATTATAATTCAAATCAATGCTATACTCGCAATCTGCCAGCTGTTTGTCGGAGATGACTTTCAAAACTTATGCCCAAACTTGTGTGAAACGGACTATAGATGGGAAAACATGATGCTAAAAGCTACCTGAATCCCACGTTTTTACTCTGTAAGGAAGACTTTCAAGGAAACAAATCATAATTTAACTTTTACTTAATCTTTTATTATCTTCGTTTAAAAAAGTTTTCATAGCGGTTCCAGTAAGAACGTCGGATGTAACGACGTCGACGTCGTCTGCACATGGCACAGGGCGACAAAATAGCTGGCGACAGTGCACCATCAGACAATATTGACGGTGTTAGAACGCCGGGTGACAGAATATTCGGGTTTAAAACTGATGGCGACAAAACATTCGGCGAAAGAGCCTGAAAAGATTGTTTTTTGTAAAGCGGTAGTAAGAATGCATTTTCGACCCATAAATTGCAGTGAAATTCAACATAGCCAAAAGTAAGATGGTGCGAAAACTGTCTTTACAACAGCAAATATAAATAAATGTAGGTACGCATTTGCAAAGGTAGGTAGGGATCATAAATTTTCATTTTATTTTCAAGTTAATACACTGAGACTGTTTCTGTTCATTTAGTGATTGTATTAGCGCAAAAACGAGCTGAAAGTGAATAAGTCCCATCCAAACATTCACATGCCTCCTACCTACTCGTACGTACGCGCATAAGCGTTTTGGAAGAGAGTTAGGTCACATGTCAGTCGAAGACCTTATTTGATCTAAAATGACCTCAAAAATTTACTCCAAACTATGATCGCGTAAAAATTGCTTTAATTGACAGTCTGGTTATTTAAAGCTTTTTTGCAAAAAAATTGTGGTTTTTGTCCGTATTTGAGCTTAATTTTGTCTTATTTTCTTTTAAAATAATAAAAATAAGTACTTTCCGGGGGTCTAAACTCCAAACTCGCACTCCCCACTTGAATGCCTGATTTCTTGATGTAAAATATAATTATTCTTTCTTTATTTGCTTCTGATCTGTCCTCGGGTGGGAATCATAGGTGGGCAGCACCAAAATTCTGGGGGTGCAAGGTTTTTCAAAGGTCAAAAAATAGTCTCAAAATAATAATATGGCGAAAGGACACCATTTTTCAACGTTTATCATCGAGTACTATCTATTGGCATCAGAAAAATTGCGAAAAAATGAGAAAAAAATTTGAAAATTTTGAATTCTGTGGGTATTCGGCCTTCTGAGGGGTGCATACCCCCAAACCCCCACGCCAACGTGTGGTGGGAATCGCACATGGCCGTAGGGGGTTTGAGGGTTTACACCTCTAGAATCTTAAAAACACCCCGCAAAGATCGATAAACCCTTATAATCAAATTTTTAATGCTATTTTTAGAAATTTTGCTTCTACTGACCCCCAGAATTTAGCTTCAACCCATGTACGCTGGAAAGGCTTCGATCTACGCTAATGCGTTTACCATAGTCAGTATGCGCGATATCCTGAGGGAAAATATCTGTAGCAACCACTTTTATAACGATTTTGTACACTAAAAATTGCCTCTCATGGTCTTGCGAAACAATATAGGTATCTACTGATACCTACTTTGAATTGTAATTTAGAATCTGCATTAGACAAAAAAAGGCTTGCTAAGTAAAATCCGCGGAAAGACAAGTAGGTACTACTAAAAACGGATTTAGGAAAGTAATTCAGAAAGATATTTTCTCTGAAAAATTGAAACCGTTTAAAATTCGAAGAATTTAATGCATTTTTCTCTGACTAAGTGAAATTAAAATGTGAAGGAATCTCAAAATCCAATTTTCCTTACCTCCACTGGAAACTTAGAAGTTAAAAAACTGGAATCTAAATCAGTGAAATTATAATGTATGTACAATATAGGTACTAGTTGTCTATCCCGTATTGTTTTATGTCTTTCAAGTCACACATAAAGAATTACAAAGACTTATTGCTAAAGCTGATCTATGCAATAAAAGTTTTCATGCCCTCCAAAGAATTATGTATTAAGCATAAACGAACCAGGAGAGCCAAGGGGAGCACTTGCCCCCAAAACTTTTATAAAAATTTGTCTGAATTTTAAAGCGCAATTGATGTGCCCAAAATTTAGTTCAAAAGTTACAAACGTCAAAAATTTTCGGCGTTCCCCACCGAGTTATTGTTATTTTTTGTTATAGACTTCCAAAATTTAGTTTAGGAATTCGAATTAAAGTATTTCAGCGCTTCACACAAATTTAGCAATTTAATGTACCTACTATTTGTTCGTTGAATGAAAATCTAGTGAACGCTTGTTGAATATCATAATAAAAGTATCAAAATCATTTTTTGCCAGCCTAACTAATATTTCTAAAATTTAGACCGCCCATAAAAATTCTTTTCCGGATCCGCTAGAGGACAAGACATCTTGTGAGATGCAAACCAAAGCATAAAATTTGTCACGTGGCAATGAAAACCTTTAAAACCAAAGTATTTGCTGCAATGCAGTCTTAAAAAATCTAAATGCTCCCCCTCCCCCCGGACCAAAGTTCTGACTACACCACTTTACTAATGTCAGTCCAAATAAGTTTGCGCTTTACCTAATGAATTGACTCTAGTACCTATGCCTATAAGTAAATCCATAAGTATGCAAATATTCAAAATTGATGACGGTGAACGAAATTGAGTTTTTCACGAATTGAGTAGCTAAACGAAAGTTCTCTTACCTGTGGCGACAAAATGTTAGGCGAGAGAGCCAGTGGACTCAAAATAACAGGGCTAAGCACGATAGGAGTTAAGACGTTGGGTGAAATGGCATAAGGGGTCAAAATAAAAGGTGTTAGAACCATGGGAGACAATATGAAAGGACCAAAAACGTATGGCGACAGCACGTATGGGCTTATGACCAGAGGACCCAGTACGATGTAAGAAAAAACCGATGGACATAAAATCTGTGGCGCTAGCAAGTAGGGAACTAGCGTCGAACCACCAAGGGATGGCGCAGCGTAGCATGCTGGTGTGTTTTTACGATGTCGTCTGATTCTATTCAAGTTTAGCTTGTCAGCTAGAAACAGTACAACAGACATAGCTTTACGTAATGATTTGGAATGCGTTTAATCTATATTATTCTCATTTATTTTAAAAAGATACATTTGCTTATTTTATGTATTACCCCATTTTACTTAATTATTTAGTAGTTTAACTTATTTGATCCATAATTTTATTTACATATTTGCTGCGAGTTGGGCTGACTCAGCCGATCTCTTATTGAGGTTTTGACCAAAATGTTGAGATAAATGTATGATGAAGTTTTTTGAATGAATTCTTGGCCATATTTCCGTTCAGATTTTGAATTGTTTCTTCGAGAGCAGAAACACTTTTTCTCGCAAATAATTTTAAAAATTTCAGATTCTTCAAAATAGGTACTCATCAAAAAAATAGTTAAGTAAAAAAACAGACCCTGCAAAATGATCAAAAAAATTTCTGCGCGATGATTACGAATTTCTGATAGAGTTTTTGACAGTATCAGGTAAATTGAGTGTGCCGCACAACTATGTTATGAAAATCCTGATCCGCTGCATTTTCCGACAAAGGCGAACGCAAGCTTAATAAAAATTTTACAGAGAATATGAGATAAAATTAGGGCCACGCAGTGATAGGAACCAAAGTTTTGTTATTGTGCCCCACCCCCACCATAATCTTAAAAAGTTTAAAATCACGAAAATTTGAATTCTTATGTCCGGTGCAAAATTGAACGTGCCTGGAGTCATTTAAAAACCCTCACTAATTTGCAGTCTATCACGAAACCTGTGCATTAATCACAAACTTCGAATTGATGAAAATCTATTACTGAAGCGGTTTAATTTGAGGCGACAATTATATCAAGATGCCGTCTTTTCCTGTATAACAGGCAATAGGCACATGGAGTTTTACTTTGCGAAATTGCAGTCCTGTATGTAGTTTCCCTTAGCCGAGAATTGCTTTCCATGCACAAGATTTCGTGAAATAGACTTATGCACCTGCAGAATTACAGATTTTTGGTGGCATTTTAACATTTTGTTTTGATAATCTAGCAATCCTGTAGTTCATATTTCTTCCATAGCCGTGCTTAGGCTTTTAGTGGCCCTGGGCAAAACTGCTTTTACCGCCCTTGAAAAATTTTTAGTGCCCTTAGCCCATGTGATAACCACATCAGGACCATCAAAACGGATTTTTACAAATTCTGTCAAATTCGGTTCATCTCGCACTTACTTCCCTGGATGTCATTTTATAAAAGAATACGTTGTATTTTTACCAATTTTTCAATATTTGAACGCCCAAGTCGATCAACTGTTCGGAAAGGAATAATAGGGTAAAAAAGAATAATAAATAAAATGTCAATGAAAAAATGCATTATAATATTTTTTATGAAAGTTGCAAATTTGATCATCCAATCCACTGTTATACCTAAAGTTTCAATTAGTTGTACTTCTCTTTGTTCAGTATCAAGCTTTTCATATTCCTCAATATCAAATTCAACGTTGGAACCTCGTTCATCGGCGTACAATTTTTTCAGTTGCGCCGTATTCATAAAAACATAACCGTCGGAATTTAGCCCTTTGATTTGACTATGTGACAACATTTCGTAAATGTCTTGCACTTTACGGTCCTCGTAAACGTCATACGCCGCATTCAGAGGTAACTTGTAACCGGAGCCTGTATCGATCTTTGACTTTTTCAAAAAATTTGTTGAATCTAAATTTTTCAGCAGCCGAAACGAATCAGAAATTCCTTAAAAAAGCAGCAATCGCCAAGTTGGAAATTTCTTAGCATTTTTAGATCAAACACTTTGCAGAGAATACGTTATGCAGCCAAATTATGGGGTTCTGGTTGAAGTAACACTAGCAAAAATCCACAAAAAAACGTGCAAAAATTGAATTCGGGGGGTCTGAGGGGTCTGCCGGATTCTCGGTACTTGATGAAAAATAAGCTGTTTGCCTGTTGGGACAGGTAGGTACTAGACGTGTTCTTTGGGGGGGAGATTTGACACCCCAGAATGGCAACTGACCCCCAAAAAATAGCTGTGGGTGGACCCCCAGAATTATCAATTTTTTGTAAAAGTTGGTGAAAGTTGTAAAAAGTGTGTCTTTTTAAGCGTTTTTAGCCCATTTTTGGCTCAAAAATCTCAAAGTTTCTGCGCGTCGCGTCATGCACACATTTTTTGACCATATTTTGTTCAATCTACTCAATTTTTTAAATTTTTTGAAATTTTTTACGTTTTTATCCTCTAGAAAGAACGATCATTGTCTAAAACGTCAAAAACCAGTGTTTTGACGTGTACCTATCGTTTTTTAGCCCATAAAGGCACTTTTAGAGAATTTTTCGACCTTACCCCTCCCCCGGAATTCCCATGTTGTACATGTCTTTTTAAAATTGTTTAGTCAAAAATAAATCATTTGAATATCTTAAAGCAGGAAATTCGAAAAAATTTAGTGTCGTAATCTGCGCTGTTTTACTACATACACACATCGCTTGATTTATGAATTGTATAAGTCTGGCTTGTGGTTTTTCAGCAAAAATATGAGTTTTATGGTTAGTTAGTCTCTTCTGAACCACAACAGATATTATTTTAGCGTACCTACTCTTCATTTTTGGATGCATGAAAGGAATGCTCACTGTACAAGTACATACATTTGTACCTTTAACTGAGACAAGGGCCCAGTTGGATGCATACATGCACAGCATAGGCATTCTGGGGGATCAGACACACGAAATTTTAAAAAATGCCGTTTTGGGCTAAAAACTACGCGTACACGTCAAAAACACTGTTTTTTGACGTTTTGGACAATGCTCGTTCTTTCTACAACAAAAATTTTTTTAAGATCTCAAGGAAATTTGATAAAATCGAACAAATTGGACAGAATATACTCAAAAAACTTGTATTATGCGCTTCGAAAATTTGAGACTTTTGAGCCAAAAACAAGCTAAAAATGCTTAAAAGGCACACGTTTTACAGTTTTTACGAAAAATCAACAATTCTGAGGGGTTCGCAGTCATTTTCCATGGAGTCAGTAGCCTTCTGTGGGTCAACCCCCCTACCCCCCAAGAACATGTATGGTCAGATAATGAGGCTCGTAAAACGCACACCTGGGGGTGGAGGATTAGGGGGTATACACCCCCAGAAACCAAAGTACCCCCAGAAACCAAAATAACCCCCCTGAATTCAATTGATAGAAAAATACATAGGTGTAGTCTTGCGGCCATATGCACAGCATGGTCAGTCTGTGGGTTCAGCCAGTCTAAGAGGGATCAGTAATTTTTTCGGGTCAAAATAACCTCAAAAGCTGGTATATATGTAAAAATAGCATGAAAACCACGCTAATCTACTTTGTCCTTTACAAGCACTTATGAAGAAAATATTAGATTTTAGTTTATTTTTTACCTTCCTCTTTTCTCTGAATAATTTTCCATTTTTTCATTCTGACGGTCTATATTAGATTTTAGTTTATTTTTTACCTTCCTCTTTTCTCTAAGTAATTTACCATTTTTTCATTGTGACGGTCTAGAGTCTAGACACCCAATCATAGATGCACAGCTAGGGGGTCAGTCGCACATGTGGGGGTGGAGGGGTTTGGGGTTGAGGTATGCACCCCAGAAGGCCGAATACCCATAGAATTCAATTTATGAAATTTTTTGTTTTTTTCGCAATTTTTTATGCCAATGGATAGTGCTCGATGAGAAACGTTGAAAATGGTGTTTTTTCGCCATACCACCATTTTTAAAACCTTTTGTGACCTTTGAAAAATCTTGCACATACACCCCCTGAATTTTGGTGCTGCCCACCTATAGTCAGCCGGTCTGGGGAGGGTCGAAAATAGAGCTTTCTTGGGCTAAAATGACTTTGAAAATTGTTATAAGCACTAAAATATCGTTAGAACTACTTTATTACACAGTTTCTGGCCAATTTGAAGCACTTTTGAAGGACAATTTTCATTTATTTTCAGCCTTGCTTTTGCCTTATTTTCTCGGCAAAATTTTGCCAAGTGCATGTCTGCACCCAACCCCCACGTACATATCTGCTTGCGGGTAATAAGTAACGGTAGTTTCGATAACATAAACAGTTACCTGAGACTTCTGCGAAAAATTTGTACCACGGTGTTTTGACCTTATCATGAAAAGTCTTCAACAGTTGAGGCATGGATAAGAAACTTCTGGCATGATCGTCCCCCTTATCACTGTACAAGCTTAATATGTCTGGCGACAAAAATTCGATTGCGTCTTCGCGATTTTCAAACAAAGGCATGAATCTAGGCGACAAAATTCTGTACGAAGTACCCTTATACTCATCATTTATCGACTGAATAGCTTGTATAAGGTTTGAAGTGCCTGCGTTAATATCCAGTCCCTTTTTCAGCCCAATCAAAGGCGATTTCATCATGTCACCGACGAAGTCGAATACCAAGGAAGCTGATTCGATCGATGTTTCCATTCTGGATTCGGTCGTCGGATGATTAATATTTGCAGTATTTAACTTCAAAGAGGGCGCCAATAATGAGTGATTGGATCCGAGTTTAAACCAGGAGCCACCCAATTGAGATTTGGCTTTGGAAACCAAATCTGACAACATTTGTCCAATATTTTGAAACACTGAGTCTGGATCTATCGGTTGATTGAAATCAACTGTTCGTGATTTTAGTGTAAAATTGTCCGACTTTTGAATTTTTGAGTTATTCGACTTAAAAATAATATTCTGGTTCGGTGACGATTCGTGATCATTCAGCACTACATTATTCTGATCATTGTTCAGACGTTCTCCATTAAAGATAGTTTCGAAATCAGACGCCGTAGACCGTGAGAATCTTTGTTTTTCTATCCTTCTGAGCAATGATTGCTTATATTGAAGTAGCGGAGGCCACATACATTTGGCATAAGCTCGTTTACTGCCAGCGATTGATACGCAGTTAGCAATACGATATTTCACGGTCGACGGTTCATTTTTTAGAATGTTACTCATGAGAATTGCTAAGATCTTATAAAATGTTCTTTCTTCTGCTTCTGTATGAAGCGCTTGCTCGATGCCCTTCTTTATCTCTTCTAAATTTTCGTTATCAGAACTCGTAGCAAAGCACAGGGCTGCAAAAAGAATTTTGCTTATTTTTACTGAAACGCAAAGTACATACCAAGTACATATACATACCTGCATTACATTAAAAATCAGCAAGGGTGCATTTTTAGGAGGACGATAAACCATAAATGCATATTAAATCCCCTCTGGTCAGAAGGTCAGGGGTCAGTCGACTTATTTTGGGTCAGAATGGCATCAGGATCTGTCTTCCAATGACTTGAATTCAATTCGCTGACATTTAAGGAATACTATTTCCAGGTCAGGGAAAACGTTTTTCTACAGAAGAAATTTAATTTTCTGTTATAACGATCGATCTGCCTGGATTGTCCGCAGAACAGGGTTAAAATATGGAATTCGAACACTCGACCGGATTTTCGCTCAAAAATACAAATATATGCAATAAATTTCGAACAAATTGAAGAAATTTCGGAAAAATTTTGATATTACGGCTTTATTGGTTTATTCAACTCAAACTAGAGAATAAAAACATTGGCATACATACCTGCACAATAATATTCAAATGTATAGACACGCAACAAAAAGCAGATAGCGCGCATTGGAGACCAGATGGCATACATAACCTGTTTTTTATGGACAGATTCTTCTAAATGAGCAATATACTATGCTTTTATGAATAGGTACACTTCGCATTCAGACCACGTATTTTTACTAGGTAATTACATAATTATGATTTTGAACTGGACATCGTAGTCCGTTAGTAGGTACAGCATTTACAATTCATCATATTGTATGCACTTTCTTTTTTGTTCAGCTCTGTGCCTTTTGAAAAAAATTATTTGGGGCACGTCACGTATGCAATGCACCCGCTTTTTTCTCTAACTTCTTAATCAACAGTCTTTTTTTGTAAATTCAATTATTTGAAACGATAGCTATGACCACACCTGGGCGTGGGGTTTAGGGGGGTATGCACCCCCCAGAAACCAAAATACCCCCCCCCCGAAATCAAAATACCCCCCAAAATTCAATTTTTGAGAATTTTTTCGTCTTTTTCGCAATTTTTTGATGCCAATGGATAGTGCTTGATGAGAAACGTCGAAAAATGGTGTTTTTATCGCCATACCACCATTTTTGAGGCCATTTTTCGACCTTCAAAAAAATCTTGCACCCCCCAGAATTTTCTTGCTGCCCACGTATAGCTATGACTCTTCCGCGTTCATCAGGGAATATTATTGCATTCTAACGAACACTGATGATCCAATCGTCATCAAATTTTTAATTTTCGTCAACGTTTATAGGCCAGCTAGAGAAAATCATCTGAATACGCTATTAAAGCCTGAAAACACTTTAATGAAAAAATGACTCATTTTACATACGTGAACGGTTAATTTGAAATTATTCTGGTAGTGCAGAGGGCTGAACATTGACCGTACTTGAAGTAAACGCAAGGCCGACCGAGGAAAATGCATCGAATAAGCAGAAATCAAAATTTCCGGATTTTTAGACCAGTTGAATGTTTGTGGGCAGGTTGTGTTACTTATGTATTAGTCGGTCCGGGATTTTCACAAAAACGGTTTAAAAGACAAGGCTGGAAGGCCATTCTATCCTACATTATTTATAGTCGGTTCCACACAACTTCGGTCATAAATTTTAAAACTATCTACGGCAATAAGCTGACAGATTGCAATTATAGCATTGATCTGATATATAAATATCGTAACCTTAGGTGGCAGCACCAAACTTCTGGGGGTGTAAGATTTATTCAAAGGTCAAAATATGGCCTTTAAAATGGTGGTATTGCGAAAAAAACACCATTTTTCAATGTTTCTCATCGAGCACTATTCACTGGCATCAAAAAAATTGCGAAAAAATTTCAAAAACTGAATTTAGGGGGTATTTTGGTTTCTAGGGTGCATAACCCCCAAACTCCCCACGCCCAGGTGTCAGGGATGACAGCTGATGCAACTGCTGATACCCTATTTCACATGATATAAGGAACAAACGTTCTCAAGCAAGAGAACCGGTATTGGCGCAGTTGGTAACACAGCTGTGCTGGGATGAGAGTAGTGTTATTTTGGTAGCCCAAAAATAATTAAAATATGATATTGGTATAGTTGACATGACATTTCTAGACGCTATTTAAAAAATTTTCATTTCTTTATAAAACTTTCAAAATTTACGAGATTAAGTTACAAAATCACATAAATTCCTTTCACTTTTCGTCGAATAACAACATTTCAGTATAACGATCAGACATGCGCGTGGGGACGTGGGGTCTAGACCACCCAGAATAGAAAGATGGAAAATTTTTTAGGGAAAATGAGGCAGAATGAAGACCAAAACCGGATGCAAATTAAAAATTTTCTTCAAAAGTGTTTCAAATTGATCAGAAACAGTGTAATATCGTGGTTTTAACGCTATTCAAGCGCTTATGCAAGTTTTTGAGGTCATTTTGGCCCAAAAAGCTGAATTCTTGACCCCTACCCCTAAATCGCCCATGCTCTGCACCACAATTGAGCATGGGGGTTTAGGGAGTATGCACCCCCAGAGAAACCAAAATACCCCTCCCACCAATAATCAAAATACCCCCCCTAGAATTCAATTTTTGAAATTTTTCGTTTTTTTCGCAATTTTTTGATGCCAATGGATAGTGCTCGATGAGAAACGTTGAAAAATGGTATTTTTTTCGCCGTACCACTATTTTTAAAGTCATTTTTTCACCTTTGAAAATTTTGCACTCCCCCCAGAATTTTCTTGCTGCCCACGTATGCTGTGCACCTATGATCACTATTAGCGAATCACAATGGTAAACAATACAGGTGGCAAAAAGCATCGAGAAAACAAGTATAATTTGATAATTTGATGGGTCAATATCATGTGTTGTGGTACTCCCGACCTAACTGAGATTTTGAAATCTCCCAGATTATCTAGGCCATCCTTAATGAGCTGAGCTTGCCGAAAGTTATGCATTTATCAATATCGACAGCATGTCACTCAATCATACTACACTGCGCTAATTGTATATATGTACACACGATTAACGCAGGTGTAACCTTAAGGAACTCTACGAGACGAGTTGG
>JAVLUZ010000227.1:1116438-1137058 GCA_036768485.1 Mermis nigrescens
GTCGAGCCCTCTAATATGGGTTGCCACGATTTGAAAATTGGTTCCCTATTAGCCACGATTTGAAAAATTGGTTCCCGAAGCCAAGATTTGACAAATGTATGAGATCCGGATTTGCGTTTCTTTTAACCGGTGATGGCATAGTTGAGTCCTTGGTGGCTAGAATTTGGGAATACATTGCCACAATGTATTGTTGACTGCAGAAATTTTAAACAGTCTAGGGTTTTGGTTTCAAAGCTTAATTTATTAGAATTTCTTAAGGGGCGTATGTAAGTGCACTGCCTGTACGCCTTGGCTTTATTTACATACCAATTCAACTTATTTCGCGTTATTTTTTGCATTTATTGACAATTCCTTTCCTAAAATTGCTCATTTAATAATTATTTGCATTATTGTATTGGTATTTGTTGTAACATGTCTCGTCCATGTAATTCAGCCAAGAAATTATTCTATTCTATTATTCTACATATAAAAGGTAAGTCGGCGCCAAACACAATAATGCCGGCGGCGAACAAGCATATATTCACGCTGATTTGGTTGCAACTTGAGTAGGTGAATAAACAGTATTCCATTTCGAGACGCTTTGCGAATTTTGTTCGGAAGCCAGTCCTATCCTAAAATTCGATCAGTATCTAGTATGAACAGAATACAGTAAAGATAAAACTACTGTTAACGCAGCATACATATCAGCTTGATTTAATTTAGATATACAGGTAATACATATCAAAGGTGTTGAGGTAGTAGGTAAGTAATCATACACTTTGTTTTTGGGAACCCGCAAAGAAAATTCCCAAATTATGATTGAATATGATCTGTAAGGGGGTTGAAAAAGCGCATAATTATTCTGTTTTACATTACACTGCTGTTCACCAAAATAGGTGCTCGAGCGCAGCACCACAGACAGTGCACGATTGCATATAAAAACACTTAGATTTCGCAGAAAGAAAGCTTATTGAACTCGTAGCTTGCCTACTATTTTGAGCTATTTAGTATATATAGTGTTTTACAAACGTACACAGCCACTCATTCATTCTCAGCTATGAACAGTAAACCAACGATTTTCAGTAACGAGTAGAATCAACCAATTCTCACAGTTGTTCAGCTAACGCCAGCAAAGGATAAAAGGACCGAGGGGTAAAATCGGTTCCAGGTTTATGCAGTATATACGGCTTACAATGACAAAAAGCCGCCATCTCGACTATTCTAAAATATTGTACCTACCAATATAATCGCCGTAATGGGTGCCTACTTGTATCGACCACTTCAAATTGTTTACACTGATGATGATAATTAGGAATCGAATTGATGCAGTTAACGTAAAGTGTCCTATTTATGAATATTTTGGAAGATATCGCTTTTCTGACTGAATTTAGCAGCTAGAATGCTATAGTGTCCGGTGCAAAATTTTTAATTGTTTTGTGAATATAAATAAGGCGCTGTAATGTACAACGTATAAACAATACTGAACAGCGTACGTAGCCGCCGGACGGAACAGGACACAATCAATAGATTAATCAGCAGTCAAATAATTTTGCATTAATTTGTACATCACATACAGCGAAACGAAGAGTTTCAACGACAAAATGTAGCATCGATTTGTTGAAGGCTTGGCAAATAGAGCTTAACTTTTCGTCTGTACATCACATCATTTTGGAGTGGGTTTCGCTCCAGGTAAATTGTGTGCAATTTGTCCAAACTTGACAGCTCTTCGAGGTCCGACCAATTTTCCAGCTCATTATCGTTGAACCAAATAAACACATCGCACTAGATGGGTAGGACCAGACCATGCATGGGCAGCAGCCGCATTCTGGGGTCCAGCTGCTGTAGAACTGGTAACTGGTAAAGCTTCAGAAAAATTCAATTTTGCGATTCTGTAGATTTTTAGGTCTGCGGAATCCTAGAGGATGATCTAAACCCCCAACCCTCCCACGCCCATGATCGGATAGGACTATAAGCAGATGATCTTGGGAGGAGTTGGAGCACACCCGGGCGTGGGGGTTGTGGGTGTGCACTCCAGAAACCGAAATACCACCCCAAAGAATTCAATTTTTGAAAATTTGTTTTGTTTTCGCAATTTTTTGATGCCAATGGATAGTATTGCTCCACGAGAAACGTTGAAAAATGGCGTTTTTTGCCATACCACCATTTTTAAGGCCATTTTTGACCTTTGGAAAATCTTGCACCCCTCAGAATTTTGGTGCTGCCCACGTATGGGTCGGAGGATCTGGGTTTCAGTGTTTCTTTGATGTTTTCAGCACCTAAAGCAAAATATTTTTCAATCCCCACCACACCTGGGCGTGGGGTTGGGGTATGCACCCCCCAGAAACCAAAATACCCCCAGAAATCAAAAATACCCCCCCCCCAGAATTCAATTTTTGAAAATTTTTTCCGTTTTTTTCGCAATTTTTTGATGCCAATGAATAGTGCTTGATGAGAAACGTCGAAAAATGGTGTTTTTATCGCCATACCACCATTTTCGAGGCCATTTTTCGACCTTCAAAAAAATCTTGCACCCCCCCCCCAGAATTTTCTTGGCTGCCCACGTATGATCCCCACCCCACAGAATAAACCATTTTTGTATTTCGAAAAAACGCAGAAAACGTGCCGTTCCCGTTCTTCCCGACCTTTCTGTTCCGAAAAGCCAATCGGCCAAATGGCCATTTTTCGACTATGTTTTGTTGAATTTTTTCCAAAATTGTTCATGGCATTTTGGTTCAGGAAAGAAATCATCGTCAGAGAGGTCAAACAATGTGTTTCTGATGCGTTTCCATCGCTTTTGAGCATAGGTCGGCGGCACCAAAATTCTGTGGGGAACGTGCTATATTTCTCAAAGGTCAAAAAATGATGGTATTTTACGTGGGCAGCAAGAAAATTCTGGGGGGTGCAAGGTTTTTCAAAGGTCAAAAAATTGCCTTAAAAACGGTGGTATGGCAATAAAAACACCATTTTTCGACGTTTCTCATCGAGCACTATCCATTGGCACAAAAAATTGCGAAAAAAACGAAAAAAATTTTAAACATTGAATTCTTGAGGGGTATTTTGATTTTTGGCGGAGAGGTATTTTGGTTTCTCGGGTGGGAGGGGTGCATATCCCCCACTCTCAGGTGTGGTGGTATGGCGAAAAACACCATTTTTCAAAGTTTCTCATCGAGCACTATCCATTGGCACCGATAGAATTGCAAAAAACAAAAAAATTCAAAAATCAAATTCTGGGGGTAGTTTGGTTTCTGGAGGGTGGTATTCGGCCTTCTAGAGGGTGCGTAACCCCCACGGTCACGTGTGCTTTTGAGCCCCAGAGGACACTTTAAATTATTTTGGTTCAGCCCATTCAGAATTTCAATGCTGTGCAGAAGCATATATGGATACGATAGGACCGAAAATGGGCGTGCGGGGGACGGGATTGGACGCCCTAAAATTCAACCCCCAGACCCTATATTAAATTTTCAAAATATTTCTTCTAGTTTTTTCGCGACTTTTTAATGCTAATGCCAACAGATGGAGCTCAGCGAGAAAAGTAAAATATGTGTTTTCGCCACTCGGCATCAAATTTTCGGCACTTTTTGAATTTGAAAATTTTCCCTCTCTCTCCTCCTTCCTCCCACGAAATCTTACGTCGACCTACATATACACTGATAGGATGCAAAATGCAAAAAGCGTATAAATATAGGTACTCAAATTTTTGGCTCCATCGATTCGATCAAAATCACCAATTTAATACCTATTTCAATTTTTTTCAGATGGATTTTTCGTCAGATAAAATTTTCTGAATTTTTATGTTCAAAAACCTGCAGCCAGATTGTAATAATTTATGCATTGCTAACCTTCAGGAAGGTGTAAAATTGAGCTTTGCTTGTCCTTTAAAAAAATCAACGAAATCGAGTTTAAAAAAGTAAAAACATCAACATTTTTGCCGAACCGCTTAATTTTTAAATTTATGACATTGCAGAGGCAATCCGAAAGCGCAAAAAAGGTCGAAAAATGTTGTTTTATCACGTGACGTACAGTGCCGCTCAAAAGTTCAGCCTCCATAGTGCACAATGACGTTTTCTTAACTATTTCTTTGTTTGCTTAGCGTTGGTTTAGAGCAAATTTTGCACAAAATATTTTGTGGTTCCTGAGTAAACTGCATACGAGAAATCTAACTGTGACATTCATTTTTGCTCTAAGACTACTCTGATTTTAGTAAAAATGGTTAGAGAAGTGTCTTTCTTCAACGAAATGAGCCGAAATTATGGCTTTGTTAAACAGAACAAAACTATCGGAAAAGAGATGGCATGACGATTGAGTGTTGATCACACGTGAGCGTGGGAGGGGGGGGTTTGGGGGTATGCACCCCCAGAAGTTGAAATACCCCCCTTCCCCCAGAATTTCAAATTTCGAATTTTTTTGTTTTTTTAGCGATTTTTTGATGCCATTGAATAGTGCTCGATGAGAAACGTAGAAAAATGGTGTTTTTTCGCCATACGACCATACGTGGGCAGCAAGAAAATTCTGGGGGGGGTGCAAGATTTTTTTAAAGGTCAAAAAATGGCCTTAAAAATGGTGGTATGGCGATAAAAACACCATTTTTCGACGTTTCTCATCAAGCACTATCCATTGGCATCAAAAAATTGCGAAAAAAAACGAAAAAAATTTTCAAAAATTAAATTCTGGGGGGGGGGTATTTTGATTTCTGGGGGATATTTTGGTTTCTGGGGGTGCATACCCCCCCCCCAAACCCCCCCCCACGCCCAGGTGTGCATACGACCACTTTTGAGACCATTTTTTGACCTTTAAAAATATTTTCACCCACCACCCCAGAATTTTGGTGCTGCTCACCTATGGTGTTGATCCTAAATCTGTAAAGAATGTTATTGAAAAATTTGAAAGCGATGATGGTGCATCTAGCTGTTTTATGGACGCTAAGAGACCCAGTAGACCGAGAAAATCGAACAATTGTTCTAAAACGCGACTGGTGCATCTTGTTGAGCAAGATCATCAAAAATCAGCAATTACATTACAAGATGAATTATCGGTTGGCGGTGGACCATAAGTTCACAGTTCGAAAATAAAATGTACATTGAAAAAAGATAAATTTATTGGGCGGGTAGCTGTTAAGAAGCAGCTATTCATCTCTAAGATTAACATGGAAGAACGGTTAAAATTTTGCACGAGCTCATTTGCATTGGCAAATGAAGGTTGAAGCTACATGCAGTCCTCTTTTTTGATGAATTCAAAATTATTTCACCCAAAAATCGCGTATTTTGTTTGGCGTTGAGCCGGTAAAAGTACAACATGAAATGTTTGGCTGATGCTGTGAAGCATTATGATGGTATTCAAAAGCGAAAAATTGCAGCAAATTGCGTTTGCAGTGCAAGTCGTCTACAATGCTGTGTTAGCGCGAAAGGCATTCCTACTTGGTTTTAACATTGTCAGCTCCTTGATTAATAATAAACTGCTGATTATACCCACTGGTGGAAAGCACCAAAATTCTGGAAGGAGTGAAAAAATTTCTATGGGGATGGAAAAATTTTCAAAGATCAAAAAATGCTCTTAAAAGTGGTCGTATGGCGGCAAAACACCATTTTTCGACGTTTCTCATCGAGCACTATCCAATGGCATCAAAAAATCGCTAAAAAAGCAAAAAAATTTAAAAAATTTGAATTCTGGGGGGGGTATTTTGATTTCTGGGGGGGGGGGGGGTATTTCAACTTCTGGGGGGTGCATACCCTCCCAACCCCTCCAACGCCCACGTGTGATTATATCCCATTATGTAAAAACATACCTAAGGATGACAGCACTAAAAACACATAAACACATATAAAGCATTTGTTGACAGGGAGGCTAGACTTTCGAACGGCACTGTACGTCGCTTTTGAACACAGAATATACATTTTCGCTATTTTGGTGATTCCAAACAAAATTCGCAAGGGAATTCTGAGGGAAATGCAATCATAAATTTTCCTGAAGTATCTATTTCGGTTCAAAAACAATGAGTGTGCGTCTAAAATTCCCATTTCTCAACATTTCTGACGAGGCTATTTCTCTCTAGAATATAAATGCACAAAAAAAATTCTAAAAAATTCGACAACACCTTTCCTACAATTTTTTGCACAATCAAAAATTATGACGGAGAAAATATTCTGAGCAAAAGCGGGTGAAAGATAATCTCTTCAGGGGGTTGAAACCACACGTGGGCGTAGGGGAGGGGGATGTTGGGGGCATGCCCCCCAGAAAGCCGAACAACCCCAACCAGAAACCAAAACATACCCCCAGGCAGTGTTTTTTTGTTCAAGGTCCGTTTGTACATGTACAAAGATGGTCTCTAAAAGTCTTTGTACATTTTTACACACAAAAATTTTTGGGTACTAAAATATATGGTACACTAGCGATTTTAGTGTTGTATAACCAGAGTTGTTCGACTTTTGGTAGTGTATTTTAGCTAACTTCTGGGTCTCTATAGGCAAAAATCACTAAGAATCGTCTTAAAATGGCGCGAAGCGCCGAAAATTTTGATATTTTTCATTTGAAATGCAATTTCTGCCATTAAAAATATATAAAACACACAATTACTCATTTCGGCGCGTAGCGCCGAAAATTTTGCGAATTGTAGACCTTTTTTTGCAATTTTTGTCTGCCCAAAAATCTTTGTACATTTACAAAGACGGTCCCGAAAAGTCTTTGTACATCGGGAAAAATCTTTGCCGAACACAAAAAAAGACTACCCCCAGATATCAATTTTTCAATTTTTTTGTTTTTTTTGCAATTTTTTATGCCAATGAATAGTGCTCGATGAAAAACGTGAAAAATGGTATTTTTTCACCAAACCACCATTTTTAAGACCATTATTTGACACCCCAAATTTCGGTGCTGCCCACTTTTGGGTGAAACCCTCCCCAACATCATTTATAGGTACACCTGATTAAGAAATGCGATAAATAATGGATCGTTTTTTATGCTGAGCGCAGCACAATGAAAAAAGAGAAGGTCATAAATAGGACAGTGATTAAAAGAAGGAAAAATTTGAAGAAAAGTTATTAAAAGTGGTAAACAAAAAGAAGAAAAATAGGTCCGTCTACGCAGACATGTCTAATTATGCTTTGTAATTTTGATTAAGACTTGTTTTGGCGGTTCTGACGCGCACAAAATCGAGAAAAGGGTCCAAATTTCAGCGTATAGAAACGATATCAGACTTCCGATCATATGTACATGCGAAAGGGGGATAGGAGAACCCCCTCACCCAAAGTCGGACGCTTCCCCTATCCCCCAAAGCCGGAAAATTTTTGACTACCCCCCGATTTTTAGGAGAAATTCGAGTTTTTTGGTCGTTTTAGGCGTTTTTTGGCCGTTTTCGGCCAAAAATTGAAGGTCATCTCTACCCCCCCCCTAAAAATAGGCACGGACCCCCCAAATTTCGAGCCGTTACATGCTTGTGACAGATATTGGATTAAGAACAAAAAGAGTCACATATTTTCTATTTGAAATTCGAAAGACCTGGAAAGCGGAAATATTCCGCCAAAAATCGTTGATCGAAATTAAAAGACCGATTAACATACACAGGAACAGCGCCTGAATTCTGGGGTCCAGATCTTCAACATTTTAAAAGGTCGAAAATTGCCGAAAATTTGACGTTATGAGCAAAAAACACAATTACTCGACGTTTATCACTAAGAGCTATGTTAACAAAGGCTGAAAAAATCGCGAAAAACAGAAAAAATTCAAAATTCAGTTTTGGCGTGTTCCAGATTACAGGCTCCACAACAGACATGCACAGCATCGAAATTCTGGGAGAAAAGGGGGGGGGTCGAAATTTTAAATTGCCTTTTTTGGGCTCAAATAAGGCGGGTACGCGATAAAACATCGTTTTTTGGCGTTTCTGACAATGCTCTATTTTTCTAGAGCATAAAAACATTTTAAAAAAATAAAAAATAAATCCAAAAAAGTCGAATAAACTGAAGCAAATATGGTCAAAAATTAGTAAAGGGCGCGAAGCGCCGACAATTTAACACTTTTGAGCAAACAAATGGCTAAACACGTTTAAAACAGAACTTTTTCTACGAAACAATTTAAAAATTTTCGAAAAATCGCGAATTCCAGGGAGTGCTGAAAAAAAAAGTTTGGAAGGGGGTGAAAGCTTTTTGGGGGGGGGGGGGCGAAAGCCCCCTTAAGATCGTGCATGGTCCACACCACACATGGGCGTTGGGAGAATTCTGTAGACTCTCTAAAAATCGAGACTCCCCCAGAATCGAATTATTGGCATGTTTTTTTTAGGAATTTAGCCGGTTTTACACCACCGCAAACCCCCAGGATTCGGCTGCTGCCCATGAATGGTCCATTATCTAACGACCATACATATGTACCGACCTATTACCGTTTTCTACAATATTGTTAGCTGTAAAGCTTGTAACGCTGCAGCACATATTATTTTATATAATTACTTTATTAATATTTTCTCATGATATGGGTATTATTTTATATATTTTTACGTTTTTCATATTATTTTTATATATTCGCGTGCCTTAAGCTACCTTATGTTCAACGATAATCAAAAACGCGTACTTTACGGTTTCAGAGTTGTCAACTTACCCAAAATTCTTCCAAATCCGTCAAATGCTTCAAATTCTTCAGCCGATTGATCTTATTCTTCGATAACTCTAGCGTTTTAAGCTTAGTCTGAAAAGTTGATTACTACTTTCATAACACAAGCTAAAATAATTCGCTAGCATAATGGCTATTACAGATAAGAATAAATATGCACAAATGTAGAAAGCAGCAAAATCCATGGAAGATTAGAATGTGTAAGTCAAATAATCGAATTGAAACATAAACCAAAACGATAACAAAATTTTGAAAATTAAAGAACAAAAACGAAAATCGAATATATTAAAAAGAACGAATTGAAAAGCAATTTTAAAAAACCAAACACGAATACAATCCGGCCTATTTCTTGTCCCTCCAACGGCTAACCTATGACCCCATACAAGTAAGGACCCAAAATTTTGGTTGGGGTGCCCTGGCCATTTCTAGGAGGCGGGGGGGGGGGGTGAATGACCCCCAATTTTTGGCCAGAGATAGCAAAACGCCCTTAAAATAAAAAAAACGTTAGTTGTGTTTCCTAAATTCCAGAAATCGGAGGAGAGGTTAAACACTTTATAACTTTGAGGGGACATGCGAGGACAACCAACATTGGTTAGAAAAATCCCCAATACCCCTGCTAATACCTGTATGACCAGCGTTTTTTTCGCACGGGCCTCTTTGCACCGTGCAAATAACCTGCCGAAATCTTTTTGCCCGACCAAAAATATTTTTGTACTATGCATATGCGTACAAAGATTTTGTAGGATTAAATACTGTATTGAATGAGTCTTTCACACCATGTTGATATATAGGAAATCGACGGAAAGATCTGATTAAAATTTGAAAATGTTTATTTATCTATCAAATATCAAAAAAGTATGAAAAATAAGGCACATGAAATAAAGTGCTAAGAAAGTTTAGCGTTCTATCCATAAACGCATTAATTTTGATGCATTTTTATATTTTTCAGTCGGCCTTAGCCAAATCTTTGTTAAAGAAAATGTAATTTTACTGCTAAGTGTTCAACAGCTGTTGTGTATTCCGCAAGAGAGAAGGCAAAAGCATGATTGAGCCAAAACATTATGCACTTTTTTCATCAATTCGAACAAGATACAAAAAACTTTACTATAGTGTCTTTTTCATTTATTCGAGAGCTTTTCAGTGAATTTTTTAAGGCCTACAGTAGGCGAAACAAGACGAATTACTCTAATTCGGCAGATCAGCTCAGTGAGGGCGAGTGGCTGGAATTTTTCTACTTTTAATGCACTAATACGCCCATATAAATTTAATTTAGGCATTCAATCAGTGCTGGGACGTACTACAGTAAGTGCGCTAAATAAGAAGCTATTGGCTGGAATCGAACCCGGGTTGCTCCGACGACAAGCAGACGTTTTATCACTGTGCTATGCAGGAGTTCGCTGAGTTTCTTAACATCTTAGTCTATTGTGTTTAAAGTGTCAACTTAGGATAAGATGAATGCGCGGTTTTTATCTGTAAGTTAATTAATCTGCTGGATGACGATAATAAATTAAACCGCAAAAATTTTATTGAAAAACCCTTCTTTGCTACGTAGCTACAGTGAGCTCTATCTGCTACAACCTACAACCCAAAAACATACATCAGTCAATTAAGCGAGTTGGGGATGCTTCGAGACCATCATCGAAGACCAAAACCCCCAAATCAGCCAGAAACATGATTTTGTAATTTTTCTCGGGATTCTCAATCCTCTATTGATTGACTGTACACCAAACAATGTAATAATAAATGCCAAGTATTACTGCAAACTCTCGAACCATTTACAAAAATTAATCAAGAAAATTGAAAGGAGGAGGATGTCCAAGGAGTACTCATTTGGCTCGATAATGCACCACCTCGCAAAGCACGGCTTTCACAAGAAACTTTGGTTGATTGCAGGTTCCATCAGTTGGATCATTCGCCCTAATCTCCTGATTTTGTACCATTGGACGTCCTGTTTTCCGAAAATGTAGGTCTTGTTATAAGGAAGGCAGGTAAATTTATATAAGAGTAAGGTGAAATCTGAGGTCGAACTCTGGTTTTAGGGGTGTGGCGAATATTGGCTTGAGTGATTGCTTGAGCATGCCTGATGACTTTGTTGAAAATTAGAGTATTAATATTGTCATATTGTTGTTTTCCACCAAAACGCTACTTCATTGATCGACCCTTGCATGAAAAATGGCTAAAACATCGTATATACCGGGTGGTTAGCAACCTTTTGCTAGGGGGTCAGCGCTATAACTAAAGAGCTTGGGATCAAACCAAATATACCATTAGATAGAGAATGTGAAACGGAATTTATTGATGCCAGATTCATAATCAGTGTGGCTATCACTTGTGCGAGAAACAGCTTTCAAAAGGTCTGGGTATGAACACAAACCAATAAACAGAAACAGACTACGTCGATTTTCAAGACTTTTCCAAATATTTTCCTCCTTTCTGAGCGAAATTTCATATGATTATCGACCAGTCAGATTTTAGCAAGTATTTGCGCCTCGACTTCATCTTTATGAGTGGCCCAATAGTTTCGGCGGCATTTAAGTTGAGTGAATTTCCGGGCTAAATATCGTCACCCCAAAATTCGACGTTTGATTGTTTTAAGAAATGTTGGGTTGCATTAGCTCGCATGCAAGGCGCCTTGTCGTGAACAAAAACAGTCTGACCACCGACCAAATATTTTCCAGGCCCAAAATAGGACCTAATTGGTTTTGGTATAAAACTTTGTACAGAAGCGTGAAAAATATTTTGATAAGTATCGAAAATCGACATTTATTAATTGTGTTCATACCCCGATCGTTTAAAAACTATTTCTCTTGCAGGTCTTAGGCACATTGATTTTTAATTTGGCATCAATAAATTCCGTTTTAAATTCTCTATCTAATGGTATATGTATTTGTTTGATCCTAAATTCTATAGTCATAGCACTGACCCCATAGCAAAAGGTTATTAACCACCCTGTAGTCGTATGTAATATGTTTAAAGTGAAAACTGCATTTTAAAGTACTACTTGTCCAATTCTGACTAGTTTCGTCACTCTTGTAAGTTAAAAATATAAGGATTCATCAAAATTTTGACTTTTCGGAACATTTTAACTTCATTTTACATAGGTATTTTATTGGTAAACAAAACAGAAATGTGCTATCGGCGCGAAGGGCCAAAAAATCGTCTGATTTTCGTCAAAATCATCTGACAGTGATTCCAGTCTCGAGCCCTTAGGTGTGTGATACCCTACCCCCAAACCCCCAATATGGGAATGTGTGGGTCCCTGGCCTTTTCAGAGGGGGAAGGGTAAAAGACCATCAATTTTTGGCCACGGCCGGCCAAAAAGCGCAAGTTTTTTTCCCGAAATCGGGGGGGGGGTCAATAATTTACTGACTCTAGGAGATGGGGATAACCAACTTTGGGTGTGGACCCAAATCCTCGTTGCATGCATGGACATGATGCAATTGAACCCCTATAACAAATTAAATTATTAAATGTAACGCGCATCTGTACTTGCTTACATTATTAGTCAAGCCTTCAATCTCCGTTATGCCATTGCAATCAATATATAAATGTTGCAGATCGCGAAGATTATCAAGTCCTTCTATTTTGGTAATTCGATTGGCCTTAAGTTTTTAATATAAAGTAATTTTATGGAAATTACAGTGGTCGCCATGAAAGATGACGCGCTATCACCCTTAGAATTTCTAATAGATGGTGCGTCGCGAGCGCCGCGTTTCGTCCATCATGCGCTATTATCTCTTTTTTATCATTATACGCCATTAATCTGTATCATCCCGTTAATCTGGCGATGCGGACGGCACAATTTAGCTATGGATAGCGCCAACAAGAAGGAAGCGCGCACGTGAATGCTGGAAGCGCGCACGTGAATGTCTTTCTATATTTAGGCGAGCCAACATTAAAATCAATATTTTTGCAAGCCGAGCACTGTCTATTAATTATTATTTATATATTAAGTCATCTAAAAAACTTCAATAGCATTTTTAGAGCTTTTTTATAAATCAATTCGAAATGTTTAAAAATTCCTCAATCAGTGCTGCGTACATCACTCTGTATTGCGTACCTTTCTGCAAAATTCTTCATCGTCCATCGCCGGCTTGCAAAAATATTAATTTTAATGTTGGCTCGCCTAAATATAGAACGACATTCACGTGAGCGCTTCCAGCATTCACGTGAGCGCTTCCAGCATTCACGTGGGCACTTCCTTCTTGTTGGCGATATTAATAGATAAATTGCTCCGTCCGCATCGCCAGATTAACGGGATGATCCAGATTAATGGCGTATAATAATTTAAAAGAGTATTAGCGCATGATGGACGAAACGCGGCGCTCGCGACGCACCATCTATTATATGTAATTCTGATAGTGATAGCGCGTCATCTTTCATGACGACAACTGTATGACGACGACCAATAAATTAGTTTTTGTTCGATTTTCGAGGAAAAAATTATTTTTTTCGATTCTTTTCTGTCACTTTCAGCATAATTTTGTGAATTTTTTCAGAATCTAAATAAAATTATCTGGAAAAAAGCCAAATTTCTGGCAAAAATCCGGTAATTTGCGAAATTTCTAGTTGTGATGCTTAAATTATAGAACAGAAATGAGAAGAGTAATCAACTTCAGAAAATTAAAAAGCATCGGCGAATCTTGTTTAAACGTAATTCTATTCCTATGTATTTAAATAAATAATTCATCTTCATTCATCCTTAATTCTGATCCTTTTTAAATAATTCATCTTTCAAATAATTCATTTTTTCTCCAGATAAAAAAAATCGAAATTCACTCTAAAAACTAACGAAATTCAAGAATTTTCTGCGGACTATTTTTTTGATTTAAAAAATCATAACACAAAATTAAACTGATGAAGATAGGCCTACTTTCACCGAAAACTCGAACAATACTTATATAAATGGATTTTTTAAACAATATTGAAAGCACAATATGAAAACTGTACAACTTGACAAAAATTTGATATGTAAATGCAACCTTAAAAAAATTTATATAATAATAAAATAATATTTGAAAATCTTATGAATAAGAACACAATAAGACGTTATAAAACAAACACTTTTTATTATGTGTGATCGTTGCCAGAATAAAGATAAACCGACCTTAATTTTTCGAAACGACGAGATTCTATCATTTTTTATTATTGAATTTCGACCTTATTTCAGTCATACATTACTTTTTTTCTTATAATTGATACTTAGTTATTCGCCTCTGCCGAAAATGACTCGGGAAAGGGATAACGAAAAAACAAATGAACTCTGCAAAAGTTCATTTCGAATATTTTTTTAGATAATTTCTAGAGATTTAAAATAAAATTTTCTAGGGATAATTTCCTTGAAATGTTTTAATAGTAAATAAAAAATTTTTAGAATCGAACGAGTTTATCAAAACAACTTCTTTGAATTCTAATCGCTAAACTTCAATAAATCCTAATGTCACTGAAAACCTGAAAAGTAACTACAGTAATAAGCGAGTTTGGCAAATTCGAAAACAGCGAGCGGTAAAAATCAATCGTTTACATAATATAAAATATTTTGTAATCAACCCTGCTATTTCAACGATTAATCAAATAGTGCATTAACATGAATATAAATTTATAAAAATCTTTTAATTAATAAAAATTTACAGGAAAGCCAAATCATGGTGATATCTTATCTGCTATTCACAAACATATCTCAAATAGCAATCGTCCAATTACATCAGATTGCTTCAAGGTTATCAGTCGAGCATTCAACTCTTTTGATCTTATAATTAAGGAGTCATTATACATAGCACGTGAACGTCCCTTTCTTACAATAATGTTTCACCATATCCTTTAAATTTGTTTTCATTTACCAACATCCCGCGCTTCGCGCCGAAATGAGTAATTGTGTGTTATATATATCTTTATAATGACAGAAATTGCATTTCAAAAAGAAAAATGACAAATTTTTCGGCGCTTCGCGCCGTTTTAAGATGATTCTTAGTGATTTCTGCCCTTAGAGACCCAGAAATGAGCTAAAATACACTACCAAAAGTCGAACAACTCTGTTTTTACCACACTAAAATCGCTATTGTACCATATTATAGTACCCAAAAATTTGTGTGTACAAAATGTACAAAGATTTTCGGGAAGACAAAAACTGTAAAAAGGTGTAAAATTCCCAAAAAGTTTCGGCGCTTCGCGCCGAAATGATTAATTGAGTAATCCTATATATCTTTAAAATGGAAGAATTTGCAAATAGCATGGAAAAATTTGAGACGATTATTATTGATTTTTGCCCTCAGAAACCCAGAAATGAGCTAAAATACACTACCAAAGATCGAAAACCCTGTTTTACCGCACTAAAATCGATACTTTACTATATTATAGTACACAAAACTTTGCATGTACAAAATGTTTAAAGACTTTTAGGACCATCTTTGCACATGTACAAACGGATATTGTACAAAAAAACACTGATATGAAGTATTTTATAATTAGCCAGTCTAGTATAAACAATTATTGTTTAATATAAATTTAATTTAAATTCTTTAAAACAAGCTCTTACACTACGCTGTCCAAAGGAAGCACTGCGTAATTTCGCTGCTGAGTTCACAGTTTTAACACCTAGGACAAAACAAATTTACAAAAGTACTTAAGTGATCCACGAGTACTTCACAGTACTTTACACTACAACAAAATTTCGCTTTAAACTTAAGGAAAAGTAGCGTCAAATACACTAATAGCCAAATACTTTAAGCAACCCATATCGCACTAACTTGAATGCTGAGTAATTCCAATTTTGCCAAGGAGTCTAAGCATTCGATTTTTCGTATTTTATTCTTTCCAACGTACAGCTCCTTTAATTGCACTAGCGATTGCAGATTTTCGAGAACCTAAAACAAATTTTTTATATATCAATTGTAATATTTTTAAATGAATTAATTTATTATTCACTCATTAATTTGCATATTTATTTTTTGTATACACATCAAATAGTCTTTATACAAGTCATTATTTTAATTTCTTTTTTCATTATTTATTTATACACTTATTTATCTCTTTTATTTATTTATTTATTTATGTATTTTTTTATTTTTTTATTTCTTTTTAATTTTATTCACATTTATATGCTTAATTTATTCTTACATATCTAAATAACTAAATTCCAATAAGCCACTTGCTAATTTCTAGTTGATTTGATAAAATGAAATCTGCATAGTAGAAATATTTAGTTAAAAAACGGATTAGATTTTGTAAATTCAAATCCAAGAGAAGGAACGAAATTTATAACTAAAATTAGACATTATTGAGCATTAACAAGGTAGTTTATAACTAAAGTTTGGGGATGGCGTAGCCAAGTTTAACGAAGGCCGGAAGGATTGAAAAGAGTCAAAATCCAATAACCTAAAATCTAAGTAATAGTCAAATATATCATACATCCATACATGTAACAGGGGGATATGGGATCTTCCCACCCAAAGCCAAACGTCCCCCCATGCCACCCCAGAGCCAGCAAATTTCTTAACCCCCAATTTTTCGGGAAAAATCGCATTTTTTGGCCGTTTTTGGCCAAAAAATTGAAGGTCGTTTACCCCCTCCCCCTAAAAATAGCCGGGACCCCCCCCCAAAATTCGAGCTGTTACAAGTATGCACATATCATGCATATGATTGATGAATTTTAAATTCTAGACTAATGAATAGAGGAGTGTAAAACCGACTTTAATGTAAACTAATGAGCAAAAGTGTGTAAAGTACATAAAATGGTGCAGTGTAAAGCTGTGTACTTTAAATCCATTTCTAACGCAAGCATCCAAATCTTTAAATTACAATTTCATATATGTATGTATGTACATAAATTTTTTTCAATTAAACTTCTTCGCCAGATAAAATTTTCTGCATTTCTCTGATGAAAGGTGTAAAAGTGAGCTTAAAGGGATACAAAAGTCCAAATGTTATTTCAAAAAAGGAACACACATCGAAAAGTATCCTTTTATGACGTAAAAGTCGCTTATGAACGTGTTATATACATTTTTAAAGCTTTAACGATTTTCTCTCGAAATAAAATCCTTGATTGAATAGAAGGTTATTCCATTATTATTTATTCATAAAAATAAGATAAACATGTATTTTTAAGTAGATAAAAATATTGAAAAATAAAACTTAAAAAAATCAAATATTCTGAAAAAATTTCAATTTTTAATTTTTAATTAAGTATCAAACTATATTTGCTCAATTTATTTATAAGAACCTATTTCAATTTTTGAATAGAGAAAAAATAAAGCGGATTATGGAAATAAAAATAAAAAATATAAGAATCGAGTGCAGTTCGATTCTTCAATTTTTCATTTCATCTCAATTTCAAATTCATTTCAATTTCAATAATCAAATTCTAATATCATTGGAAAAAATGATTAATTAAATGAACATGAAAAATAAAAAATAATAAAATTTCCTAAATAAGTAAATATTATTAGTAATGAAGTAAATAAAAAAAGCAGAATACGAGTGAAAATTGTGAATTAAAAAATGTGTATAAAAGTGCATAATAAATACAAAAATACGTAAAAATCGAGAATAAAATACCCTGATTTTATTATCGCCCAATTCAAGCATTTCCAGCTGAGCTAAAGAGTCCAAATTTTCGATCTTTTCGATTTTGTTATTGATTAAATAAAGCTTTTTCAGCTTCGACAAGCTATTCAAATTTTCGATGCTTCTTATTCGATTGAACGAGAGATCGAGGATTCTAAAAAATCAATAGAATGAAGAAAATAGAAAAAAGGAAATAAAAGTATATTACACACTCATACAAAAAAAACGATAAATAATTTTAAAAAATAACAAAAAAAGATAAAAACGAAAAAATAAAGCAAAAAGTACGCATAATACAAAAATACTTATCTATTAGCCGCTTGAAAAAAAATTCATGCTGTATTTTTAAGTTATTTATAATCAATTATTTTATTCACCATTTTACGATTTTTAATAATTTCGGCATCAGTCATTTATTATGATTAATTTTATTTTCCATTATACCGTTCTTATAAATTTATGCTTTTCTAACCCCACCCCATAAGGTGATTAAGACATAATATCACCAGAATTTCCTACTTACAGAGATTAGAAATCACCATACATGATCTTAGGGGTGAGGGGTTTTCACCCCCGCAGAATCATTTTGCACCCCCGCAAGAATTTTCATCCTCCCCCCCAGAATTGGCGATTTTTCAAAACTTCCCCAAACTTACCTGAAAATTGGTAGAAAAAGTGTCTTTTTAAGGGTTTTTGGCTATCTATTTGCTCAAAATCGCCAAATTTTCGGCGCTTCACGCCATATATTCATGTTTAAAGCGATATATTGGTCAATTTATTCGACTTTTTTGCGAAATTTTTTTCATTATTTTATGCTCTAGAAGGATAGAGTATCGCCAGAAACGCCAAAAAACGATGTTTTTTAACGGGTACCGGCCATTTCTGGGCCCAAAGAAGGCACTTTAGATTTTCCACCCCCCCCAGAATTCCCATGCTTTGCATGTATGGAAATCACCTGTTTTCTAATAATTAATTTGTAGCGTTAAACAGAAATAAGATATTTTACAATTTTCCGATCGATTAGAAAATTGGTTGAATTAATAAATTAATAAATTTCAAAATCGATAAGCTCATTAGGGATGCAACGGATCCGGGTTTTCCAATAATATCGGATCCGGATCCGGATCCGTACAATTCAAAATAACGGATCCGGATCGGATACGGATCCATAAAATTTAAAATAACGGATCCGGATCCGGATCTTTAATTATTAAAATAACGGATAATAACGGATCCGGATCCGGATCCATGAATATGCATTATGAACGCTTAATTTTTTTAATACTAAAATTTTTGTTCGCAAGTACGGCGCTCATTAGTTTTAGAAGCGGAATGACTGTAGGATGATGAAATAAGCAAAGCTGCATGAGCTTGGTTAAGTGGTCCGGATTGATCTTAATTCGGCTGTAGCTTGAAAAACTGCGAATCTGGCGTCTTCCTCTCATTAATCGGAAATGCCAAAAAGCATTTCTAGTCCTGTCTGAAACTATTTTACGCTAGCTGATAACGAAACTAAATCTCAATGTAATCTCTGCGCAGCAAAGCTTTACAGAAGCGGTGGAGGGGTACCACCCAGTGTTTTTTTTGTACAAGGTCCGTTTGTACATGTACAAAGATAGTCCCCAAAAGTCTTTGTACATTTAGTACATGCAAAGTTTTGTGTACTATAGTACTGTAGCGATTTTAGTGTGGTAAAACAGGGTTTTCGATCTTTGGTAGCGTATTTTATCTAATTTCTGGGTTTCTGACGCCAAAAATTATTAAAAATTGTCTCAAAACGGCGCGAAGCGCCGAATAATTTGACATCTTTCCATTCTAAATGCAAATTCTGCTATTTTAAAGATATATAGGACAAACAATTACTCATTTTGGCGCGAAGCGCCCGAAATTTTTGGGAATTTTACCCCTTTTTACAGTTTTTGTCTTCCCAAAAATCTTTGTACATTTTGTACACACAAATTTTAGGGTACTATAATATGGTACAGTAGCGATTTTAGTGTGTTGAACACAGAGTTGATCGACTATTGGTAGTGTATTTTAGCAAATTTCTGCGTCTCCAAGTGCGAAAATCACTATCATCTTAAAACGGCGCAAAGCGCCAAAAAATTTGACATTTTTCCTTTTGAAATCCAATTTCTGCCATTGTAAAGACATGTATATACAACACACAGTTACTCATTTCGGCGCAAAGCGCCGAAAATTTTGCGAATTTCAGACCTTTTTTGCAATTTTTGTCTTCCCAAAAATCTTTGTGCATGTACAAAGACGGTCCCGAAAAGTTTTTGTACATCGGGAAAAATCGTTTCCGAGTACAAAAAAAAACACTGGTACCACCTGTATGAAAAAGCGTCTGCAAACTAAGCATGCGGCGGACTATAAAAAGTTCAAAGCAGAGGAGTCCCAGCAGATCGAAGAAAAGGAAAGAGGTATTCTTGTTAAGCACAGATTGTAGAAGATTCGCGTCAGGCATGTCTACTTTCCTTTGCAGAAAAACGCGCAGATTGCGAAAAGACTGCTTTGAAACATGAAAAACAAAAGGTGCAAATGACAATGGAAGCATGCTTACTTGCTGTATGAAATATTTTATTTATATGAGAGGATTCCTAATTAACTTATGTACGATTTAAGGGTAAAAAATGGAATAACGATGATGCAAGATCAATTGATATAGATGAGCGGTTAGTTGAGCTTATGACTTTGGGCAATCTACCACTTTCTTTGGTTGCAGAAAAGCTGCTGTTTCTTAAATACAATTTGCCTGTCATTGAATTTGAGTATTAAGTCAATCAAAGTAAAGCTTTTGTCTCATAATGATGTTGTTTCATCAATACAATTCAAGATTTAATGATCTTTTATCACAAGCTCTTGGATCCGTTTAGGATCCGTTTTAAACTGTAAAAATAACGGATCCGGATCCGGATCTTATTTTTAAAAATACCGGATCCGGATCCGGATACGGATCTTAATTTTTCAAAATACCGGATCCGGATCCGGATCCGGATCCAAAATAATACCGGATAATAACGGATCCGGATCCGGATATCCGTTGCATCCCTAAAGCTCATAATTGATAATTATCAACAATCAGACAGTAACAACCTAAAAATAAAATAACAACGAAATTAAAATTTAAATAACAAAAAAATTTAGAAACTAAGTTTAAAAAGTATCAATAATTTTTTTCTAATCGGCAAGAGGTAATATTTGTTAAATTTACATTTATACATACTGTGCAGCATTGTACATCTTTATTTATAGCTTCGATTTCTTTTACGCGCTTTTATTCAATTTTTATTGTATTTTCACATGATTAAAATTCCTTTCCTGAATGTAATAAATTAAAAGATAATTAATAAAGTTGTTTTCGCCGATAAAATCCAACATTTTGTAAATTTTTATAATTTTAATTAAGATTTCCCGCGCTGATCTTAAAATAACAGCTCAAATTTAGGAAAAAATGATTTAAAATAAGCAAAAATCATTC
>JAVLUZ010000227.1:1137158-1242422 GCA_036768485.1 Mermis nigrescens
AGTTTAGCTTAGTAAAGCCTGCGGCGTTAATTACTTTACTAAATGCTATGTACTGTCACCTAATTAAATCTTTGTATTATGCCACATACAAAAATGCACATAGTACATACCAAAGCATTTAGGTGTAAGAAGGACTTGTGTGTAAGTATGTGGCACTCTCGAAAATTATAATCCTAAGCTTATCGTATTAAGCGAGAAAATGCTATGTACTTGAAGGGGGTGACGTCACTTGAATGATGCTATGAGCTCAATTGAATAATACACCCCCTTGGCGCTAGGCCTACATTCAGCTTTAGCGCCCCTGCTTAATACACCCCTGGGCGCTGAGCCTACATGCAGTTTTAGCGTTCTGCTTAATATACCCCCGAGCGCTGGTCTGAATCGCAGCTATGAGCGCTCAGCTTACAAAGTGGCGCTTAAAGTGCAAGTGCGCTATGACGTGCTGCGTTCCAGACTGCGTGCCAGAGGGCGGGCGTTACTACTCACTTGATAGTAGGTACCGGTTTGGAGCCTGGAGGCATTGTTAACCATAGTACACGTTATAGCATAGGCGGCGGGGTGCGGAGTTGGCGCCTTGGCTCTTCTCAGAGCGCAGATTGGTGTACCACTGTATTAGTACACTAGTAAAACAGCTGACCTAGGCGAGGTCAGATTGATGTACTAAAATAGCTAGGGCTGTAAGCCTCATAATTTAAGCCTAAGTGTAAAGTCAAGAGGCTGGAACCCAACTCATAAGCTAAGCCTTAGTGAAAACCACTTTAATAAATAAGCCTGAGCTAAGCCTGAGCGTAAAGTGAGTTGTGGAATACCATTATATATATCCATTTGCACTTAAATTAAGGCTTAATCGTAAAATAAGTTAAAGTACAGACTAAGTTAGATTTTAGGGTACCCTGAATCTGATGATGATGATGATGATGATGATGATGATGATGATATATATATATATATATATATATATATATATATATATATATATATATATATATATATATATATATATATATATATATATATATATATATATATATATATATATATATATATATATATATATATATATATATATATATATATATATATATATATATATATATATATATATATATATATATATATATATATATATATATATATATATATATATATATATATATAACAGTAGAGTAACAGCAGCTTTATGTGGCAATTGATCGTGATAATACAGTTAGGACTTCTAGCAATCAGATGCGATACTAAACAATCTTCCCGAAATGCACATCCCTGGATATTCTAGAAAAACGTCAAAAATTTCACAATATCCTAGAAAGCCTTCTGTTTCTTCTGGCGCATACCTTTCAACAATTTTGAGACTTGCACAAATTATTTCAAGACATTTTTAGTATAATCTGTAATATTTTTTAGGCAAAAGCAGCAATTTATCATTTTGTTACACAAAAATCCAAATAATTGTTGCTCTCTTTTGAATGAAATAGTGTCTAGTGCGCATTAAAAGAGGAAACGTGATTCACTGAGATGGTTACACCCAAGTGGTCGTATGGCGAAAAGAACACCATTTTTCGACGTTTCTCATCGAGTTACTATCCAATGGCATCAAAAACTTGCTAAAAAAGCAAAAAACATTTTCAAAAACTGAATTCTGGGGGGGGGTAGTTTGATTTCTGAGGAGGTATTTCAACTTCTGGAGGGTGCATACCCCCCAAACCCCCCAACGCCCACGTGTGGCTACACCCTGTTTTGGGTAGCTTTCATGCGTTAAATGCATAAGACATCGGCTGTCATCTTCCTTCTGCTTCGTAATGCAGACTAATAAGGGAAGTGACAATAATTAAAGTAGAATTGTTCATAGCTTCCTGAGCATATATACCATAAGTGCACAAAGTCACTTAGGCTGGGGGAGGAGTATAATCACAATTTTTATGGCCATGCAGGACAAAATTTGAAATTTTTGATACGTCAAATAACGTATTCAGGTATTATCATGCTAAAATTGCTAGAAAAATACACCGTTTGGGCCAAAATTGCTCAGCACACTAAACTTTTGTACCCTTCGGAGGGCATGTGCAGGGATAAATTAATGAATTGTTAAACTAATAAGTAAATTATTCTCATTGTTCATGTATGATATATGCATATATTTACTAAATTACCCAAACGCAAATGCAAGTGGATCAGAAATAACAAATTATTTTATAAGTTTACAATATTTTAGCTAATTCAGAGCGAAATTGTAGCCGAAAAATATCTAATGATGTATGCTCATGAAAAAATTTTGGTGAAAAACGACATGCAAATACTTATGAATGAGGGGTAAATAAGTGACATAAGAACAACTTGGCAGTATGCCGGGTGATTTGCTTCAGCGTTCTAGAAGAAGAAAGTTTAATGTGTGCACAAAATAATTGAAAATTTTTGAGAACTGTTGAAACATTGTATTTTCGAGCAAAACTTACAGAAGCAAGCTAGGAAACCTGAAGAACCACTGTCTCCCATTTTCATAGTCAAAATTTTGATTTATATTGCTTTTGAGTGGAGCCCACTGAAGAAATATATGCTTTAATATAGTATATCAGGAAAGACCCTACACATGGGCTCTTCAAGACTATTTCAAAAATCAGTGAAAATATGTTTTCCTGTTTCATTTAATTTAATTTTAGAGGACAAAAACCATGTATTAGAGTAAGTATTAAAGTATCCTGACATAATTTAATCAAAATATTGCCTTATTTCTCACAATTGTTAACTAATCTAACAAACTCAAGCAAAATTTACTCAGTTTTCTCTACACATCGTAGAATGGTTGATCACACTTAAAAACTTCCAGTTTTTAGCACCTTGCACCGATTTTATATGTAATTTCACCTAAATAGAGGAAATTTCTATTAAGAAGTTTAGCTACTATGATGTTAATACAAGGAAGCAGGAGCTCAAGATACGCTGCTGACATTTATTGAACTCAGGAAAAATGTGCTTCAGATGGATCAAAATACTTAAATAAATCAGTGACGTTTAGGGATTGGGCTTCATTTCGAGTTGATTAACATGCTATAGAGCAATCATATTTTGGGCAAAAAGATTGAATTATTTTTGAATTTAGATGCATATACCTAATATGTAGTGCACATTATCCTATTTTTTTGATGAATTTATGAACTCAAACTTCAATATTTCAGACTGAAACTAAAACAACGGAGCTTATTTTTTAAATTTAGTTTTACTGTAGTTTTAAAATAAGAAGATGCGTTTTTCGGGTGTACTAGTAGGTATGGGTACATAGGAGTAGTAATGCATATCTGTGTATCTCGACAGCTACTAGACGATAGGCGTTTTCTCGTGAAATTGAAGCATAAAAGATGGAAAAAATGCATGAAAATAAAAACTTTTTCTCGAAAGTGCTTGAAATGGACCATGAACTTTGGAACTTGGCTTTAACGTTATTTTATCATTAACAATATTTTTAGCGTAATTTAGGTCAGAAAAAGTTTAATTAATTGGCCTTTACAGACCGACTGACCCCATCTTTTGTCCACATCCTCAAAAATTTAAAATATCCTAGAAATAAATTTTTAAAATTATCTGGTTGTTTCCACTATTTTTATGGCAAAAAGCGAGATCAGAAACGTAAAAAGATAGTATTCTTTATTAATCATGCATCTTTCACACTTTTTCTCAGTTTTAAATTTTATTGCTTAAATAGGATATGTACAACACAGGGCGGGTTTGAGTCAGGCGGGCAGGAAGCGGCCGCCACCCCCCTCTATTGGCTCAAAATAGTGCGCAAAATTAAGGATTTTTGAGCGCTTTTTAGCGATTATTGAGGTTAGAACGGCTATTTTGTCCGCCCAAGTCATGGTTCCCGCCTTTCCCATAGGGTACCACCGCCCCTTTAGAAAATCCTAGATCCGCCACTGGTACAACATACGTACCAGTACTACTCCGATGCAACTGTCACCGTACTTTTTCACCTAAATTTTATTATAATCCAACGATAGATTTCGACAGAATCTCTTCAAATAGTAAAGGGTAGTAAAGACTTTTAAAAATTCTGAGCTATCTAAGAAAAGTCTGAATATGATTTCTTTATTTAGGTCGCGACTTCATTAGGAAAGACTAGTACATGGTAAGTGTTAGTCCAGTGTAGAATTTTGAACTCTAGCTTCATGAACAGATTCATAAAATGAAAATACTGGACCAAAGCTAACTTTTGAAGATTATAATAATAATAATTATTATTATTGTAATTAGACTAATAATGATAATAATAATACTAATAATGAGTAATAATAATATTATTAATAATAATAATAATAATGATAATAATAATAATGATAATTATTATTATAGTAACAACATCTATTAACTTAATAATACATAATAATAATAATGATAATAATATGAACATTAATCAAAATGATAATAATAATAATAATATTAATCATAATAATATTGATAATTATATTAATAATATTAATAAGAGTAATAATAATAGTGATACTAATGAAATAATATTAATAATAATAATAATAATAATAATAATAATAATAATAATAATAATAATAATAATAATAATATTAATAATGATAAAATTTAACAATAATAATAAAAATAATAATAATAATAATAGCAATAATAATGATAAAAATAACAGTAATAATATTAAGAATGAATGAATACTTTAATATTAATAATATTGATAATAATAATTATAATATTAATATTAAAAATATAAATTATAATAATATATTAGAGAATAATAATACTAATAATAGTAATAATAATAGCAACGAGCAATAATAATAATGATAATAATAATAATAATAATAATAATAATAATATTAATAATAATAATAGCAGTTATAATGACAACAATAAGAGTAATATATATTAATAATTAATTGTAATAAGTCGATAATAATAGTAATAATAATAATAATAATAATAATAATAATAATAATAATAATAATAATAATAATAATAATAATAATAATAATAATAATAATAATAATAATGATAATAATAATAATATCTATAAGAATAATTATAATATCAAAAATAAAAAATTTAACTTAATAAAAATATTTAGAATAATAATACCTAATCATAGTAATAATAATAATAATAATAATAATAATAATAATAATAAAAACGATATTAATAATAATAATAATAATAATAATAATAATAATAATAATAATAATAATAATAATAATAATAATAATAATAATAATAATAATAATAATAATAATAATAATAATAATAATAATAATAATAATATCTTATTATAATAATTATAATATTAAAATAAAAAATTAATCATAATAATAATATTAAGAATAATCATACTAATAATAGTAATAATAATAATAATAATAATAATAATAATAATAATAATAATAATAATAATAATAATACACATTAATAATAATAATAACGACATGATATAATAATAATAATAATAATAATAATAATAATAATAATAACGATATCAATAATAATAATAATAATAATAATAATAATATTAATAATAATAATATTAATAAGAATATTAATAATAATAATAGTAATAGTATGTTTTTCAGGGCGAAGCAATGTAAGTTAAACATTACGGCATCGGAGAAGTCGGATATTCAATGCTACAATTTTTGAATTTTGTTCATTGATTTTATATGGTATTTGAGTGGTCAAAGTAGAATTCCATGTTTCACACCTCCAAATATTCTTACTTATTTACCTACTCATCTCACATAGCACTTAGCACTTCTATTTGTCTTGGTTGACCTCAGGGTACTATTCGGAATAAATTACCATTCGAATAAAAAAACTTCTGATTTTTATATGTGAGATTTTATCTTAGGTAGCGCGTTAGCGCGTACCTATAATATACTTGGGTACCCCTAACACCTGTGCACCCCCTACAGCTATAACGGGACACTTCTGGAAGGTGCGGTTTTTTTAAAAGAAAGATAATAAAAAAATTCGCTGCCCGTGTTTTTTTGTTTTTCTTGAAACTCAAAACTGACTGTGTAAAGAAGGTGTAAAGTTTTTGTGTAACGTTATAACATAGGACAAATTTTGGGACCTTTTTACTGCGGCATGTGGACAACTGAGTATTGATGACTCGAAGAATTGAACAGCATAGGATAATAGAGGGATGAATTCTACAGATGGCACTTTTTTGTTTTTTGAAATTCGCATTAGTTATCGAATGGCAGTGTAAAGAGTGCGAAAATCTGGGGGTGAAAAAGCACTTTTTGGTCGAGTTTTCAACCTGCTTATGTCCGATACTAACTCCGGTTATGAGTTTTTTAAAATGTTTTCTGACAGAAATGTAGAGCGGATCAAGGGCTACATTCTGCATATAAGCAAAGTCTTCTATGCTCTATGGTGAGTTAGATCCTGGGGTTTAAAGTTTACACTCTAGTGGATGGTGTAAAAAAACGGATTTTAACTAAGATTTCTCTGCCAAATTTTCCCGCTTATGAGTCAGGGTGAATTGAATACAGCAGTAATAAAGTGCCTCTCAGGGGCTACACATCGCAGCAAACCGCATTTAAAAAAACGCAATATTGAGTTATTTATGGGGGTGTAAAGTTCGAAATCAGAGGTAAAAAATGGGCGAAAAAACACGTTTTTTCCGAATTTTGATTAATAAATCATACCAAATAATTTTTGCAAGAGAATTTTGGCACACAGGAATGTACTACGATTTAAAAGCTACAAATTGTACCAAACCGAATTTCTTTAAACTCAATGGGGAGTTCGGTACGGAATTTTAAAGTTTACAGTGTTCTAAATGATGGAAAATACGTTTTTGTTGCGTTTTTTGTTCGCCACTTTCTCCGTCCAGAAGTCGGGATAAGTCTAATAGAATAAAAATAAAGTGCTTTATATCGGGTGCATGTCAAAGCAAATTGTCTATACATTAATATTTAGCGAGTGTAAAGTCAAAAATTTGGTGTTTAAAATGCGTTTCTGTCTTGTTTTTTCTGCCTGCTTCTCCGGTTATGAGTCAGGGACACGATTATCAAGTCTAGAAATGGACCAGGAACCAAATTTGATATGCCAGTCTGGCGCATATGTTTACACTCTACAGTGTTGTAAAGTGGTTTACACCAATTGTTAGTTTGCCCATAGAACATTATGGAGACTTAATTTTTTTCATAAATATTAATCGTAATATCGGAACAATATCAAAATTACGAATCTGACCAAAATTTTCTTTACACTAGGTGTTTACATGAAGTTTACACTACATATGTATTTATCTTCGTTTTTGAGCATTCCAGAAACCTAATTTTTTCCTGGAGTCTAAAAATTTTCAAAGGATCAAATGTGAGACGTCACGTAGGCGCGTTTGTTTACATCCAACAGTGATGTAAAGTAGTTTACACTCATTGTTTATTTGTCCTCAGACCATTGTAGAGACATAATTTTTTCATGAATGTTGATCATAATATCCGAGTAATTTTTTACACTGCATGTTAGCCTTTGTTCTAGAGCATTGCAAAAACCGAAATTTTTTCCTGAGATCTAAAAATTTACAGGGAATGAAATATATACGTCAGTTGGGCGCGCTTGCTTACACTCAGCAGTATTGCAAAGTGGTTTAAACCTAATGTTTATTTGTCTTTAAAACATTATGGAGACTCATTTTTCCATAAATGTTGAAAGTAATATCGGAGCAATATCAAAATTACGAATCCGACTAAAATATTCTTTACGCTATGTGTTTGTGTAAAGTTTACATTACGTGTTAACCTTAATTCGATAGACTTGCAGAGACTTTGTAACTGAAGTCAAGAAATTTTCAAGGATTCATATGTGAGACATCAATTAAGTGAGTTTGTTTACCCTCAAAAGTAATCTAAAGTGATTTAAAAATTATGTTCAAGTGTCCTTAGATCATTGAAGAGATGTAATTTTGTCTTAAATGGGTTGCATTAAAGTTAAATCCTTCTTAGCCGTGTTTATAATATGTTTCACAAAATCTTGCACATGGAGAGCAATCGTTTAATTGATGTAAATTGCCTGCAAAAGTGGTTTAAAATGAACCAGCAATCACACTACTGTGCACAGAAGTCGACAAAGATATGCAGCTTTATTGTAATCATGTACATTAATAAGCCGTAAATCGGAAATACACCATTTGGAATGGAAAAGACTGCAGTTAATGAATACATATGTTAAACTTATTATCATAGGTAGCGCGATAGCGCTACCTATAATATACTTGGCCATCCTTTTTCTTATATGTTTATCACAGCGAGTGCGAAATTTGTGTCCCCCCCTCACAGCAACAACGGCACACACCTGGGAGGTGCGGTTTTTTTAATCGATGGATAATTAAAAAATTCGATGCCCGTGTTTTTTTCTTTTGTTTACACTCAATACTGAGTTAGCAATGAGCGTGTAAAGTGTAAAGCAAAAAATCAAATAATTTGCGGAGGGCCAATGTTTTTTTTAAAATGTTGCCCCCCAGCTGTAGATTACGAATCTGACCTTAAAATTACTTTACACTCAATGGTTGTTGCACAAAAGTGTAAAGTATACGTGTTTTTTACTCTTTGCGTGTCCTTCAGCTTATCTAACTCAATTTTGGTTTCTGTGCAGTCCAATCGGTTCTATAATGTAGAGGGTTGCAAAATCTCAAATCGATTTTTTTCTTTCTTATAACGCAATATTTCTTGATCTGTGATCGTTTTAGTGTAAAGGGTTCGAGACGAAAAACGATATCTCTTCAACTACTCCGCTAAGTAGGCGGAACATGCTAATTATGCTTAAAAGGTGCCCTGACCTTAGCGTTACAGATCCCAGTTTATTTTGTTTTATACACCCAATATTGCGGTATTAGCACAAGTGTAAAGTTTACACCGAGAAGCATTTTTGCGCCCAGAGCGTCGTGGATGATGAATTTTTTTAAAATGTTCTCCGTAAGGTCAGAATAACGAATCTGACCTTTAAACTTTTCTACAGCCAGTGTTTGTTGAGGTATAAAGAGGTGAACTTTGAATTATACCTACATCTATTTTCTAATGCCGATAGATAACTCCGTATTGCATATTTTTGATCAGATTTTTCGTATTTCAGAGGTTTTTGACTCGTCTTTAATAAATAATTATTTTTATCATCATAAATGCACTATTCTTAAACTTCAGTAGAATGATGAATATCTTTCAAAATAGGATAATCAAGCTGAAATCTGCTGATATGTCGAGTTGGCGCAGTGGTTGACAACTCCGTTCTCGGATGCGGTATTAAACAAAGAATGATGGGTTCGAATCTTCTGAATGCTGACTTTTTTCATTTTTTAAATTCTTTTGGCAAAACCATGTACTTCATTTGACTCATATATCTATTTAGGTTCTGCAGATAACACTTTTTTGTTTTTTGAATTTCGCCTCAGTTCTCGAATGGGAGTGTAAAGAGTGCGAAAATCTGGGGGCGAAAAGACACATTTTGGCCGAGTTTTCGACATGTTTATGTCTGCCAACAACTCCAGTTATAGTTTTAGGAAATTTTTTCTGACAGAAATGTACTTCGGATCAAGGGCTATCTTGTGCTTACCAGCAAACTTTTCTACAATCAATACGCAGTTAGTACCAGGGTTTTAAACTTTACTCTCTAGTGGATGAGTAAAAAAACAGATTTTGTCCAAGATTTCTCTGCCAAAAGTTGGGGTTAATTAAATAAAATAGAAATAAAGTAACTTCTAATGGCTACACGTCGAAGCGAGCCGCGTTCAAAAAAACGTTATATTGAGTTGTTTATGGGGTGTAAAGTTCGAAATCTGAGGTGTAAAGTGGGCGAAAAAAACAGGTTTTTTTCGTATTTTGATTGATAAATCATATCAAATATTTTGCGGAACATAAGTTTGGCACATACAAACCTACTACAATCAAAGGGCAACAAACTGGCCCGAACCGAATTTATTTACATTCAATGGGCGTTAGGTTCAGATTTTTAAAGTTTACAATGTGGTGGACAGTGGAAAATACGTGTTTGTACATTTTTTGTTCGCCACTTTCTCTGTTCAGAAGTCGGGCGAGGTCGAATAGGATAAAAATAAAGTAAAATTCTAGTTTTTTTCTACGTAAAATCAGAATTGGGAATCTGACTGTTAGTATTCTCTACACTTAGTAGTTTTGTAAAGTTTGCACAATTCATTTGTTGTTAATATGTAGTTTATACTACAAATTTATTTTACTACCAAATCTGAGCGTTAGTGTTCCTTACACTTGATATTTGCGTGAAATTTTGGAATTTTTGCCGAAAAACTTTGTTTTTTAATTTACCAACATCCCACCTTTTCAATTTTCTTAAAGTTTAAAATCTTTTACAATTCTCTTCATAATTTAATGGTAGGTTTAAACTTTAAGTTTCTCTTGGTTTACAACTCTCGCTTAGCAAGCTCATTTTTCAAAACTTTTTCATAGTGATCAATCGCGTTTAGTTCGGAATTGGTGGACGGCCCTTATTTTATTACTCGGCTTAAATAATCCAAGTGACTGTCTTTTGATTATTTTCTTTATCGCAAATTCAAACACCCAAATTTCAATTTAAAAATCATAAAAATTATTTCATAATTTTTATGTAAGATGACTGGCTGGTTGAGAGCTCTTTTTTGTTGTTTTCATTGTTCATTGTGCTCGTAGGAACCAGAAAAGAAATAGTTTTTCGCCATAGGTATTCTCTGGCGAAAGCAAGTTAACAAAGCTTTTTGCGTTAATTATTATTTTGGTCCAAAATAGGTCAACTGACCTAGGGCAAAATTCCGGGGTTACTTAATTACTACTGCGTTAGGTTTTTAGGGCATAGCTGCCAATAGCTCCGTAGGTACGGACGAATTTAGGTCCGAGGAGTTTGAGACCGTAGTTATTGAGGGTCGTGTGGTTGAGTCCGGCGTTTCGCCCTAGCAACCTGACCAGCGCTAAGTGTAGCCAGGTACTTAAGTAAGTCCCGTAGGTACGTTATATGTCGTTTCCAAGTTAATTTAAATGTGGAACGACCTCTATAACTTACAGGACTGTTTAGAATGTAACATATATTTACTATAGCTAATAAAAAATAGTAAACTTTATACTTCCGACAATCAAGAGCATATCTAACTCAGTTTTAAATTCTATGCAGTCTGATTGATTTCAAAAGGTAGACGGTTATAAAATCTAGGGAGTCTTTTTTTAAAACAATATTTTTTAAATTTAGAGGCAATTAATTTATGTTAAGAACAATATTGTTTTCCGCGTTCTTGGACTGCTGTCATTATTGTGGTATGTTACTGTATGTGTTTGCTGACTGATGCACTGAAATCATGCTAATTAAAAGTAGGGTACTAGCAAAGAAAAATGCTCCGATGGAACAAAAAAGATGAATATACTTGGAATTGTGGATTATTAAGGATGTAAAAGGAGGGGACTAGGAAGAATCTACCTAAAGTCGCAAAATCTGCTAAAAATCACACTTTCTCTAAGCAACGCAAAAAATCGAAGTATATTCTGCGGTCAACACATTAGAATAAATATTTAACCATAAAAATGATTGAAAAAGCAGCACGTTAGCTATGCAGCAGCTATGGGAAATGATATCGAGTAACAGTCTTTCTAAGCCAATTGAATGAAATAGCAAACATCGATGCATCCAAAACAATTGCAAGAATTGTTGGTTCAAAACAGTAGGAAACGCGTGAGTTGACTTGAAACAGACTAAATGTAGGTACACTAGCATGCCCGTAACGATTGTGTGCACTAATCAATCGGCCCCTGCTTTGCTTGCTATAATGCTCATAGCAAAATAAAACAACTTTAAATACAATACCACTAAGTTTTCTTTCAATCAGGATACGAAGCTAGTCAGTGTTGCTACTTGCCAGCAATTTAAAAAAAGGAAACATTATAGATTTCGTTTATTATCTGAAATTTTGAAAATTATTTAAAAAAGACACTTTTTAGAGGCCGCAGAATATACTTCGATTTTTTGCGTTGCTTAGAGAAAGTGTGATTTTTAGCAGATTTTGCGACTTTAGGTAGATTCTTCCTAGTCCCCTCCTTTTACATCCTTAATAATCCACAATTCCAAGTATATTCATCTTTTTTGTTCCATCGGAGCATTTTTCTTTGCTAGTGTGTAGATATACGAGCTGACTAAAGCTTAAATTTGTTCCCTAAATAAAATGTCATCGAAAAATGTGGATAGGATTTGCCCTTTCAATAGCTTATTTTGAAGTGATTATTTGTTAATTCAGTCATTTCAGTAAACCACCCGGACTAGGATTCCTATCGGCTATGCACATGAGGGTCACGAGCACACATGGGCGTGGGGGTTTGGGGGGTATGCACCCCCCCAGAAGTTGAAATAACCCCCCCAGAAATCAAAATACCCCAGAAAAAAATTTTTGCTTTTTTATCAATTTTTTGATGCCATTGGATAGTGCTCGATGAGAAACGTCGAAAAATGGTGTTTTTTTCGCCATAGGACCACTTTTAAGACCATTTTTTGACCTTTAAAAATTTTTTAACCCTCTCCAGAAATTTTTTCACCCCCCCCCTCCCCAGAATTGTCGGTGTTGCCCACCCATGCTCACGAGCATAGGTGGGCGGCATCCGAAGTTCTTGTGGGGCAAGATTTTTTCAAGGGTCAAAAAAGTGGCTTTTAAAAATGGAAGGAATGGCAAAAGAAACACAAAATTTGAAACGTATCTCATCGAGCACTATCCATTGGCATCCAAACATTGCGAAAAAATTTTAAAAATTGAATTCTAGGGGTATTTTTAATTTCTGAGGGTGCGTACCCCCAACTTCCTAACGCCCAGGTATGGTCACGAGACCAGACATCTACGTGGGAGAGCGCCTAGCTATACCCCCAGAGTATAAACATGGAAAATTTTCTGGGAAAATGAGGTAAACCGAAAGTCAAAAATGGACGAAAATAAAAAATTTCTATGAAAATGATTGAAGTTGGCCGGAAGCATGTCCACAGCATTTATAAGAGTTTTTGAGGTCATTTAGTTGGAAGAAAGATCGATAAGTGGTCGCCCGATTGCTGAACCCGTATGTCCAGATCATAGATGTGCACCGACCTGTGGTGTTTTCAACCGATCTGGTAAGGGTCCAAAATTAAGTTTTCTTTCGGGGCCAAAATGACCTTAAGAACGGTTATAAGCTAAAATAAAGGATAAAACTGCATTATCTCACAGTTTCTGGTTAGTTTTAAGCACTTTTGAAAAATTCATCTATTTTGGCCGTCGTTTTGCCTCACTTCCCTAAAACATCTAGTTATTTATTCTGATGGGTTAGATACCAAAACTCTCCTCACTTGCATATCTGGTCCAGGCCCTCCGCAAAATGGAAAAGTGGTAAACATTCTGGCAAAAATAAGACAAATCACGATCAAAATGGATAAAAGCAAATTAACATAGTTGCGCGCTAAGCACGTACGTAAACTATTTTTAGACCATATTGCTAAAAACTACGGCTGACCTTCAAGCCGAACCAGCACGCCGTGGTTGGTCAGCGCGTGAGCGATTTTTGATCTCAGTAAAGTAATGCTTTAACGAAATGCTGCATTCAACCAATAAAACTAGTTGGCAATAATTATGTATTTTATTGGATGTTTGAGCGAGAAAAACGTCGCTGCTAGCAATTCAACTTTTGTTTGTTTGCCAAAATACCTATCTAGCTAAAAATGTATTTTACTGTTTTTTGCTATCCTAGCTGGATTGGCATGACAACAAATTACGAAAAGCTAAAAAAAAGTAAGTAAGCATTAAAGTTAATCCGACGTTTACTTTTTGACTAATTATAGATTTGAAAGTCGACTTGTTCTAAACGATGACCATTCTTAGCTACAAAGTATTGGATCCAAAATTTACTTAATGGATGGCAGCTAAAAATTCCCCCAAACAGCTTGAAATTAATCAAAAATCAACATCCAGCTCAAAAAACTCCATCCCGACGTTTTCGACTGTGAACTTTTTATTTGAAATTATGTTTAGAACAGGATTTAACAATAAATAGCATGGCAACAAATTACGAAAAGCTAAAAAATATTTAAAATAAAGAAGTGTGCATGCGCAAGTGAAAAATATTTTTGAATAACAAAATGTAATTCTATCATCCTTTTTTTGGCAGTGTAAGTGAGTAGTACTCAAATTACGATTAGGCAGGCTCGGAGCCTAGCCAGAATTACATTTTAGGGGGGTCAGCGTTTTTTCTTGCTAGTATTCTACTTTTTCTAAGCATAATTTTGTTGCATGAATTCAGAGAATTTTCATCGGCAGTAAGACGAGGATCACGATAATTATATATTAGATCAATGCAATGATCACAATCTTAGAATCTCGAATCTCTGTGTAAGCAGCTCCAAATGTAGTCGAGTGGGGTAGCTGGCTGATAATTAGTCTATAGATTGTCATGAACGGTTAATGCTACGTATTCCTCAGTGACTACAGTAGGATTATATTGAAAACGGCGTCATGACGAATTCAATTGAAATAAATACGAGTATGATTATTTGTTAAGCAGAGGTACGACGGACGAAGTAAAATCACTGCGATACGACGGAATGCGAGTTGTGGGACCGACCAAGGCTTTTATTTTCTCTCAATGTATGGGACTATTGTCATTCCCGGGAGAGCTTACTTGGCTCCGGTATGTAGGTTTCTACGGTCAGTTAGTGTTATAAGCTATCATTTTATTTTGTGTTATTCATTTATTGACTAAGCTGAGACATGGGTTCTTCACGTGGACTACAGTGTGTTGGGTATTGGAAAAGCTCTTAGTGAGTGATATTTATTTTTAGACGGACAATCGTTTATCACGTGGAGCCTTATTTTGAAATAAAGGGACGCTAACCTGGAGCCAGCAACTGACCTGCAGCTGTCACTCAAAATAGTTTTTCTAGTTTCAAGAGCAAAATAATATCTCGCTTTACTAGAATAATAAAACTGTGTTATAGTGTGTGTGTGTGTGTGTGTGTGTGTGTGTGTGTGTGTGTGTGTGTGTGTGTGTGTGTGTGTGTGTGTGTGTCACCAAATGATAAGCTATCTCGTGTTATTATATTATAATAGAATATAGTGTGACATCATTCATAAGATATTGAATTATTTAGAGTGTTATGATGAGAAATTAGTTTTCATTACATCAGAAAGTGTTAGGGCAGGAACGTCGCTGGCCGTTCTATTTGGTGAGGGGTAAAAACACCAATTTTTGTTAAGACTAAGCCCAAAAAAGCCAATAATCAAAAGCAAAACAACGTTTAAAAAGTCCTATTTTTTGGATTTCCCGAATTTGGGGAGTCCGAACTATAGGTGGGCAGCACCGAGATTCTGGGGGAGGCGGGTGAAAATATTTGGGGGGGGTGAAAAATTTTCAAAGGTCAAAAAATGGTCTTAAAAGTGGTTGTATGGCGAAAAAACACCATTTTTCGACGTACAATGGCATCAAAAAATTGCTAAAAAGCAAAAAAAATTTTCTGGGGGGTTATTTTGATTTCTGGGGGGGGGGGGTATTAACTTCTGGGGGTGCATACCCCCCGAACCCCCCCCCCCCACGCCCATGTGTGGTCCGAACCCCCCTCCCTTTCCCCCAGAGGTACGTGCCTGACTGTGGATAACCTAGTTCTGAAGTTTTAGCATTAATACAATTTTTACGATCGTTTTAAACCAAAATAGCATGCTAATTGACCCTACCCATAGACCGGTTGGCTACCCAGAGCAGCTATGCTGTTCATTTATATGGTTTACACACTCATTGATTCTCATCTATGCCCAGTTGTATGCTTACATAAAGTGTGCTGACTTTAAGCCTTATCAGGATTGGCTAGCAATCTAGTTAAAGCATTTGTTGTTAACAGAATCGTGCAGGCATGATCACTGCGCGAGTGTGTGTATTAGCAGAGCAACGTTTAGGTTCGCATGAGCTTTCGATTTCCTGCCATCGGCAAGAAGCTAGCGCGTAGTCTAACGTATCAAGATTGTTATCGTATTTCTATATATGCAATACAACTGTCTGAAAGCTATCTGAAAGGAGCTATTATTGACTCAGCGCTCAGAGCGCTCACCCCTTTCCCGTACTAACGCTATTTATCTTTCCAAAGCGATCATGATACCATCGCTCCCGACACATTTATATTTGCATTGTCACCGTGACACGAGACTCATCTCGCAAGCTTCATCAAAATCGTATAAATATGATAGTTATAAAGTAAAAAGGCGCATTTCACGCAGTCACTAAAACTAGATCAACTTTAGCTGGTACTTAGAACGCCGGCAGTCATGTCGTTTATTTTATGCCTATTATTGACGACATTTTCCAAGATAGTGTTTAACTGTTTGCAAGCAGCATGCGTAAATTAAATTTAACGACTTTGCGCAAAGTGCAAACTCCTGAAATCACAAAATTTTCGATGTTGGCATGACTTTACAGAATTAAAGACCGTTCAATTGTCTATGAAAACTACTAAAACTATTCAGTGTGATTGAACGGTTTACACTGAACGGAACATAATGCTTTATAGCAAAAAATGAAAATTTCTTATTAAAACCCCAAATCTTAAGTGAGACCTAAACTATAGTGGGTTCCAATCCAAACAGCCTTTTCTGATATACGACTTATTACTGTAGCAGAATATTTTATTGTTGTTGTTGCTGCACTTCGTAAATGCGCCATATGTTAAGCAAAGTGCATTTAAAATCAATAATAAGAGTTTCTACAGCCAGCTGCTATGAGAGCAAAGTTAAGATGCCATTTGCGCAGAAATTTATTACAGTAATAAGACTTTAGCAAAAAAGGGGCCCTTTTGGTAATGAACAGACTATGGTCGGAATGTTAAAAAATACCAGAAGCATGCTAGTTTAAATGTTTTTACCTCATATTTTTTAATTAAAATAATTTTTTCTGCACTAAGCAGCCGAATCGAATTTTTTTAATTCCAACATAAACTTACCCGAAAACCTTCTGCTTCTGACAAAAAAGTTTAATCACATGGGTCAAAAAGCGGTGCTTTAACTCATTAATTGTATCAGTGGCTTTACTTGTATGTTTGTAAATTTTGAGGAGTTAAAACCGCTTACTATTCTCTATTTTTTCGATAAGATTATTGTTTTTTCAAACTCAGGTGGCAGAGAACTTGATATATTTGCTTCTTTTGAAAAATGGTACTGCATTTGTCAATTATGTTATTCACTAACCTAAATTACGCTTTTTTTCAGAACACAGGCACAAGAAAACAAGGTAAATTTGAATGCTAGATGAAAGTAATATGATTATTATTATTATTATTATTATTATTATTATTATTATTATTATTATTATTATTATTATTATTATTATTATTATCATTATTATTTTGATTATTATTTTTATAGTTATTATTATTATTATTATTATTATTATTAATATTATTATTATTAACATTAATAATAATATTTTTATTATCATCATTATTATTATTTTCATTGTTATTATTATATTTTTGTTATTATCTTAATTTTTGCTTTTGATATTATTGTTATTATTATAAATAACATTACTATAATAATAATAATAATAATAATAATAATAATAATAATTATTATTATTATTATTATTATTATTATTATTATTATTAGTAGTAGTAGTAGTAGTAGTGGTGGTAGTAGTAGTAGTAGTAGTAGTAGTAGTAGTAGTAGTAGTAGTAGTAGTAGTAGTAGTAGTAGTAGTAGTAGTAGTAGTAGTAGTAGTAGTAATAGTAGTAGTAGTAGTAGTAGTAGTAGTAGTAGTAGTAGTAGTAGTAGTAGTAGTAGTAGTAGTAGTAGTAGTAGTAGTAGTAGTAGTAGTAGTAGTAGTAGTAGTAGTAGTAGAAGCAGTAGTAGTAGTAGTAATAGTAGTGGTAGTAGTAGTGGTAGTAGTAGTAGTAGTAATAGTAGTAGTAGTATTAGTAGTAGTAGTAGTAGTAGTAGTAGTAGTACTAGTAGTAGTAGTATTAGTAGTAGTAGTAGTAGTAGTAGTAGTAGTAGTAGTTTTAGTATTATTATTATTATTATTACTATTATTATTACTATTATTTCCCTACAGCTATAACGGAACACTTCCGTATTGTGCGCTTTTTTAAAAGTTGGATAATAAAAAAATCTATGCCGCCATTTTTTACACTTTTACCTGGTGTGTAAAGAGCGTGTAAAGTTTTACTGTACTGTTATGACATATTATTTTTCTTAAATTTTGGTGGGGCTCACGACTTTTATAGCTCAGCTTTGCATTCTGGCCTGTTTTTTTGGCTGCCAACAAATCCGGTTATGAGTTTCAAGAAATTAGTTTCATTAGAAATGTACTATAACTCAAGGGATACTTTCAGCTTACCAGTAAACTTTTTTACACTCAATACGGAGTTAGATCTAGAGGCTTCAAACTCCACGCTCTAGGGAATGATGGTGTAAAAAACAGGTACTGTCAGAGATTCTATAGCCAAGCTCTCCGGTTATAAGTCAGAACAAATAAAATTTGAGTAAAATTCAAGCACGTTCCTAGGGATACACGTGCTAAACGTTGCAGCAAATCGTATTTGAAAAAACTCAGTAATAAGTGACTAATGAAGGTGAAAAGTAAAAAATATGGAGTGTAACACTGGGCGAAACAACTTGTTTTTTCCACTTTTTGATTGGTAAATATGTCAAATGTTCTGCACAAACTGAATATATTTACACAATGAGCAGTTGGGTTCAGATTTTTAAAGTTTGCAATGTGGTGGATGATGGAAAAAAACATTTCATTCTTTTTAGTTCGCCACTTTTTCCAATCAGAAGTCGGGATAAGTCGAATGAGATACAAATAAAGTACTTTTTAAGGGGTATACGTCACAGCAAATTGTGTTAATTAACATCAATATTCAGCTTTTTTCGGGAGGTGCAAAGTCAAAAATTAGGGGTGTCAAACGTGTTTCTGTCTTGTTTTTTGCCAAGTTCTCCGGTTACATGTCTGGACATGATGACAAGGACTAAAAACAAATCAGGGTTCATACGTCTGTTTACACTAAACAGTGGTGTTGTGTGGTTTACATCTAACATTTATTTGTCGTCAGACCATTGTAGAGAGTTAATTTTCTCATAAATATTGATCGTAATATCAGAGTGATACCAGAAGTAGGAAACCTACTAATGTTTTCTTTACACTCGCTGATTGTGTAAAGTTTACACTGAACATTAAGTTTAACTCTAGAGCATAACGGAAACTTAATTTTTTTCAAAATATTCTATTCAAATTCAGAATTACGAATCTGACTGTTAGTTTTCTCTACACCCAGTAGTTATGATAGAGTTTACAATATTAATTTCAGCGTTGCGAAACGTAAATTATTTTCAAGATATGTTTCGTAAGGTCAGTATTACGAGTGTGACTGCTTGTCTTCTTCACAACCAGTAGCTCTGGTTGCTTTCTTTACAAACCAGCAGCTATGTAAACTTTACACTGAAAATTAACTTCAGTTTCGAAGCGTCGCAAAAGCTTTATTTTTAAAAATGTTCCATGTAACCCCAGGATTACAAATCTGAGTGTAAGTGTCCTTTCCATCTAGTAGTTGCGTAATGTTTACGCTGAAAACATTTTGATCTGTTTAAATTAGGGTAAGAGTTACTGTTTAGAAAAAATAACCCTGATGTTTAGAACAATGTGGTTTTCCGCTTTCTCGGGCTGCTGCTGTCATTGTTGTCGCACGTTACCGTATGCGTTTACTGACTTATTAATCGAGTTAAGCTAATTTCAAGTGTACTAGCAAAACGACTCCGATGGCACAAAAAGAACGAATATACTTGCAATTACGCATCATTAAGGACTTAGAAGGAGGGGACTAGGAAAAGATACCGATGTATACTTGTAATAGAAATTTATAAATACATACTCGTATAATTGAATATAAAAACTAAATTATATCATTACACATATCTCGATGATAGCTTAAGACATCGTATTTATTCAAATCGTAAATCAGATAATCAGATATCTGAAAATAAGTGACACTCTAGCACGCCAGTACTTATGTGGGTCTCTCTGGTGTGCAACACAAAGTATAGGCAGTGCTTAGTATAGGCAATGCTCTAGTATAGTCCTGCGTTGAAGCATAGGCTATATACTTTGTGCTGCACTTTGGGGATGACGTCACATCATAGGTAACCTCAATCATAAGTATACTGTAAGTCTTTTCAAACTTGCGAATCACAATCATAGTTGGGATGACATGACTAGCTTAACTCTGTAGATTAGTTTAAACTTGCGGGTCAAGTCAACGAGATATACTGTAGACCGATAAGACCCCATGACTACTCACGCCTATCAGTAAGCTGTGTGAACGTAATAGGACGCTAGCTTTATATCTTAGTTAAACAAAAACATCGAAGCTTTCTTTGTTTTTGCGTCTCTCAAGCGATCTAGCTTATAGAAGAACGATAACAATGCACGCGTACAACGCCAACTCAATCTCAATGTTGCTTAAGCTGTGGGCTTAAGGCTAAAGAAATGCATCACGTTTACACGTGGACCAAAGCCCCTTTTACTTAAGATTGCAACCAATCCCATTGCCCCAGCCCATTCGTTATTTGTCTTGTCCATTTCGTTTTGTGCTAGATGACATGTCAACTTTTTCTAGTATTTAAGTTTGTGTTTTTACAATAAAACGGCATAGCGTCTCACTTCTGCTCGACTTGCCAACTTTGACTTAGTTTTAACTTTCGATTAAGCACGTTTCAGCCGATCGTCCCAAAATACTTGTGAAACTTGTAAGAGTCTACTAAAAAATAAGACTACCACTAAAAAACGCTAAAAATACATGTAAATGTTGGATTTCGATTATTTTTAGACCCCATACTTGCAGAATTACTGAGCTAAAGCCATTGATCACCAAAAATCGAAAAAAACAGACTAGATTTAAAATTTTAATTGTGAGTTTTCTGAATTCTGGGAATCTGTTAGATTTTGACACTCCAACAGACTTTTTTAAGCCCATGGACAATTCCCGAAAAATTGAAATGTAGTTTGTAATATGTACCTACACACGTTCGCAAAAATGTAAATTAAACTTAATAATTAATGTAGAAATCATCCGATCCGGGGTTCATTCAAATAAAAGAGTGAGTTGCAGCCATAGGTGGTGTAGCACCGAAATTCTGGGGGATGAAAAAATTTGTGGGGGTTGAAAAAATTCTTAAAGGTCAAAAAATGGTCTTAAAAGTGGTCGTATGGCAAAAAAACACCATTTTTCGACGTTTCTCATCGAGCACTATCCAATGGCATCAAAAAAATCGCTAAAAAGCAGAAAAAATTCAAAAAATTGAATTCTGGGGGGTATGTTGATTTCTGGGGGCATTTTGATTTCTGGGGGTATTCCAACTTCTGGGGGTGCATACCCTCGAAGCCCCCTCCACCCACGCCCACATGTGGTTGTAGCTAACTAATTACTGAGGAACGAAATGACGAGGAAGGGCTGAATTATACATACATCGACATTGGTGACCTATTTAGAATTTTTAGCTTGATTCAGACATGCGCCTGTGAAGGCTTCATTTTATTGAATTGTGAAGCTTTTTAGACAATTTGGTTACTGTAACAATAATTTAAAAATTAAAAGGTCGAATAAATTGTAGTATAATATGCAGAAGCGTTTAAAAACTCGTATAAATTTCAGGAACCCGTTCGACAACCACACTTTATAGTCCTCAAGCAGGACATTATGCCCTTTTTCATGGTGAGCAAATTAGTACCTCCGTGAGCATAGGTGGGCGACACTAAAGTTCTAGGGGGAGTGCAAGATTTCTTTAAAGGTCAAAAATAACCTTAGAAATAATGGTATGGCAAAAAAACTTTATTTTTCAACGTTTCTGATCGAGCACTATCCATTGGTATCAAAAATTGCGAAAAAACAAAAAATCTAAGAATTTAATTTTGAGGAGCATTTTGTTTTTTTCGGGAGGTATTTTGGTGCGTGTAAGACCTTTCAACTCGTAAATCGGTCGATAATCCCTTAAGGAAAAGTGATATTCAAGTATTTGACCGTATTCTGCGAAAGACGTTTGAAAAAATCTATTTAGCCGTGAATTACATAGTTAATTAAGCAAAAAATGCTCCGATAGAGAAAAAAGAATGAATATGCTTAAATTTTTTGTAAAACATGTAAAAAGCGGGAACTAAAAAAATTTTCTATACGTGTAAAACCTAAAAGAATGTGCTTAACGGTTAGACTTCCTCTAAACAACTTAAAAATCAAAGTACATTCTGCGGCCCATTCCGTTTCTGTAGGCTAAATTGTACGGAGAGATATAAAGCTTACTCTGATATTCTTTTTTCCATGAGAGCATTGTGGGAGGTAACATTTCGTGAAATAGATTATAAATTGGTTATTTAACTAGCAGGAAAGTTTTCCGATGCTTCAATTGCAGAACAGTAAAACTGTTGTTGTAAGTACACCTTGACTTTTTAAAGGCCGCATAATATAATTCGATTTTTAGGTTATTTGAGGAAGTCCAATTATTTAACACATTCTATAGGTTCTGCGCGTATGAGGAATTTTTTCGAGTCCTCCTCTTTCACATCCTTAGCAAATGAAGAAATCTAAGTATATCCAGCTTTCTTGCTTCATCGGAGCATTTTTTCTTGCTAGTATTCCACTTTTTTAGCATTATTTTGTTCTTAGACACTGCGTCCTCATTGCAAAAAAAGAAAATTTAGCATGCCTTAAACGATGGAAAAACCCTACGCAAAAGTGCCTGTTTGATAGATTTAAAAATTAGCGCAAACATTTTCATAATGTATTTCGAGCTAGAAATGCTTAAGGAAAGTTAAATCCAGAGCTTGCAGTAAGCTTAATGGCAAAATTTTTCTACTTGTTTTAATTGTTCAAAGCCTCTATTGCAAATGTTGACTCTGAAAGAAAGATAGCATTAGTAGACAGGAAATTTATTGAATTAAAGTATGCGCTGGTTGAATGACTTAACAAACCTAAATAAAGTGAAACCCTGCACCGAGAGAAACAGAACAAACGAAAGGCAGGAATTGTGTAAATTGAACGCAAATTTGTGGGCCGCCAAAAATCGCACTGCAATGGGCTAATGCACGAGAAAACAATGAAAATTATTCGTCGAGCAGGGCAACATGCACGAACCCAGCCAAAAATAAACAATCGAGTCGATACGCCAGCAAATAAGTGATTTTGCGAGGCTTCTTGAGGCTGATGTGAAATCATTATTGTACCTGCTATACTAAGACTTAAGTGAGTGCTAGTTTCTCGAGTAATCGTAGCTTACAGCTCGTTAAAAGCTTTTTAGCTATGCTTACTTCAGTGTTCACGAGAGCAAAGTGTATTAAGGAACGCTTTTTCTTTCTTTCTTTTTTATTGTTCAGTTAATGATTTACGAACGCAGTGCATCGATGATTTGACGCATGAAAGTAATAAGAGAACATGGGTGGAAATACGACACAAAGTCAACAAATGAGTTGCGCGTCAAAGCTACTGAGTAAAAATAAAAACGATGAAACGAATTATGGACACATGAAGCCGTACACGTTCAAGAAATTCCTAGTGCGTTAGCGCGTACCTATTATATACTTGGGCAACCCCAACATATGAGCCCCCTACAACTATGACGGGACACATCTAAGAGGTGTGGTTCATTAAAAGATGGATAATAAAAAAATCGATCTACTTGTTTTTTACACTCAATATCGAACTTGTAATGAGCATGTAAAGGTTTTAGCGTAACGTTATAACATACACTAGCGAATTTTTGGTGGTTTTTTCTGCTGCAGGTACACACCTCTCTGTAAATACCTCATACAATTTAATATTATAAAATTGTATACGATAGAATTTTCTAGATAAATATGTTTTTGTTTGTTTGAATTTTGCATTAGTTTTTGAAGGGGAGTGTGAAGAGTGTGAAAATCAGAGGGTGGAAAATACATTTTGATCGAGTTTTCGGCTTGTTTATGTCTGCCGACAAGTCCGGTTATGAGTTTTAAGAAATTTTTCTAACAGAAACGTACCACGGCTTAAGGACTACTTTCTGTTTACCAGCAGACTTTTGTACACTCAATATGGAGTTAGATCTACAAATTATTAACTTTACACTCTAGTGGCTGGTTTAAAAAAACAGATTTTGTCTAAAATTTTTCTACCAACTTTAACTATTATATCTCGAGATAAATTGAATAAACTATAAATAAAATACGTTCTAAGCGCTGTACGTCGCAGCAAACTGCCTTTAAATAAAGCAATATTGGCTTATTAATGGGGTGTAAAGTTCGAAATCAGAAGTGTAAAATGGGCAAAAAAAATGCTTTTCCGTATTTTCACAAAAATGCCTAAAATATTTTCGGAAACAGAAGTTTTACCCATGCAAACGTACTACGATTCAAAGGCTACAAAGTGATCTAAACCGAATTTCCTTTACAGTCAGATTTTTAAAATTTACAATTTGGTGGATGGTGGAAAAAACGTTTTTGTCTAAATTGAATAAACTATAAATAAAATACGTTCTAAGCGCTGTTCGTCGCAGCAAACTGCCTTTAAATAAAACAATATTGGCTTATTAATGGGAGTGTAAAAGTTCGAAATCAGAAGTGTAAAATGGGCAAAAAAATGATTTTCCGTATTTTTCACAAAAATACCTAAAATATTTTGGGGAAGCAGAAGTTTTACCCATGCAAACGTACTACGATTCAAAGGCTACACCGAATTTCTTTACAGTCAGATTTTTAAAGTTTACAATTTGGTGGATGGTGGAATATACGTTTTTGTCTGTTTTTTGTTCGCCACTTCCTCTGTTTAGAAGTCGGGATAGGTCGAATACAATAAAAATAAAGGGTATTCTTTTTCGGCAGAGTGTAAAGTCATAATTGGGCGTGTTAAACGTGTTTTTGTCTGCCAACTTCTCCGGTTATGATTCTGGACATGATATCAAGTCTAAAAATATACCAGGAATCAAATGTTATACGCCAATTGGGTGTATTTGTTTGTACTCAGCAGTGGTGTGAAGTGGTTTAAATTTACTATTTATATGTCTTAAGGCCATTGTGAAGACTTAATTTAAAATAAATCTTGATCGTTAGTATCAGAGTAGTATCAGACTTACGAATCCGACCGAAATCTCCATTCATATTCTGTAATTCTGTAAAGTTTACGCTGCAAATTAACTTTAGTTCCAGAGCCTTGCGGAATCTTAATTTTTTTCAATGTTCTACGTACCGTCAGAATGACGAATTTGACTCTAACTTTTCTCTACATCTAGCAGTTTTCTAAAGTTTGCACTATTCATTTATTATTAATGTGTAGTCCGCGCTACGAATTAATTTTACTTCAAGAGCGTTAGAAAACGTGTATTTCTTTAAAATATGTTCCATAAGGTCAAGATTACTGATTCAGACTGTATGTATTCTTTAAAACTCAGTAGTTATGGTAAGTTCACACTGGAAATTAAATTTAGTTTTAGAGCATTGCAGAAGGTTATTTTTTCAAAATGTTCCATGTAACGTCAGAATTACGAATCTGAACATAAGTGCTCTTTACATCCAATAATTGCGTACAGTTTATGCTGAAAACCTTTATTCCGTTTAAATGAGGTAAACTTTCTCGATGCAACGCAAAAATCGAAATATGAAATGCGGTCTCTGAAAAAGTGTAATCTTCTTTAAATAATTTTCATTGCTTCACATAAGAGTGTATAAATATAATCTAAAATGTTTGGGCCAACCCGTAAATCCTACTAGTGTTTCCCCCGGTGGGAAAAACGTTTCTCCCATCAAAATTTCCCCCGGAGGGAGAAACGTTTCTCCCGGGAGAAACGTTTCTCCAGGGGTGGTTACCTATGCTTATCATGGTTTCGCCGTTTCTCCCGTTTCTCCCAGGCTCCGGGTGTGGTTACCTATGCTTATCACGGTTTCGCCGTTTCTCCCGTTTCTCCCAGTCTCCGGGTGTGGTTACCTATACTTATCATGGTTTCGCCATTTCTCCCGTTTCTCCCAGGCTCCCGGTGTGGTTACCTATGCTTATCTGGTTTAGCCGTAGTTACTCTATATCATGGTTTCTGCCGTTTCTCCCGTTTCTCCCGGACTCCGGGTGTGGTTACCTATGCTTATCATGGTTTCGCCGTTTCTCCCGTTTCTCCCGGACTCCATGTGTGGTTACCTATGCTTATCATGGTTTCGCCGTTTCTCCCGTTTCTCCCGGACTTCCGGGTGTGGTTACCTATGCTTATCATGGTTTCGCCGTTTCTCCAAGTCTCCGGATGTGGTTACCTATACTTATCATGGTTTCGCCAATTCTCCCGTTTCTCCCAGGCTCCCGGTGTGGTTACCTATGCTTATCATGGTTTCACCGTTTTCTCCCGTTTCTCCCTCGCCGTTTCTCCCGTTTCTCCCAGGCTCCGGGTGTGGTTACCTATGCTTATCATATTTTCGCCGTTTCTCCCGTTTCCCCGCACTCCGGGTGTGGTTACCTATGCGTATCATGGTTTCGCCGTTTCTCCCGTTTCTCCCAGGCTCCGGGTGTTGTTACTAATGATTGTCATGGTCCAGGCTCCGTGTGTGGTTTGGTTACCTATGCTTATCATGCTTTTTCATTCTCCCTATCTTTTTTCATTAGTTGGATTTACGGGTTGGGCCAAATGTTTACTTTTTGTAAATTGCTTGCAAGTTACAACGCTGACTTGCTTCGCATCGTGATTGATAGAAAACTAACAGCAATTAATAGTGTTTTATTTTGTTATCATGAGCATTATAGCAAGCACACCTTATGTCGATTGATTAGTGCGGGCAATCATTGCGGGCATGCAGGTGTACCTACACGTGTCTGCTTCACGTAAGCTTACGTGTTTCCTACTGCTTTAAACCGACAATTTCTTTGATAGTCTTGAATGCATCGATGTCTGAAGAAATATTACGTCAGAAAATCAGTTTTGGTTTTGAGATTAAAACCAATTGAACCGAACAGAAACCAGAATTGAGTTAGGAAACTGACTGCAACGCCATATTGTTAAAAATGTTTATATTTTCCGCTCTGGGGCAACAACTATTGAGTGTAAAGAAATCCCACGTGCAGATTCGTAATTTTGAACTTATTTTCAACGTTTTTCAAAACCACTAGCCCTCCGCAAGCACAATTTATTTTTTTATGTAAATTTCAAAACGCTTCTTTACAAACTGGGCATCGAGTGTAAAGAAATTTAAAAATACGGGCCTTGAATTTTTTATTATCTGTCTTTCAAAAAAGACCGCACACTCCAGATGCATTCTGATAGGTGTAGGGGGTAGACATATCTTAGGAATACCCAAGTATATTACAGGTACGCGCTAACGCGCTACCTATGATCCGATTTGACGTTCTATGAATAATTCTTATACACTTACACATTCTTTAATTAAAAAATAACTAATCGATACTTTCTATGTAACACATTCTTTAATTAAAAAATAACTAATCGATACTTTCTATGTAACACATTCTTTAATTAAAAAATAACTAATCGATACTTTCTATGATGATTCGATGCTTAAAGATAAATTAACAAGCCAACAGTTGTCCGCGATTCCAAAAAATATTCTTCTGACATTGACGACTTACAGGATTTGACCGCATTTATTGAATTTATTGAATTTTTTTTAAATTTATCTATTTATTTATCAAACAGTCGTGTATTATGTTCCAGCGATTATACATGCTTGGCAAAGTGCCAGGAGCAGAGCAAGTAAGCATACTTATTTCCAATACATTACTAAGTTTACCATATTTTGCCTTTCTATGTAAAAAATTTTGAAAAAAAATTCAAAAAACGATGTCGGACATAATTTGTAGGAAAAGTGAATCGAGTAAGAAATTGCAGAAGATGACAGAAATAAGAAAATAATAAAATTTAAACACAAACTATGACACTCTGATTATTTGTCCAATAAATTTTTTTTTATCAAATTACGAAATTCTTCTTGAAATAATTCAGTAGTTGTACCCCTAACGATTTTGAGAGAAAGTAATTAAATGGAAAAAAACAGTTTTAAAGTTTAATGATTTCGTTGTTCAATCAAAATAACTAATAGTACTTATAATTCTGCAACAGAGCCGAAGCATATGCAGACTTGAAATATGAATTGACACTTAAATTTTAGAAATTTCTCATGGGCAAATGACCATATATCAATCCTTGAAATTAATATTTTTATGTCAAACAGATAGAATGCAATATTTGTCAGCTTTAGATATTGTTCGTATAATCAATCTGACTTTAGCTGGCCTTTTTCTTCAGAGAATATACTTTATTCTGAATCGAATTGTAAATTTTATATCGATGGCAGAAACAATCTTGACTAGCATGGTAATTAATCTTAACGACTGTAAACACGTAAATCTATTTAGCTTCAATTACGATTACCTGGATCTTTATAATAATTATCTTAAGCAAATTACGTTGACATTCTAAATTGCCCAATGTGTAAACCACCTTAAGTAATCAGATTTCCATGCGCTATAATTTACTAATGTCGTCCTCGCTGTAATTTAGCGCGTTTTACATCGCAAAGGAAAAAATTGAAAATTCATTAAAAAATATGCATAATTAAGACTGAAAGTGAAAAATGTCGGATTATTTCATCAGAAAGAGCTTGAAAAACTATTCATCTAAATGATCAGCAACGAATTTTTTTATTTCACAAAACCTTAAATTTTATATAAAGTGATTTATTCATAATAAATTTCTCCAAGATGCAGAGATTCTTTAATTCCAGATGACCCCCGAACAGGCTTTGCACTGGTTTACCTACGCTCTAGCGAGTTGAAATTTTACTAAGACTTATATAAGTTGGAAATATTCTGAAAAGGAATTTTCTCTTAATAATAATGAATGTGACAATAACAATAATAATATTAGCAGTATTTTAATAACATGTAAAAAGATAGATTTTCTTCTATGTGAAGGCTGAAATCTTGACTTTTTGATTATCAAAATATTTAAATTGTCAATAAGCAAATGAAATATGGAAAGCTTAATTATTCGATTTTATCGAGAAAGCTGCAAAAAGCTTAAAAAACGATGCATTGGTAACTTGCATTCATGGATAAATAAGGCATTAATCTAAACTTATTTTAGCATTTAAAATCCTGCTCCGGTCTTCATTTTTTAGAACGAAAACTAAAGTCGTTTGATTTATTCGGGCTTCATTCCTTCGTAATCTTTAGCGGCCTTACTCGTAGGATAGATTTGGAGGTATTTGGCTATCTGAAGGGAGGAAATAAAAAACTTTTAGAATAAAATAATATATGATGAAGACAGGACAAGGCAGGAAATTTAAGTTTTTTAGGAAAATGTTGCAGCCCCATTAGAAGATTTTGCCCCATTTTAATGTCTGCACCCTTTTCAGACCTTTTTTGATGGTAGCTTATTCTCTGGTTGATGGCACGCATACTGGACAAGAAAGGTTAAAATAGCGTTCCCCATCATTCATTTTTTACACTTATACGACCTCAAATGTTTGTACCATTCAGAATTTCGGCACCACTTATGTACGAGTAGCAGCTATTGTCCTTACTAAGTCATTTTGACCCTGAGCGTCTGCACACACTTAAATAAAAAAAGTAGATTTTTAGGAATAAATGATAGAGAGAGGTATATAAGGATTAAAAATGGGGGCAAATTAGGGATTTTTAAACGCAAAATAATTACGAAATCGTCTTAAAAAATTTAGCATGTTTAAAAAAATATAGAATAAATATAAATTAAAAAAATAAGATGGAGAGTATAAAAAAATAAAAAATAAAAAACAAAGATACATAAATTTATCTTTCTTTTTAAGTTAGAGAGCAAAGATTGTTATAAAGTGATGGAGAAGGCGGTTGAAGAATTGAAACAGGTAAGCAAACACGTTGATGAAATTTTTTATATTAAAAACGATTATGATTCGCTGAAGAAACTAAAGAGAAATAAGGCACAAATAAATCGTTCGTCGTTAACAAAATTCTTTGACGTCAAAGCTACTAAAAAGACATTAGTGTTTTGAACAAAAACGACTCTTTTTAGTCATAAATAATTGACGACGTCTATTAAGCAAAATCCACTTGATTCATTCTCGAAAAATATAGCTAAACTCAATTAAGTGAACGAGTAGCAGTGAAACTATTTTCAATACTTTGAAGTCTACCCTTAGTGAGTGACAAATCAATTATTTAGCAAGGTGATGAACTTTTCTCAAAAAAATTGCAAATATGATTTTCGATTGCTCTATTTTACGTGCAGTGCGGAATGTATGTAAAATTTTGACGCGTTTTTGTCGAACAAAAATATGCTTAAGTCAAAATTTTTTCATTAATAAAAATGTGCTTCAAAATGCGGATTTCGCCCATAAAAGGAAAAAATCACTTAGTTTGATTAAATTGCATGTCAGTTAGTTTATTCGAGAGCCCTGCTTGTCACCTTGCAACTACGTAAGGGCAGCGCTAAGCGTTGAAATTTCTACAATTTTGAGCTAAAAATGATTAAGAGCTCATAAAAAGATCAAAAATGTTTTTTTGAAAACAGAGTCATCATACCTGGGCGTAGGGAGTTTGTGAGGTATGCGCCCCCCAGAAACGAAAATACCCCCAGACCCCTAAATACCCCCAGAATTCAATTTTTGGAATTTTTTTTCTGTTTTTCGCAATTTTTGATGTTAATGGATAATGCTCGATTTGAAACGTTTAAAAATCATGTTTTTTCGCTATACCACCATTTTTAAAGCTATTTTTTGACCTTTGAAAAAATCTTTGCACCTCCCTCCGAAGTTTTGTGCCGCCCACCTATGAGAGTCATGTCTTAGATAATGATTTCGTCCCGATATCCCGTGCTGCCTACATTAGTGCATTGCCTATCCGATTTTTTGATAATTAAGACCTTTTCATTGATACAGGTGAAAAAGTTGTTAGAAGAAAACGATGATTGGTGAGTTTTGTTCCATTAATGTGCCATGTAAGATGCAAGGTATACCTACATACGTAAGTGCTCTTAGCATTTAAAACACCTGGGAAGTTTGAATAAAGAAAGAATTATCAACAACTTAGCTATTAGCTGTTATCTTTGTGAAATAAAGTATAAACTACGTGAAATTTTTCGATTTCTGGATTCGCATTTTAATTAAAGCAATATAGGATTGATGGTGTGGAGAAGATAAAAGGAAACTTGAGTTTTCGCTTTGTTTCAACATCAAGTATTTATTAAAGCATACGTACAGAGCTTTTTCTAATTTTTGGTCAAAGACTGATTTTTTCTGAATCCATGACTTTAAAATTACAACATTTTCAATTTGGTTTTGAGGGCATCATAGGAAAAACTCCTAGTATGTATTAAGCTACACATTCTTTTCATACTCTGACAGTCAGATATTACTTTCATTTAATGCAATTTTTTATGCTCTTTCTAAATATTTATATTGCTTTTTATGACAATTATTTTTGGAAGAGATACAACTGAAGAACTGCAAAAGCATTGGCACCTGGTGTACATCCACACAAAGACAAAAAGTAGATTTCTGTTGTGTTGAACACAACTGGGGGATGCATTTGGAAAGCTTAAAAAAGGGATAAATCACTAAATTTCCTATTAGAACCTTATTTTCCCATTCAGAGTTATTCTGATATCACTGTAAATAGGGCTAAAGAATGTTTATTTCTTGCTGATCTATAACTTTTTCATCGAGCTAGATCGTTAAAAAACGATGTTACTGGAGTCAAAACGAGGCTAGACAAAATTCTAGACTCAGGGATAAGGAAGGTCACAAAAATGCCGATGAAGTGATTGACTCCCTCCTAGGACACTAGCAAACGGAGGCTTAAACGAATACCTACTTAGAACTAACGATCTACAGACGTCTAAATGTAGAGCGACATTCGTAAGTGAACTGACGACCAATAAATGGAAAAATATTGAACTTGCTTTATATTTTCTGCTAAAAATTTCTCATTGTTTGCCGATTTCTACAAGAAATAATGGATAGAATTGTTTCATCGATAGTTCTCGGCGAATGCCACTAGTTTTGCAGATTAATTGCATTTGGCATTAAATAAACATTTTATGGTCTAATGATTTGACCCATGGAAGTAAAATCTCTAAACCGATATGCCTATTTTCTTTTTCAGTCTTTTAGGTGTACTACATATGTACATATGTACAGGTCCGTATCCAGGATTCAGTCACGGGCGTCAGAAATAAACGTGTGAGATTTTGGGGATTTAGAACTCCATATGAAAAAATGGCAAATCTTAAGTCAAAATGAGGAAAAATGGAAGCCAAAAACGAATAAAAATTGAGAATTCTTTCAAAAGTGTTTAAATTTGACCATAAACTGTGTAATGAACGTAGTTATAGCGCTATTTTAGCGCTTACACTAGGTTTGTAGTCATTTTGGCCGAAAAGAAGCTCATTTTTTCGACCCCCTCCCCCCACACCGATTGACCTTCCAGGATCAGCCATCTTGTGCATCCGTGGTTATGAATGGTGGACCCAACATAAATTGCTATGTGTCTAAAAAAATACTTCGGGATAGCTCACAAAAACCGCATTTCTCGACGTTTTTCAACATGCTCTTCATTAGGATTAAAAAATTTAAACTTTTCGTAAACAATTTTTGTGCTATAAAAAAATTTTAGTTTTTTGGTAGCGCTTGAGCTAAAGTTATGCAAATACTTCATTTCTACTGCAATGCACCGAAAATTTGAGGATTTACGTCAAAGACAAGCAATTTTGTATCTTATTCGTCCATGATCTTACCTTTCAAAATTTTTTTGTCACATACGGCCCTGCTTATGTAAATATATCGCATAGATGCAATGATTCGTGGAGTATCGTTTTCATCTATTATTGCTTAACAGCGTAAAAACGTCATTAATAGCCATTATTATTGTTCATTATTAATTAAAAAGGAGGGCATTCCGAGTAATAACAAGGGTCGGTTAAAGTCTGTTTAAATGTGAATAGCAACGGAACTGTAGTAGTGCGATAAGGCTAAAAATCGTTAAAAATTCGATTTCGGGGATCGTCCGAATCATGGAAGGTTTTTTCAAAAACCTTTCAACGCCCCTGCGTGGTCTGCATGCCCGCTTAAACATAGCTTGTTGATTCTGATTGCAACCATAAATTAAAATTGATTGACTTAATTCATATCATTGGGGCCGCGTGCTTAAATATGTTCGATTACCTTCACCCTTAGGCCTACCGTAATACTCCAGCATTACTAAGACATAGCATAATTAGTGACAATGTCCACTCTAAAAGCTTCTAGACGAGCCTGAAAAAAACTATCAATTTTCGGAATTGAGAAATTTCTGTGCTAGCGCATCTCAAGATGGTCTTCACTTCAAAGACACATCAAGCCCAGGCACCTACAAAGATCTACTTCAGTTAAATGAATATGCATAACGCAAGCATATATTTGCAGATGGTCGTTTGGTTTACTTGCTGATCTTTTAAGTTATATTCACTGTTATCATTCTCAGGGCTGAAGCGGAACTGAGAAAGTTGCGTGAATCCGGCTGAATATAATTCATACATTGATTTCTCACTATTTCGATTCATTTTTTTATAAATGTACAGCATAGTAAGTCATTTCGCGTGCTTTATATAAAAGGTTGGTATGTACGTAAGCAGACTTCCTAGGTCATAAACGCTAATTTGCGCTTGTTGATATGGCGCTTATTTGTTTTTATTATGTTTTTTAGCTGACGAGAGTTTTGGGCTTTGCTTTATTTGTAATTCACAACCGGTACTTATTAAAAAATTATCTTTCCGTTTAGTTCACGTTGCGTGTTCCAACAGTTGCTTAACTAAATTCAACTGCAAGCAATATTTTCATCAAATTTTAAAATTTTTGAGCCAAGTTTTACACACGAGATTGCGAATAAAAGCAGAGGTGAAAAGGTCGAGCAGCCATAAACAGAAATAAGAGTGAGTGTACTGAATTGGAAATTGGAAGGTTAAAATTGTATTTTTAAACAAGCCATTGAATGATGGAGGTGAGTGAACGCTCACTCGAAACGCACTCGGAAATCTACAAAAAACGAAACCTGCCGACTAAAAGAGAAAGAAAAAGCGCCTGCCGTGGGGTATTTACAGTAACGATTTCTGGGGGTTGGACAAAAAGAAAGAACGCGTTTTTTCAATTTAATAGCTCGAAGGTAGGGATGTGATTAAGAGCTTGATTGATTGATTGATTCAGAAGCAGCTCTTTATTGATTCACATGAATCAACTATTTATTTAATTCAAAATTTAGAAAAGCAAGGATAAATTAATAGAAAAGCGTAAATAAAAAGTTTCCAACATTTACCTTTATTTTAGATATATATTTGAACAAAACTGTAAATCAAAAAAGGAAAATAATAAAATCTATAATAGATTCTCCGTGCTTAAGGACAAAACAAAAATGAAGAAATTGCTATATGCGTAGGTTAGCATTCCGCCACTAAAATTCGTTTAGCTCTTGGAGGTCACTGACATACAAGGGCAGGACTGGATCCCAATTTTGAACGAAAGTCTGAGAAGTTTAAAGAATGTCAATTGTCCAAAAAGCCAGAAAATTTGTATTAGGACGAGACAGGCACTATTCTTCGACGTTTATCGCCACACTCTATTCAGTGGGATCAAGAATTACAAAAAAATTACTAATACTTTAATTTTTGGCGTTTGCGAGTCTTTTTCTGAAATTTGGGAAAATCAAGCTAACTGGAAAACCTTTGCTTTTTTGTGGTCGCCAATCTCAAAAGACATTTCATTCTCTTATGTACATTTTACAAGCCCATGTGCAACACCGTACCTACTGCTATACGTAGGCGTCAGGAGTTTAGGGTTATAGTAACTCCAGAAACCAAAATACCCCCACAATGCAATTTTTGCAAAGTTTTTTTGTTTTTTTTTTCACAATTTTTTGATTCCAATGGATAGTGCTCGATGAGAAACGTCGGAGAATGGTGTTTGTTTGCCATACCACCATTTTTAAGACCATTTTTTACCTATAAAAAATCTTGCACCACCCTCACGCTCCAGAACTTTGATGCCGCCCACCTATGCCTACTACTCGTGTGCTTCGCCACAATGTAATGCGCTTATTCTCCGGGAAGTTTGGCAGTCAGATGCATAGATCCGAAGTTGACTCGCAAACTCAGCCCATTTTTCAGCCAGGTCACGGCTTACTTATATGTTCTTGCAAATCAGAAGATAATTTGGACAACTTCGAAGCTTCATAAATAGTTTTTATTACTTAGGAATTTTCACTGTGTAGTATGGATTGTTAGTCATGCTAAATGCCACGTTTTTTTCTTTTCGGGCTTTCATTCCTCTTGCAGGAAAGCCGGCTTAAAACTAACACTTTATCGTTTTGCTATAAAAACACGGAAATAATGACTATATGATGACGTGTCACAACCATACGTGGGCAGCAAGAAAATTCAGGGGGCTGTAAGATTTTTCAAAGGTCCAAAAATGGTCTTAAAAGTAGTGGTATGGCGAAAAAACATCATTTTTCGACGTTTCTCATTGAGCACTATCTATTGGCATCAAAAATTGCTAAAAAAGCGGAAAATTTTTTTTTAATTGAATTTTGGGTGGGGGTATTCTGATTTCTGGGGGGTTTCGGTTTTTCGAGGGGTGCATACCCCCAAACCCCCTACGCCCAGGTGTGGTCATAACCATAGATGCACAGGAAAACTGAAAGTAATAATCGTAATTATGCAACATGATGTAAACATGAAATAAAGTAAACAAATGTTCGATAAGTTTTTGAGCGGGTACAGGATATATATATATACAAACAATGCACCTGCAATATTTTTTTAATTATTCCATTTATTAAAAATTGTCTCTATACTTCTTATTTTATCTGTACTCTAAGAAGACGGAGCGTGCTTGGGCGTCAATTGATTCTAGTGAAATATTCTGCGATGGTAATTAGTTTTAAAGATTCTGGTTCTGTGGATCTATTCAGTTTTATCGATGAACACCAAGATCATTGTGATACTATAGAATTAAACAAATCCTCTAATTATTCTAAATCTCGCAATTTAAAATCGACCTTAAATTTCTAAGTTAAGTTACCCCATTTCGCCGTGTTATAATCATCGAACGTCTTGTTCGTTGTACGTAATTCTGGGTGGCCTTGAACTCATAAGAACAAAAGTAAACATATGTTTCCCCTAAATTGAGCAAAAAGCGGCAAAATAGGGTTCTAAGTTACAGATGTGGTCGATAGTGTTGTAAAAGATATCTTTATCTTTGTCTTTTCAGCAAGATAAAGATATCTTTATCTTATCTTGACGATTTCTTTATCTTTATCTTTATCTTTTGGAAAAATCACAAACTATCTTTATCTGTATCTTTATCTTTTTGAAAGGAATTTATCTTGCAAAAAAGATAAAATATGAACATAAGTTAGCATGTAATCCAAAATGCAGGTCTGACGTGAAATACATTTCGACGCATTCAAGTTTTATTGTAATACAAGAAAAGAAAAGAAAACGATTGTTTGAACCCTATGGCGTGCGGCTCAAACTAATGACTGTATTTCAAACTAAGTAAGCGAGAGTGATACCGATCTGAGCAGGAGTAGGTATTACTACTAGCACCCACGTTAATCTAAGTCCAAGCCTGGGAAAGATAGGGAAGTTTGAAAAAATCAATAACTGTTTCCACTATACTTTGTACGGGCGCACAGAGCAGGGTTTCGGTGCTTGTGAAAAGAAAGAATTGACTCGCTGTCTGCCAGTAGTAGTAGTACGTGGGTCAGTCAGATACCGCGGGTAAACCCCTAAAACCTACATTTATGTGTGCTTAATGCCTATAACCTCTTTGATCTCAAATGTAAAAATTAGGGCATTCAGTTGACTGCTTTACATCACCCATTCTCGTTTATTGCACTTCACAAACATCATTCTCCTAGGTCCAGGCGACCATATTTACTATATATGCACTTCATCTTTATCTTTATCTTTATTTTTTGGTTCCTTTATCTTGATTATCTTTATCTTTATCTTTCTTAATTTTCTATCTTTATCTTTATCTTTATCTTTATCTTCTAGATTTTAAAATTTCAACTTCATCTTTATCTTTTATCTTGCGAAAATCCTTATCTTTTACAACACTACCTTCTAGCCTGCTTATCGATGTTGAAATGCCGCAGCATTTGAAACATGACTTGTGCAATATAATCTTGTTTATTTTAGTTTTTCTTTGAAAAAGCTATCATGCGTGTGTATCCGGTCCGGGAGCGGTACTTCAACCTTTTCTAAAACAATCAAAAGTATAGTTCCGTAAATTCGCCGCTCACGTGTGAAACTGTTTTTTCGCTGATTCACCACGCTTTACACTATACCTGTACCTAGAATCTCTTTGATGTAACATTTCCCAGAATTTCAAAATTTTTCACAATTCTGTGCGGGAATCTGTTTCATCAAGTTCTTTGACTTTGACCGAAATTTGGTGCGAAGTGCCAAAAATTCATGAAATTTAGGCAAAGCTTGACTTGGAATCACACCTGGGCGTGGGGGGTTTAGGGGTATGCACCCCCAGAAACCAAAATACCCCCCCAGAAATCAAAATACCCCCCAGAATTCAATTTTTGAAATTTTTTTTGCTTTTTCGCAATTTTTTGATGCCAATGGATAGTGCTTGATGAGAAACGTCGAAAAATGGTGTTTTTATCGCCATACCACCATTTTTAAGGCCATTTTTCGACCTTCAAAAAATCTTGCACCCCTTCCAGAATTTTCTTGCTGCCCACGTATGCTTGGAATGCGATAAGCCCATCGGAGAACACGGAAAGCGTCAAAAAATTTTAAACGTTGTGCTTTAAAGTAAGGAAATTAAAACGGAATCACTCTTTTGATGTCTCAGAAATCGTTCTAGCAGTAATGAAGACATTTATTGCTGCAAAAACCTAATAGAAATAATATTACTTTCAGACAGCTGGAAAAGTAAATGCCATCTATAGACATTATCGTTGCGTGGCGCTGTAAAAAATGTAGAAATTACGATTAACCTTGGCAAAAAACATCATAAATTGCATATCCATTCTTTATCTCGTCATCTGTGTTGGGCCGATGGGAGGACACCCCTCCCTTAAATCCGCCCTTATCTTCGATGAGGATAATTTGAATTTATTCAGCAAACCTTTACAAACGTGAGTGACACTCGATATTACTTTACTTGTCTCTATTTTATAAAAAATAAATATTCTATCGAAGCTTGACAAATAATTGGCCAGTAATTGCTGGGGGAGCAATTTGTCTGACGAGCAATTGCTAGGCGAGCAATTGTTCGACGAGCAATTGTTAGCGAGCAATTTTCCTGTAATCTTTCTGCATGCATAGGTGATTTTTTCCTAGTCCCCGCCTTTTATATTTTAATAATCCGCAATTCCAAATATATTCGTCTTTTTTTGTTCCATAGGAGCATTTTTCTTCGCAGGTTGAAAAGTGAAGGTGCATATTTCAACGACTGTATAAAAGGCAATGAAATAAGGTTACCTGGAAAATTTATTGTTTTAATAGAGCAAATTAAATATGCAAATTTTTTTTAGTCGGCGATGTTCACAAGTGAACCGCCAAGGTACGCTCTCGAGAAATCAAGATTAATTGAATATTTTTAAAATGGGTATTGCGTATTGCACGTGATTCATGTACATATGCTTGTGCATGACTGACATATGTCTATAAATCACTGATGCATTGGTTTATTTAGATACGAACAGAGGCGTAGCCAGAAATTTTGTTAGAAGGGCAGGCACGTAGAATTTGTTTAACGTTTTCCGATTAGGTGTATAGGCGCGTTTTTCATTATTGTACCGTATTTGCACATTATCGCGTCCAAAACATAGTTCTGTCTGCCGCTTTTCACACCATCGCGCACCTCACAGCAGTCAAAAAATTAAAATTTTTTACAATCTTGCCGCAAGGCTATTCGAAAATTGCTAAGCTAACGATGAGCACAAAAGGATTTTAAGTACCATAAAAGTACCATAAAGTAATAATTAAATCCACACTACTACCTACCAGATTTTTGATAAAATGCATCAAGATGATCAAAGCCGCCAAAAACGCCCAATTTCTTTAGGGTTCGATTAGTAGGGAGCGCGAAAATTTGGAGATTGTAAAAGTAGAAAAATGCAGTCAAAAAACACATTAAAATAATTACATTCGCAAGAATTTTTGAATCTAAAACCCAGAGATTTGTACATTTAATGATTGAATTATCGCGAACGCTGAAATTTGAGCTTTTGACACTAAAGAAATGCATAAAAAATTTAATTTGTGTGTAGCACTAGAATTCGGAGACTTTGTTGCCACGAATGCTTAAAAACGGAATATTATAAATTTACTTAAAAAATTTTGAAGATTTTCGACATTAGAAAATGCATTAAAATCCAGAGCAATTTCGGAAAATGAGCGAACGAATGCATAGTAATAAACGATAATAAGAATATCAACGATGTCAATCAGGAATGCTGGTGCAGACAAAAGAAAGGCATTTTAAAGCACATCAATCGGCGCCGAAAATGTTTCGCTTTTTCGTGTTTTATTATTGAGCGATTCGGTTTGCCCCTGATGTGCCACCCCCTGGCTACGCCATTGCAGGTGCGAATGCGCATATTTACAAATTTATAAACAGCGTACATTGTGATGTGATGGGTTCTCGCTATTTACATAACCCTATGTTTTGTGCAGGTGAAGCCTGGCTTTAGCCTGGATCGGTAAGCGTGACTTAAAGAATTCTATTGAAACAAAAGTCGCAATTACTGAGATCCCGAACGCCTGGCCTAACTTAAAAATCTTGAAGAAGAACTTGAGCCGAACTTAGACGAAACTTATATTAGGACCGGCTTAAGCCACGCTTAGCAATTTAGGCTTTTAAGTCTGCTCAAATTTTAAGCCACGATTACTGTATTGAAACCGGGTTCCGAATTAATCTACTTGATCTTTTTTTGCGCTTGCGCTTGGCGCAACAACTATGGTAGCCTTTGAAGCGATTAGCAGAAAATTTTTAGAATTTATGCTAAAAATGGATGAAGTTTACAAAATGTGGCTTCAATCCAGGCAGCTGTAGTCTGTTTCACACAAGTTTGAGCATGAATTTTAAGAACTATGTCCGACAATAAGCCGACAGATTGCGATTATAGCATTAATTTGATATATAATCATCAAATTCCGTCGGCTTCCTTTCAAAAAAATTGTTAAAATTTATGCCCAAACTCATGTGAAACAGACTATAGAAAAGTGAATAAATGTAACAAATATAAATTTTACAGGAAATATGATGGTCGATGGCACAAAACATTACAAAGGTAGGTACATATCCATATCCTTTATCTCACCAACTATTTCGGGTCAATGTGGGGATGGGCTGGGCATTCCCTTATTCCAAAAGCAAACAAAGGCTCGCACTCATAGGTGGGCGGCACCAAAATTCTGGGGATGGTGATCAAAAAATAGCCTTAAAAATGGTACTACGGCAGAACAAACAACATTCTTCAACGTTTCTCACCGAGCACTATCCATTTGCATCAAAAACTGCGAAAAAAACAAAAATTCCGAAAATTGAATTTGGGGGAGGGTATTTTGGTTTCTCGGGGGTGGGGGATGCATACCCCCCAAACGCTCCCCCCACCCACGCCCAGGTGTGCTCGAAGTTTGCTTAATTATTTTATCAATCAAAAAACATATTTTTAAGCCCGGAGGGGCACATGCATACACACTGCAAAGTATGAGGCAGCACAGAGCCTCTAATTTCCGAAGATAGCGTACAACATAAGTCTGAAGCAAGAAAGAATGAATCATTGAGGCAGGTTTGGACTTCCCTATTTGCGGAATTCCATTATCTATAGTCTGTTTAATTCAACTTCAGGGTTTCCGCTTCAATTTAATCTGGATGAATCAGGCTACAAAAGTTGTCTTTGGGAATTTTCATCGACAGTAAGCCGAGGGTTACGATAAATATATATCAGATCAATGCGATAATCGCAATCTGTTAGCTTATTGTCGGAAATATTTTTAAATTTATGACCGAAATTGTGTGAAACAGACTATAGATGAAACGGACTATAAAAAGTTTTCAGTTTTCAATATTTCAAGCATAAAGTCTTCATTAATGTATTGAAAAAATTATAAAGTTCGGTTCGCTTTGACTTACAGTCAATTTTTTCGCGCTTCTTTGGAATAAATCGAGAAACTAATTCCAAAACGACTGTGACAGAACGGCAGGAGGCAAAGTTTTCTCGATAAGGGAGAAGCTAAGAACGTAGAAACTATTATATGTACTTTACTAAATAACAAATATCCAAATAAATAGATCGCGAACAAAATATGTAAACGAGGATATCTCATATCGCAGGAACAACAGCACTATGCTAGACGGAAAAATAGCGGCAAATTTTTAAATCGACAAATAGTTTTAACAAGCATTAAGCAATAGCTTTCAACATATCGCTCAAAACCTGAACAACGTCCAACCTGATATAATAATCAACATCGTAATATTGACCGAACCAACGAAAGAGTCTCGGGTTCAAGATGACGTCTATCTGGCAGCAAGGTCCCTGCACTTGCCTGAGGCCTTAGAATAGGAAAAAAGAAAACGAATATTCATCTTTGATTAATTATGCAATTTGTTCCGGCTTAAAGTAATTGATAAGAGAGAAAATTTAATTTTTCTTATATCATCCTACAAAACTGATTTTTAATTCGATTTTGATTTTTCATTATTTTGAGCTTGTGAATTTTGATTCCGATTTTGACGATTTTGATTATATACAAATGACTTTCTTGGGACAGACTACCTCATTAAAATTCAATCAGGTTTTAATTTAGATATTTTTCATTATATAATATATATATATATATATATATATATATATATATATATATATATATATATATATATATATATATATATATATATATATATAAATTTATAACATTATTTCAATTTTCAACTCTAATTTGCATATTCAATAATGATTATTTATTGAATTCTTTGCATATTCAACAATGATTATTTATTGAATCGAATATATACAACATAACACAAAAATAATCTATTAAAATAAATAAAGTATAAAAGGGATATAATATTAAGCCAGATTCCAGATTGTAAATCTCCGCATCGCTAGAGTATGCAAACAGCGTAACCTACCTACTACACTATAGAACATAAAGTAAAAATTGAATCAGAATGCGCAGCCAGTGAACATGCGGCACACGAAAGACAAAAAATTTGATCTTAAATTGCGTAATGTTATTTCTAAATTTACAAAACCTTCAAGCAGATTATCGATAAAGACGTGCTGTATAACTGTGAAAATAGTTTTGTATTTAATTGCACTTCCAAAAGACGGCTTGATTTTGTACCTTCTCAAGTATCTTTCCAAAAGCTATTGTGATCAATATATAATTCATATGAGTCGAACTCGGATAATGCACACCCCTTGGGGACCAAGGCTGAAAGGTGTGCATTATCTGGTGTAATCCCAACATTCTCACCGTTTTGACTCGCATGTCCCGTTACTAATTCGTAATCGCATGATTAAGTAACTTGTCATTTTGCATTTATCAGTTGGTGTATTAGTGATGAAATTCCTTTCTTCTTCAACATTACCACCGTCTCAACACTCCCACCGTCCCAACATTCCCACCACGAGTCCCAAGCCCAACAATACCTGGGCGTGGGAGTTTGGGGAGTATGCAACTCGGTAAATCAAAATACCCCGAGAAACCAAAATACCCCCAGAATTCAATTTCTGAAAATTTTTTGTTTTTCTCGCAATTTTTTGATGCCAATGGATGGTGCTTGATGAGAACCGTTGAAAAATGGTGTTTTTTCAATGGCCGATATTCAGTGATCATTTCAATCGATCAAGTTTTCGACCTTTCTTCAAATTTCAAAGTACCTTCTGACCTTCAAAATCTTGCACCCTCTTCCCCAGAACTTTGGTGCCGCCCACCTATGGTCCCAACATTCCCACCGTACCCGAAATTCCCACAATCCCAACATTCCCACCGCGGGTTCCACGTTCCCACCGCGAGTTCCAACATTCTCGCTGTCCAAACACTCCCACCGTCCCAACATTCCTACCGTCCTAGCAGGCAAAAACCTAAAATTTTCCTCCAAAGATACTCAATTCTTCAAACTGACTAAAAACTGTAGGTTAGTTTTACAATATTTTAGAATTTTTATTACTTTTTAGCCTCATTTTGGCCTAAGAAAAGCTCCGGCTATGCTGTGCACCTATGATCCCAGTATAGTTCATCGTCCTCACCACACCTGGGCGTTAGGAGGGGGTTTATGGGGATATGCAGACCCCTCTCCCCGAGAAACCAGAAATACCCCAGAAACCTGAAAGAAATTTCATTACTTTTTTGCCTCATTTTGGCCTAAGAAAAGCTCCGGCTATGGTGTGCATCCCAGCATGCCCATCCCCAGAATTCAATTTTTGGAAATTTTTTGGTTTTTCCCGCAATTTTTTGATGCCAATGAATAGTACTCGATGAGAAACGTTGACAATGTTGTTTTTTCGCCATACCCTATTTTTTAAGGCCATTTTTTGGCTTTCGAAAATCTTGCACTCCCAGAATTTCGGTGGTGCCCACGTATGGTCCTCACCTTCCCAGCGCAAGTTCCAACTTTGCCACCATTTGGCATGTAGCATGTATTTCTTGAATCTATAGGTAGAAGCGACTGATCATGAAAGAATAGCTTTGAAATCTATATGGTGTTGTTAACCTATCAAATGCGTTCATGCCAAATACATGCTTCGAGTGCAAGACAGGCGTTTTTGCACCGTGCGCGTACATAAATGTATGCACTTTTACAGCAACTTTCTGCATTTGATTTTAGTTGCCAGCGGCGGAGCTAGCCTTCTAAATTTGAAGCATACATGCGACACGGCCAAGAGCTCTGGGAGGGGAATAAATCGAGTTTCGTGTGGGGTAGGGGAAGTAAATGAGCAATTGTTTACCTATTTAATGTCAAGTTTTCGTACTAATTAGTCATATTTGATTTCTCTTGAAGATTTATGGTTAAATTCGCATGAAATCAATAATAATAAGGTAAATGGAATGACTTATAGCATCAAATATATGCAAAACAATAAAAGAAAAAGTGTCCAGATGAGTGAACTGAATCGTCAACTGCTCAAAAATAAGCTTTATGTACTTAAAACTACACTGTGAGGCGTTATTTAACGCTTTTCGTGATTCAAATAATCGGTATTCGATTTTGGTCCAAATGGCCTGATGGAGTATGCTCTCCTAAATTCCTGGTAGGGGATACCCTATACCCTCCCAGTGTGCATGTGTTATTTTGGGGGAACTAAAATTTTAAAGTCAAAAGTCAAATATCTGATCAAGTACTTTTAGAGGGGCAAAAATAATAAAGTTGTTGAGCTTTTTCGCAGCGAGATCAACGCACTGAAAATTTTTTAAAAATTTAGCTTCATTCGAATTATATCAAAAAATATGCCGTATACAAATAAATAGGCGCGAAGCACTATAAAATATTGGGCTTATTAGATCGAAAGTGTGCTAAAATCTGATCAAACGATCAATCAGATGTGCTTTGAGAATTTTATATCTTCTTCTTTGGGGGACCTTGTGAAAAAATAATCGTATTTCCAAAATTTTGAGGGAACTAGCTCCCACCCCGATCCTCCCAAAGCTATGCCATTATTAGTGGCATGGTTTTTCCTGTCGGTGGCAACGTTGGTACTTGCAGTAAGAATGTTGGGACGGTGGGAGTGTTGGAACAGTGAGATGGTTTGAAACTCCAAAGTGGCAATGTTGGGACTACACGTGGGCCTGGGAGTTGGGGGTATGCAACCCCAGAAGTTAGAATACCCCAGAAATCAAAATACCTCCAGAATTCAATTTTTGAATTTTTTTGCTTTTTTAGCGATTTTTTGATGCCATTGGATAGTGCTCCATGAGAAACGTCGAAAAATGGTGTTTTTTCGCCATACGACCACTTTTAATACCATTTTTTGACCGTTGAAAATTCCCTCTCCCAGAATTTCGGTGCTGCCCACCTATGGTTGGGACCCGCAGTGGGAATGTTAGGATGATAGGAATGTTGGGACGGTAGGAATCTTGGGACGGTGGGAATGTTGGAATATGATCCATTATCCGAGTGAGTGCATTAAGCGTGTGCATTCACACATTGATTATACAGCAACGGTCTTATCAGCAGGTGCGCATTATCCGGAAAAATGCATTACTCATGGTTTGCATTATCCGAGTTCGACTGTGATGAATATAATTATATAATTAATATGATCTATTTGTGATTCCTATGCCGCGACATACAACTCCATTTTCTTCAAAATCATACTAATTTTGAGATAATTATAGCGTTAATGTTGAACTTGCATGGATTAGTTGAACAATATTAATTCACTTGACTTTGATATTGAATTCATAATGTACATGCACAAGTTGGTTTTTAGGGATATTTATCAATACTATATTTTTTCTTTTAATTTACATCTTAAACGCCTCTAAAAGCAGAATACACGTAAATCTGCTTCAAAGTCGTTTGCTTCTAATTTCAAAAACAATATTTACAGACTTAACCGTCCGGTTAGGGCATTTAGTGTACGATAACAACTTTGATTAATATTTCCAGAGTATTTAATTTTATTCGTCTTATTTTTAGCAAATTAATATGTATATAATTTCCAAGGGGCATTTACATTATAATGAAATAAAAGGCAAGTTAAACTTTGTTAAGCTTATTTTTGCTACAAAATTGTTGTTCTGGTGAATGTACTTCTTCTAGCATCGGAAGTTTTCGAATTCTCGGCTAATTCTGTCGATTTTTCATGCGTTATACGGGTGAGCCAAAAAAGACTACAGATCAAAGGTACGGGTCATAACTTCGGCAAATTGCAAAACAAAATTTAGAATCCGCTCTCATTAGATAGATAAATATGTTTCTGCATAAATCGTGTAAAAATTTTGTCCATCTGCCAGTGATCCGGGCATTACATCACTTGTTTACACCCTACTTTTATATTGCTTAAACTCCAAACGATTGTTCGGTTCTATCATCAATTTTCTTACCCTTTTGACGATATTTCGTAATTTTTGCATCTATCAAGAAGGAGCACTCCACTCTAGGGTTCAGCCAACGTGTTAGCATTTTTTTGAATAGATTTATTGTCAAAAAGGGCATCGACGTACATATTAACGTGAAATAATGCATAAATTATGGGGTTTAAACAATATCTAAGTAGGGTGTAAACAAGTCGCCATCGCGCATAAACCACTGAAAGCAAGCCAAAATTTTTAGCATGGATAAAAACAAGCGTGTGTTTATTGAATGATAAGCAATCTCAAAATTTCGTTATAAAATTAGCCCAAATTCTGTCGTAATTTCAAGGTGTGCCTTTTTGCGGTCCACTTTGTTTAAAAGCATATCTGAATGATTAGCATTTCTTAAACTTATTAATTTTTAACACTTCATTAATCACCTCTTTCTTGTACGTGAATCATTTCCGAAAGAATGGCGGCAACGTCAGAAAATAGAGAAACCGATTCGACGGCGTTTTCAAAATTTTGAACCGCTTTTGCCAGGTCAAGCGAAACGTACAGAAGGCCGACTGAAACGGTCAACGCGATTCTTGGCATAATCTTCAGTAAAAAAACAAGTGACCATAATTTTGTTACACAAAAAGCATGTAGCTAATTAAGAAGTATCCACAAAAAACATTTTTGCGGATCTTACCATTTCAAGATTAGCAATGGACATTCCGGTAGTGCGCGATTGAATCATATCAATGAGCTGGACGAGGTTTCGAGGATCTGGCTGCAGACCTCGTTCCAGCCAAAGGTGCCACACGCCGTGCAAAAAGTCGCGCTCTAAATGGAGGACACTTTTATCAAACTTTGTTACTTTTTGTTTTTTATCAAAAACTAAAAAGAATTTTTTGCATATTTTTATCAAAGTTCTACTTTGAACGCATCGTACGATCGGATTGAAAATGCGATGGCTTATATTGAACGCACTGACCGTATTTAGCTCTGCCGACAGAATCCATAAAAGGCATTCGTGCATGTCTATGATATATCGCCATGGCTGCAAAAAAGATAAGATAGTGTTTTCGCAGAAATTACAATAGTAATTTAAATTTCGAAATTTTAACTTCAAACTGAATTGACGACATTCACATAATAGGTGGGCGGCACCTAAGTTCAAGGGGATGCAAGATTTTTCAAAGGTCAAAAAATGGCCTTAAAATGGTAGTATGGCGAAAAAACACAATTTTTCAACGTTTCTCATCGAGCACTATTCATTGGCATCAGAAAATTGCGAAACAAAATTCAAAAATTGAATTCTGGGAGGTATTTTGGTTTCTGCGGGGTGCATACCTCCAAACTCCCGATGCCCAGGTATGTATGACTCACACCCGTTATGTCAGAGAGCGCAAGATAATTTGTATATTTCTTATTAAAGAAACTTTTTATTCTATGTTAGTAACACACGAGAATAAGATTGAAGCACTCATGATCATTCATAAGCAGCGATTAAATTCTGAAGGTCAGGGTGGTGCAAAACTGGGAAACATCCCAAAAAGCACGCCAAAAATTAATTCTGATGGTTAACCGGATTCTCTGGAGAAGGGGGTCTAAGCCCTCTACGCCCATGTTTTCTCCTAATACGGTTGTAGGCATACCTATACCTAGGCGTGGGAGTTGGGGGTATGCGCACCCTCAGAAACCAAAATACCCCTTAGAAATCAATTGTTGAATTTTTGTTTTTTTCGCAATTTTTTGATGCCAATGGATAGTGCTCGATGAGAAACGTTGAAAAATAGTGTTTTTAGCAATACCACTCCTTTAAGGCCATTTTTTTACCTTTGAAAAAATCTTGCACCCCCTCAGAACTTTGTGTGCCGCCCATCTATGGTTGTAGGCCGTCCGCTACTGAACGGTTGAAAATTTTAACGCCTCAACTTCCAATTTCTGTGCAAAAAGCTACTTTTCAAGCTTTTTGGAGGTGGAATTTGCTGTTTCTAGTCAAAAATAGTCACGTACTAAAACTATCCGTTTATATCCAAACATGCACAGCATAGAAGGGTAGATTGAAATTAAAAAGTGACTTTTTGGGTCCAAAAATGGTAGGTACTTGTCAAAAACATCGTTTGTTAACGTTTCTGACGATGAGTCTATAAAAACATGAAAAAAGTTCGAGAAAAAATTCAAAAAGCCAGAACAAATTCAAAATATAGTCAAAACATGAGTATAATGGCGCGAAGCGCTAAAAATTTGGTACTTTTGAGCAAATAGACAGCTAAAACATTTTAAAAAACATCTTTAATCAAATTTTAGAATATTTTCGGGAACTTTCCAAAAATCACCAATTCTAGGGAAGGTGAAAAAGTTTCGCTGGGGGGTGGCGAAAATTGGGGGGGGTGAAAGAAAACCCCTAACCCTCCCTCAGGATCATGTAAGGTTAAATCCACTACACTATAAGTACATATAGGCCCGTAGCCAAGGGGGCAAGAATGGCAGTTAACTCCTCAAATCGAAACTTTTCTTGTTATTTACAAGAGTACCCCGAAAAAGAAATGAAAAATTCTCGAAGTGCATTCAAAAGGTTGCCAACACAGGTTTGTTTGCGTACTTTTGAGCTAGTATACACAAAATATTGCGCCAAATTAATTGTTTCTGTATATTTTTGTCTTTTAAACCGTTAAAATTTGAGTTAGACGTGGAGAATATGTCAAATTTTTCAGGTGCTTGGGGCTGAATCATTAAATCTCCTTGTTGTTTTTCTTTGCAGAGCACAAAAATTGAGTACAAATACGAAACGTTAAAAAATTCTTTATGGACTGGGACGATGAAAAATCTATTGCGCACATAGTTATCGGCGATAGATTTTTTTAAAGTATGAAATAAAAAACTAAAATATTCAAAATTTTTTTGTTCAAATTCTTCTTTGCCTTTGTGTAGAGCAAGGTGCAAAAATATGCTTACATATTTTGACTATCCCCAAATGCTTCTCGAGGAAACTGACTTTCAAAATATTTGGTCCCTCTACCCGAAATAAAATCCTGAGCTACAGGCCCGTATGCACATATAAATGAAAAATAGCAAAAACAACAATAAACCGCTTCACGCAACCGTCAAAAACAATTTTTATAGATAAACGTGACATTTCCTTCGAAAACTTTTTCTGAAGTATGACCAAAACAATGCGATAAATGAGCAATTTGAAATTAAATTGGAAATTCACGAAAAATGCAATTCGCTTAAAAACACCTCGAATTCGGGACACAGTTCAACGATGTTGAACCCGACCGGCCACTCGTTATCGACCATTGACGAATAGATGCACCGGTAGGCCACGGACAAAGCCTGCTCCCGCGTTTTAGCCATCAGAGCCAGTCGCGTGGCCACCAAGTGGCCTTGGCGGTTTCGCGTTTAACCAGCGAGTCTGATGCGGCCGAAAAATCCCCAATGGAGAAGTAGCTAATGAGACAGAGGGAAAAGACGAAAATATACAAATAAATTAATTCAAACAACAATTAATAAGTAAATGTGATGAACTATAGCCGACCATTTAGCCGCAGCTTCGTAACAACGGTCCTTTGCCAATTTGCGAGCCCAAAAGTCCAATGCCTCGATCAGTAACTCGTCGTTGGGCGGCAAATGCAACCTACAGGCCAGCACAGCATCCCTTGAAAATAAATGGTCTAACGACTGCGTACGTAAGTTGATGAAGGTTTAAAGACCTTCTATTAGAACAGTTTAAACATCAAAAATATAGTTCATGTATGAATGCTAACTACGTGAGCATAGGGGTGTGAAGGTGTTTGGCTGGACCCCCAAAATCGATCGACCCCCATTATTGTATGTTCGGGGCTGTTTTTCGCAATTTTGCCCATCGGACCCCGTAAACTAGGTTGCTGCCCATTTATGAGGCTATCTATCTACATTGATTTTAGGGCGCAATAAGTCGACAAATATTCTAGCGGAAAGTGTTGAGGAAGTTAGAACTCTATGTCGTACAAGGATGGCAGCTCTTTTGAACCTAACTTGAAATTTTTTCATAGATTGCTGAAAGGGAAAACCTATCCATTTTGCTTAAAATTATAATGCGCAGAATAAATTTTACAAATTCCGTTTCTGTATAATTAAAAACATATAATAATATTCGAGTTACCTATAACATTTTGCGTCTATCAAGCAACCGATGGCTTTTCTGGGTTCTGAGCAACCGAAGAAGAAAGAATGGCCTGCAAGTGTTCCTGGTCGCGGCTCAGTGACGTGGCGTAGTCGAAAATGCTCGACTCCGAGTAACCGAGCCACCTTCTGAGAATACGGTAACACAAAGCGTTAGCTAAAAATGGGGACTTAGTTTCGATAATATCAAGGCTTGAGCCAGGTCGAACGAAACCCGCGTGCGTGTGATAAATAAAAGTCAACATTATCTCATCGTCGTATAACCATGTTTAAGCATTACTATTGCGAGCTTGTAGGAAACAGGTTTAAGAATGGCTTAAGCCTAGATATACCGAAACTAGACCACGCGAAACGCACTAAATTATAAGATCGCATCACACAAGCTATATGTCACGTCGGGTTTCAATTACTCATTTCTGCTTAAATTTGTTCCGTTTAATATTTCAATCTTTGAGCTACGTTCAAAGTATCGGGAGATCCTTACAACTTAATGAGTAAAATAAGCAATCTAAGCGACTTACAGAAAAATTGCAAAGTAGAACGCATAAAGTCTTCTGTCGGTGCAAAATCTGTACGCGACACTAAAGATCCATTTCAATAAATTTTGTATTATTGCTGTTTAGCTAAATCCGGAGTGATTTAAAAACGAGTAAATACTAAGCAAAATTAAAATAATTATCTTTTTCAGATAATTTGAATTGAAAACGTAGCTCTCTTACGCGAAGCGGATAGGGCCACGATAAACTGATTCAATTGGCTGTTTTCCGAAGCCAAACGGATCAATCTGGGCAATGCTCCGCACACGGTCGCCAAAACGGCAGCCAAATTGTAATTTCCCTGAGTTCTTTGTAGTTCCACTGAAAGATTCGCACGAAACGTAAAGATATTGAAGAGTTACGTAGGATAAAGTAAGTGCGTATAGAATTTTACGATTTAACCTAGTCATTGCAGATTTTACGATTTAATCGTCATAATAACTAAGCAAACCGAATAAAACCGACCGATCTACTGAGGAACCACTCTCTCGGTTTAAACCGGAACAAGGACCGTCATAAATGAATAAACAACAACAAGCATAATTTATGAGTAGTAATAGAAGAGTTAAGTTAATTGCCTACGTAATTAAATTATAAATTGAATAAATGAAATTAATTATTCGAAAGATTAAGTTGGCTAACTTTCATCGGCGAATAGCTTAAACGCGCATTTTTTGTCTCCGTAAAAACGCAAATAAGATTTTTGGCCGAAGATAACTTTGGCCGAAGCGCCGCCTTGTTGAACTGACATTAAGTCGATCAAGTCGTGCATGGCCAATGTGGCATCGGTCGAATCCAGGCGACACGTATTGTCAAACATAGTTACCTCCTTGCCCTTTGACACTTCAAATTAAACAATATTCAATTTTTTAAACATCTTCAGCAACTCCTGCGCAAAACATTTTTCCGTTCAACTTTTCTTAAATATATGCTTTACTTAAAAAAGACCACGCGCGTGTTTTTTGTCGCAATTTCGGGACCAAGATAGATAAAAGGATAAAATTTTGTTTCATCGAAAGAGAAATAGGTCTGCGCCGGTCAAAAAAATATAGTACAAAATAAAAACTCGTTAGTTTATGTTCAAGTTCTTCCGGACAATTATTAGTATTCTTCATACGGAATGAACTTTTAATGTAAAACTTGACAGACGTAGAGTTGAACGTTTTAAAACTGTTAATTTATGCATCCCGGAGGCGAGAAAGAGAAAATAGAAATTTGAAGTGAGACATTACTTTAAATGCAAGCGTCTAAGTCGCATTAAGCTACTCTAACTTATTCGCATAAGACTTTAACTTTCCATGCGGAAGCTGTAACGAAATATACTTCGCTTTATTTCCGTGTAGTGCAAAAATGCGGTAAATAAACACAAAGCTAAAGATTTCTCTTTGACTAAATGATGCAAAATGAGCTAATAATTTTTCTGTCCTTCAATTGTGACCGGTGATTCTCAAGCTTATAGATTCATTAGTCTAGCTGACAAACAAAGAATTTCACTTGTGAATAAACAGAAGTGTAAAGAAAGTTGAATGCGCAAAATTTGATCATTTTTATATTTTTTAATTGCCTAAACTTTTTGGTGCGAATGAGTCAAATTTCACAACAAATAGGTAAATAATTCTTTCAAGAATAATTTTCCAAGAAAAAAATCAAGAACTAGCCTATAATAGAACTAAGTTTGTTTTCGTTCGCCTTTATCTTGTTTAAATGTTTTATCAAGTTCAGTAAACTATGGTAGGTATTCCAATCTTAAAATCGGAATCAATAAGAAATTTTGAAGAAATGGCATACTAATTTTATATACTGTTCATATTTTGCTGAAGTAGGTGATTGACTTCATTAAGTTTTTTTACACTGGTACATGTAGTAGCAGAGGCGGCAGAATCTCCTGACTTGCAAAAAGCAAATAAAGGTACGCATGCATATTTCCGTTTAAATTTGCATATTTGAACTTAAACCAACCATTTAAAAACATTAAGGAACGGGTAAAATAGTAGGATAGTTGTTAAAAACTACGAATAGATTCTTGTATACTATTTGCGTACATACAAAATTTGGAATATGTAACAATACTTATCTTATGCAAAACGTATGACTATGATCAATGTGTATGTAAAGTTTGGTTACAGCAGCTTATTTGGAAATCGCTGCGAATTCTACGTAAAATCCAAAAAATTTTATGACAACAACGATAAAGCATGAAATTAGTATACGTCGGACTAAGATAGGCTGAACGGATGTATCCCGCCTATGGCGATCAGCTGCTTCTTTATCAGTATTGGTAAGCCAGATTGACGGATCACGTAATAAAGGACCTAAAATAGATAAAGGACACAGGAGATGATAGTTCTCAAACATGTTCAGAAGCGATAAAATTGCTTAAGCTTCGGGTGCACGAGATAGTCTCTAGCATTCATGCATGACGAACTTGTTTCATCGTGGCGTTTTTGCGACAATGTCATAGAAAGCTGTATGCTGGTGCATCAATGTTCTTCACTTTTGGAGATATTCCATAATTATGTACGTATCCTAAATATGCACGTAGAGGAACCTATTCTCAGAATCAGTGCATGTTAAATGAAATTATAGCCTGAGAAACTATGTAAATATCTAAAGTCAGATCGCATTATGGTCTTTTTTGCAGTATAAACTACAATTTTACTTAAACGGATGCTTTGAGAAGTCGAGTCGATCGTTTGAAACATTAATATAAAACTTTTTTCGAAAGTCTGTAAAGTTACGAACTTTTAGTAAAAGTTCCTAGTAATTGAACAAGCGTCGAACTGTATATAAATTTCAAATAGTGTATCCTGAATTATACGCAATTGACTGATTTGTGACAATAATTTCAAAACATGTAATTGTCCAACTGTGTGGTACTATTGCTTATTAACATTTTATTTCAATAAGTCTTTCAGAATTCTAAAATTAATGATCAAATTCAAATTAAATAAGTGTTTTCGATTTTTGAATTCAATTTCACATACAGTTAACTATCGTTTTACATTATTGCAGACACGCAAACACCAGTAAAGCAATCAAGACAAAATGAGCAAACGGATTTATATACTCAAGTACAGACATGCGCGGGGAGTCTTTATTAGTCTACGACCTCCAGAATTAAAAAATATGAAATTTGCAGGAAAATGAGGTAAAGCCGAAGGACGAAAATGGATAGAAAATTGAAAATGTTTTCCAAAAATTACTCGAAATTGATCAGACAGGAAAAAACGTAGTTTAAGCATTTTTTATAATTTTACTAGTTTTTAAAGTCGTTTTACCCAAAAACTAGCTTAATCTTTGACCCATCAGACCGGCTGACCTGACCCCCATAACGGTCATGATGTGCATCTATGCTCATGTACACCACAAATGGGCAGCGGCCAAATTCATAGGTGGGCAACATTTACGGACAATGAATAGCCTAAAATTCAATTCGGGAATTAAGAAATTTTTTCTCTATTTAGGGTGTCCGGTGGTCCGCCGGATTCTAGTTGGGACCATGCACAGCATGACTGATCTGGTGCAGTGATCCGGTCTGGGTTTAAATTGAGCTTTTCTAGACCAAATTGACCTAAAAAACTGGAAAAATAGCGGTAAAACTACCTTATTGCACAGTTTCTGGGTCAATTTTAAGCAGTTTTAAAGAAAATTTTAAATTGTCATTCGTTTTCGACCTTCATTTTGCCTCATTTTTCCACAAAATTTTCCATTTTTTATTCTGGGGCTCGAGACCAGACATGCACGTGGTAGGGGTAGGTTGGGGGTCTAGACCCCACACTAGAAAGACGGAAAATTTTGTAGGAGAAAGAGGCAAAATGTAGGCCAAAAAACGGATGGAAATTGAAAATTTTCTTCAAAAGTGCTTCAAATTGACCGAAACTATATATCAACTGTAGCTTTAATGCCATTTTAGCGCTTATACCAGTTTTTGAGGTCATTTTGGCCCAAAAAGCTCAATTTTTGCCCCTCCCACTTCAAGACTGGCTGACCCCCACAGATCGGTGATGCTGTACATCTGCGGTCTAGACCACTCTAAACCCTTATGATACATATCTGGTCCAGACCCTCACGCCCATGTGTTATGTAAACACATTACCTCTTGAGTTTTGTTTGCTGCCCATCATCTGGAAGATAGCCACGTTATCAACTATTCAAATCTAGCGGCCGTTTAGCTTTTCGACCAATAACAATCGACAAAAACAATTATTATTGAAATTTTGATATAGTCAATAAATTCAGCATAATAGCCTAAACATTTGCAATTTCAGTTATCGTAGGTAGCGCATAGCGCGTACATATTTGGGTACCCCCAACATATGTCCACCCCTACAGCAATAACGGGACACGTCTGGAAGGTGCGGTTTTTTAAAGGTGGATAATTAATAAATTACCCTTTTTTGTTTTACCCGATTATTAAATCAGCATGCAAAGTTTTACTGTAAAGTTATAAGATAAGTTTTTTCAAATTTTCAGTCGGTCACACAGCTTTTCTAATTCAGTTTCGCATTCTGTTTCGTCTGGTTTTTTTAAATGTAGTCAATGGACTTTGTCACTGATAATTCGTATATGGTCCGACTCAGCTCAAATTTTGGAATTACAATACATATGTATGTGCTAAGTTGGCTCTATAAGTGGTCAGCGTATATAAGGTTTACTGAGCTATGCTATAACATGGAAGCTTATATCTCATGAACAAATGGTCCGATTCAGCTTAAATTTTGGAATTTTAATTCATGTGTGTTAAATATATTCTACAAATGGTGAGTGTGCATATGGCTTACTGTAGCTATGTTATAACAAAGAAGCTTATATCTCTTGAACGAATGATTCAATACAATTAAAATTTTGGAATAATGATTTATATGTGCCAAGATGGCTCTCGAACGTGCTTAATGTGTATAAGGCTCAAAGTCGCTATGTTACAATGTTGAAGCTTATATCTCATGAACGAGTGGCGGATCTAGGATTCTCCTAAGCGGAGGGCGGTACCCACTAAGGGGGGGCGGAACCCTGACTATGGCGGAAAAATTAGCCGTTTTGACCCGAAAATCGCTAAAAATCGCTCAAAAATGCTTAATTTTTCGCACTATTTTGGGCCAATGGGGGGGCGGCCGCCCCCCCCATCCGCCCCCTCCCTAAATCCGCCCTGCTCATGAACGAATGATCGGATTCAGCTCAAACTTATGAATTATAATTCATACGTGCCAAGTAGGCTCTACAGGTGGTGAGTGTATATTAGCCTTACTGTAGCTATGTGATAAGGTAGGAACTAATCTCTTATCTACTCAGCTCAAATTTGGAAATTATGATTGATACATGCCAAGTAAGCTTTACAAGATGTGAGTGTATATAAGGCTAACTGTAGCTATGTTATAACATAGAAGCTTTTATCTAATAAATGAATGATCCGATTCAGCTCAAATTTTGGAATTATGATTCATGTGCCAAGTGGGTTCTGCAAGTGGTCGGTGTGTATAAGGCTTACTGCAGCTATGTTATAACATGGAAGCTTATATCTCATGAACGAATGATCTAATTAATTTCAAATTTTTGTGTGCAGTGAATCCATTCTCCTAAAACAAATTTATGCATTCACCAGCGCATAAGAATCATAATTCTAAAATTCACGTCGTTTTCACTGTACAATGAAGATTAATTTCTAATTTGCAAGTTAAAAATTCACTGAATTCTGTAATGAGATTACAGTCTGAAGCAAGAGAGAATTGGAAGCTGAGCATTAGCTCAAATGAAGGAGCACAAAACTATCTAACTATTTTGCTATCAACTAACTAATTTGGTCAAAGCAGTCAAAACTAATGTTTAAAAAACCGGATTTCTACAGTATGCCCTTAAAAAACGTGCAGATTTTGTATGAGTGTGGAATCTATCAAAATAGTTGCGTTTTAAAAAGTGCTATTCAAAAAGTATAAGTTTTGGTTAAAACAGTGTGTGGTTCTTCTCTCTAATTTGAGGTGGAAATCTTCAATAGTTTTTTACTTTTTACAAATTGCCCTCACTTTTCTGCGTGTAATTAAGTTTTTTTCTATTTTAATATAACAAATGTGGTATCATCTGAAAGCTCATAGAATGCTAAGTCTAATAAGACCGAACTACTAACTCATTGACGTTTCTCAGGCTGAGCTGTCCTTCAACGTTAACTTTAAGTAATTTCCAGAGAATATTTCTCTCACATTAAATATGATCGTGTCCCACCTCCTCGCGCGTCCCATCTCTTCGCGCGTCCCACCTCCTCACGCGTCGTGCGCCCACATCTCGCGCATCCATTTCTTCGAAAATCCCATCTCTTCGCGCGTCACGTCGTTTTTCACGTCGTAATATCGAATGAAGTTGTATCAAACGTCTCGTTGGAAAGAGCATCCAATTTTCCATCTATTTACAGAAAAAATGCCAACTATCTTGAAGCAGTAGAAAATTATAAATCTTAATTTGTAAAAAACGCACTTTTTTCATTAGAGTGACTAAAATGGCAGCCATATTGAACTTTTTTCTACCTATCCAAATCAAACAAACAAGTAGTCATTTTAAAGCTCTTTCTTTGCTCTTTTCAAAATGAGCTTATTTGTTGACGTTATGTAAAGTAGTTAGACAGCTACAGCTTAAAGTATTGTTTTTTCAATATGGCTGCCCATGACACAAATTTGTATTGAGCAAACCGGAAGATCGAACAAATCTTGGTTAATTGCGTTTATTGCTTAGGAAAGCCCATCTGAAGACGCAACTATTTTGCTACTATCGAGTTTTCTACCTACAATGCAGGGTAAATGAAAGCCTGAGCCAATTTTCGCTATTTTTCTGATCTGATAAGCTACAGTGATAAGAAAATTTAAATTTTTTCGGCAAAATAATTGCGCCTCAAAATTTATCCATCTAAAACACTTTCTTTTGTCTAAATTTGAGCAGCAGATTCCTCAGATTTGCTCAAAAAACCTAAAAAGTATGAAACACTTTTTTGAGTGATCAACCAATTTGCACTTCGTCTTTGAAGGCTTACAGTAAGCTTATTACTGTAGCATCAGACTTAAAAGTACATACTGCTAAAAGCACTTTGATAGTTGATTCTGAAAGGCATATAATCATGTTGTATTATTGTGTAATTCAGTTTTAGTAAGCCACTGAAAGCTAATTTTGACATTTACATATAGTGAAAACGCTGTGGCGTTCCATCTCCTCACGCGTCCCATCTCTTTGAATATTTTCCGTTTCACTATAAATTAGTCAGTGAGTTCGAATAAATTCATCCATTGTTTTCATTTTTAGGTATTAAACATCTAATCTGTATCAACTAGTAAGAGTGACTTTAACTCTACATCAATTTTTTGGAACGAAAAAAGGAGAATTCTACGCATTAATTTAATTTAGAGCCAAAGAATTCGCTCCTCGTACTTGCTGACTCAAGAGAAGAATAGTTCAAGTCTCGTAAGGTGCATCGGCATGAAAAGTTTTCTGGAAAGGTTCACGATTCGATTTTTCAGATTGCTATGATTCACTCAGAAAGCACTGCTTGGACTTTTGAGGCCTAGTTTATCAGAAGGAGAAAAATTTGTGGATTGAAGAAGTAAAGTCTATTTCACGAAACCTTGTCCATGGATAACAATTTTAGAATCAACGTATACGTCGATTCTAAAATTGTATTCTAATACAAAAGCGTTTTAAGCAGAAATAACGATCATCATATTGTGCGTAGCAATTAATAAGTATGTGAAGTTTCGCTATGCTAAATTGTATTAATGTAGCCTGTCTATAAATCACTTTTGTAGCTGCATGCCTGAACGCTGAAAATTGATTTTCATGCTCAAGGTTCCGTGAAGTAGTAGATTAAAGAACTTCGGGTATAACTATATAAAGAGAGAACACGTACTTTCTGCCATACACAAACTGTATCTAAGCCACTAATGACACGATGCTGTTTAGACTACGTCAGATATTTTTTCAGCTAGCTTACATCTTTTTCCTGATTGTAATCTTTAAATAAAAGGCACAAGCATGAGCGAAACAGACTATAGCTTCTTATAAAACGTGTAAACCAAACAAACCCGAAGTGCACATGGTTGCATAAATACTTTATAGTACACGCGAATAGGTGAGAAGAGCGAAGGAATGGAACACGCGAGGAAGTGGCACTATACGTTATAGAAGAACAAAAATAAGTGAGATAGGACTCAACATAATAGCTGATGATTTGTAATGCAATGCTCACTGTCTGACCATTACTATTCCGTGCGAATTCGGCATGGGAACCTCATAGTAAATTCTGATTCTGGAGCTAAATCATTCGCGTCCATGAAAAAGGTAATATGGAGATACGGAGCACCTACCTAACCGCCCTACCTGACCACCGCCGCAGTGGCGTAGCTGTTGGGGGATCGGGGAGACTAGTTCTCAAAAAATGCGGAAGTATGAATATTTTTTACAAGGGTTGAAAATTCCCAAAGCGTACATGTATGATAGACCGCAGTACATTTTTTGAGCTATTAAGCCCAAAATTTTAGTACACTTTGTGCCTTATTTGTTTATATACAACATATTTCTTTAATACAATTGAAATCAAATTTGATTCTTTCAAAAATTTTCTTCTCTTCAATATGCATATCTCGTTGTGAAAAGCCAAAAAACACCATTATTCTTGCCTATCCATTAGTTGTTGTTAAGTTATCCAACTTCAAAAATTTTCGCCCTTTTAAAATCAGAAGCTACGCCATTGGCCAGCTGTAAAAAGGTAAAGTGATGTATACAGAGGGCCGAATCACAGAACGTTTAAAAAGGTAAATGTATGGCAAAGGGAAAGGTTGGGTAATGTCCTGAGGTAGCTACCATACGTGGGCAGCAAGAAATTTCTGGGGGGGTGTGCAAGATTTTTTTGAAGGTCAAAAAATGGCCTTAAAAACGATGGTATGGTGATAAAAACACCATTTTTCGACGTTTCTCATCAAGCACTATCCATTGGCATCAAAAAATTGCGAAAAAAGCGAAAAAGATTTTCAAAAATTGAATTCTGGGGGGTATTTTGATTTCTGGGGGGTATTTTGGTTTCTGGGGGTGCATACCCCCAAACCCCACGCCCAGGTCAGGTGTAGTCTACCTAAGGTTTACCAGCCTTGGTAAGTTACCTATGGTTTGCCAAGCTCTGGTATCACAGACGGTTAGGTGATGGCAAGGTAAGTACCTAAGGGTAAACGTTAGGTAGACGAGAAAATTTATCATTTTTATTGCAAACCCGTTCAGTTCAGCGTCTGAAATTCTCTGAATTATTGTAAAATACAAATTAAATTGATTTGTATTCATTCAAAAAGGGCAAATTCATATGTCAACATTTTCGAACTCCGGTGATTCAGATGGCCACATTGCCTCGACCAGCCAATATTATCAATTGTAAAATTATGTTGCTTCTTTTCTAAGCTTGATTTTATGTAACGTGCATATGCTTACATTAACTCCGGGTGATAAAGAATAATGACGACGTGTGCTTCTTTGTTTCAGATAGGGTGAAATCAGAGAATTTATCGATGGGCATTAGAGCTGCACGCGGGTACCCGAACGGGTACCCGAGTACTGGGTATACCCGGGTACCCAGGTAGAAAATAATTTTACTACCTACCCGGGTACCCGAATCCCCTAATATAAAATGGAAAATTAGCACTGCAGTTATGCAATATGTGCTAAGAATTGAATTAGAAACCTAGAAACATATTGCTTCTAAAGTGCGACTGAATCACAATGTAAATGTGATTTGATATAATCAACCGTAAAATGTTAAATAAGCGAGTCTGTTAATATTTCCTATTATCACAATATATCGCGCATACGGTCTAGGCATATTCCATTATTCAGCTCTTTAGTTACATTATTTTATTTGTGCCGAATTCTTCTTATTCTTCATTGTAAACAAATTTAAACAAGAAATTATCTGTTAGCGACGCTTTTTTATAATGCATTCACTTCTGTGACCATTATATAAATTTAAACTGCAACTTTTATTCACATCGTGCGCGCAACTGTTTTAGTTAGACCTGGTTCAAAGCCTATCGATGTTCCAAATGCAGTCAGCCATAGGCGTAGCCAGGGGGGCATTGGGGGTACCTGCCCCCCGAAATTTTTCAGAAAATATTGTTGATTTTTTTGTTGCAATAATGTATGTCCAGAAAACTGAGTTCAAAAAAGGCAAAAACGTCAGAATTTTCCGCGCCGAGTCATTATTATTTATTGCTATATAGATCCAACAAATTTAAAAGCTCGAATCAGCTAAAATAATCCAGCACTCCACATCACTTTAGTAATTTAATGCACTATTTGTTCGTTGAATGAAACTGCGCATGCTTGTTGAGCATGATAGTAAAAGTGCGAAAATGATTGTGAACCAGTTTGTCTATTCTCTGCTTTGTTTGTCTTTTGTGTACCAGTTTGTCTATTCTTTGTTTCGTTTATCTTTCTTTACAAGGACACATAATCCTATTTTAATTGGAAGGAATGGCCAAATTTTCTTATGTTTTTGCGCATTTCTTGTTCTATGAACTGCATTTTGTTAATTAGAAGGCCACAAATGGGCCTGAAAACGGTAAGAACAAAATTTTCATGGATACATCTTTCTATATCTTATTGGCAGCGACCATACGTGGGCAGCAAGAAATTTCTGGAGGGGTGCAAGATTTTTTCGAAGGTCAAAAAATGGCCTTAAAAATGGTGGTATGGCGATAAAAACACCATTTTTCGACGTTTCTCATCAAGCACTATCCATTGGCATCAAAAAATTGCGAAAAAACGAAAAAAATTTCAAAAATTGAATTCTGGGGGGTATTTTGATTTTAGGGGGGTATTCTGGTTTCTCGGGGGGTGCATACCCCCCAAACCCCCACGCCTAGGTGTGGCAGCGACCCGTTGCTGCGCTATGTACCTAGCAGAGGTCGAAAAACGCATTTCAGATCAGTTTGTGCAATGTAGGAGTTCATCAATTTTAAGTGTTTTTGGGCTTGCTTCCGAACCGAGATTTGGCCGATTTTGCGAAAATTTTAACGTTACTATTTAACATTAAAATGTTTTTTTTACAAAATTTTCCGGGACTCTGCCCCGGATCCCGCTCGCCACCTCAGACGTCCCGCAGCCATAAAATCTCGTTGTACATGTGCAACGAGATTTTAGGGAGAACAAGCCAGGTAAAAGGGTTAGGAATTTCTAAAATTTCGGCGTTTCGCGCCGGCATTAATTTGTCTGCTTTGTATGATTTAAGCGGTATAAATTGAGTTTAATGTGCAAAAACGTCAAAATTTTCCGGCGCATAGCGCCGCCAGTTACTGTTCTTTCTTTTTGTAAAGCTCCAGCATTGCGTTTAAAAGCCTGAATCACTCAAAATATCTTCAGTCAAAGTTAGTAATTCGCAGTTTTCTTGTTAGAAGCTTGAATTGTCAAAACTGTTTTGTACAAATTTGATAATTTTCTGCTCTATCAGATTATTAGTATTCACAGAGCTACAAACTGTTAAGGGTGGAAAAAATGACTAAATTTCTTGACACTTTGCGCCACTTATGAATTCCGAACTGTTTGTCAATAGAAAGGCCGTAAATTCTACACGAAAACGTTTATGCCCCCGAACCAAAATTCTGACTACGTCTCTGCAGTCAGCTCCAGATAGACTTAGACTTGTTTTTGAATAAATTTTCATTTCCGGTTGATTTCAAAATTGCTTTTCGTCAATGTGTTTTCCTGCTTCAAATGTTTTAATGACGCTATGAAGATACAAAACCTGCTTCACAATTTTTTGCTTTGAATTATGAAAATGACTTAAATTTCATTAAATGCATACGAATTCTTCAGATTAAAGCCTTGATTCTATTTAATCTTGCATTAATTTTTCAATAATTTTACTGCTTAAATATCACTTTGCCCTAGACCTCACTGTCAACCGTAAATAAACGATGTTCACTGCATTCTCTTTTATCTAAGGTCCTACCGGTATGCCGGTATACGAATTACCCGGGTACCCGGTAATGAAATAGCCGAGTACCCGGGTAGTAAAATTTGCAAAGTGTGCAGCTCTAATGGGCATTGACCTTGCTAAATTTGTATAGCATATGAAATTGTTGGTCATTGTAAATTTCGAACGGTTCAGTCCGTTTAATGAGCCGGTGTGCATGAAAGAATAAATCTTCCTCGTTTTCACCTGCATCATCCAAAAATTCGATAAAATCCATTGAAAACTTAGACTAATTGAATGTTAACAGACCTCCACCTCTGCTCTTAGCAAGGGTAAGATCATTGGGTAAATTTGTCTTTATTTACCAAAACTTACCCAACCTTCTGTGATATGGCAATCTCTAACCTAACCTAGAGTTTACCTAAGGGTAGCTAATTTACCAAAAGGCAAGTCTTACCTAACCTTCTGTGATACGGCCAAGAGAGATGGAATCGGGCGTGTGCGCCGGCAGTCGGATGACACTCGATCTCATGTGTGAACAATGGCAATTTAATTCACGATCTGCTTAAACTTGTTTACATTTTACTTGTTTTTGAACGCATTGTATTAATGCGCTGATTGAGAAAAATCCAGACTTTTTAATCTTGCGTACAATCTGCAATCATTTTATTATAAGCCGTTATGCAAACGAGTTTAGGGCACCGTACCACACCATAGGTGGGCAGCACCGAGAATTCGGGGGAGGGGGTTGAAATAATTTTCAAAATGTAAAAAAATGGTCTTAAACGTGGTCGTTATGGCGACAAAACACCGATCTGTCGACGTTTCTCGTTGAACACTATCCAATGGCATCAAAAAATCCGCTAAAAAGCAAAAAATTTCGAAATTTGAATTCTGGGGGGTATTTTGCAGTTTTCTGGGGGGGTATTTCAACTTCTGAGTGGGTGCATACTCCAAAGGCTCCCCCCACCTCGCCCACGTGAATATAAGCGGCAAAATCACTTTCTAGCGCTCAGGTCAATACTACATAGCTACAAATGCATTTTATAGATAGAGTACAGTAATATAATTGTGCTTAGTAAAACTAATATATGATTTTTAATAGCTATGCATCATAGTGCCACGATTGCAGCTACATTTTAAACCACTTTTGTAAGCGATATATGTACATACATGTGTACATTGATGACTCGAAACTGATACGCGTTGACAAGATTTCGTAAAATAAAGAAGAATCAAGCAAAGGAGCACTCGCACTTTTGAAATGGTATGCTCCGTTTGATTCCGACTGGCTCCATCGTCAATTTTCAGACGTGCTGTCAAATCGTGCAGTGAACTCGTAAACTAATAATTAACAAATCGAATTTGAATATTAGAAAATACAAATTTTGTAATCATGCGGTTTCTTTGTGGAATTCTTTGCCTGAGCAAGTTATACAAGCTCCTATATCGAAAGCGTTTATGATAAGATTAAAACAACTTGATTTAACCAATTTTTTCAAGGCCGTAATTAAGCGCATTTTTCGTTTGCCTGTACGCGTCCCATCCATCAAATATTATCGTAATATTATTTAAGCAATTATGCTATATTTCTTATGTAACATTTCATTAATTTGTTCACTTATGTATGTACATTGATGACGTATAAATTTTGATTTTTGATTTGTTGCCGCACTTTGTAAGATACACCAAATGTTAAGCAATTCAGATTAGACTTCACTGAGAAGACTCTAAAGCAAGCAGCCGCTACGAGAACTTAATTGAAGAAGCCATTTACGCAGTGAAAAACTAATCTAGTAATAAGAATTCAGCGAAAATGGTCGTTTGAAATGGAATAGACTATAGTCTTTATGGTACGCTGACCGGTTGAATTTTTTATGCATCTGAACCATCTTACCGTTAAAAATTCCTTATAAAATTTGAAACAAACATTGGGAATTATATAACGCATAAAAATAGGCTACCAATCCTTTTCATGTGTTCTGCAAAACTGCAAAACATTAGGCGTGTTTTTAAATTAAACCACTTTTGTGGCTTTTTATCTTTGAAGAACCGTAAAATGAGCCGCAAATTTTGGTTAAAATGCGCGCTACACTTATGATTCTACAGTGAAGAATTAGAAAATACACTGTCTCATTCTTTTATGCCCCATGAGAGCATTTTTGTAGTCAAAAGTGCGTTTCGATTATTCGAAGCCACTATTGTATACATTGAATATTGTTTGCATGAACAAATTCTTGTTAAAATTAAAATGCGCCAAGTAAAGCTTTCTTGCATGAAATATTACATAGTTTCTAAGAGACTGTAACTTTAAAATTGTACGAATGTAAATATCAATTGCAAACTTATTGAATTGATAATAGAGAGGAAAGCACGTTTAGACGTTTACGAATCTAAAACAATGATACTTTTACTGTGTAACATAAAAGGAACGTACAGTGCATGCTGCAACTTGCAAGCACCGTTTTTTTCCACTTTTTGGTCTTTTGTCAACCAAAATTTTGCGAAATGGAAAAAATTTTTGAGCTTGGTCGGCATTTGTGGAAAATTTTTGTAATGCTAAAGAATGCGTTTTAGAGAGTTAAAACTTCAAAATTTTTTCGGCGCTTCGCGCCGAATAGATTTAATTCTACTTGCTATTAATCTTTAAGTTGCGCCGCGCCAATTGCAGCATTTTTATCGACAATCTGGTCTAGAACTGCGCTACGATTGAAAACTCTTATCTTCTGCACGGGTTCAGTTAGTTTTTGTAATGCAAAAATGCGTTTCAGAGAGGCGGAAACTACAAGAATTTTTCGGCGCCTCGCGCCGAATTGATTTAATTCTTACTTGTTATTAATCCTCAAGCCGCGCGGCGCCAATTGCAGCATTTTTATCGACAATGTGATATAGAACTTTACTTCGATTGAAAATCCTTAATTCCAGATAATGTGAATCGCGTAAACGTAAGAGATCCAGGGTTGGCAAGGCTGGGTTTTTCGAACTTGGGTCTTTTGGGTTTTTTGTGGGTTTTTTGGGTGCAAGAAATTGTTGGGTTTTGGGTTTTTTGGATTTTTTATCCACAGGTTAAGAATTTATTTGTAATGGAATTAAATACTGTGTATTGTCAATGTTTTTTGTATCATGGTTGTTCCTTTTACAATTGCTTGCGATGCACGAGGTTAAGTGTCCATCCATTCTCATCCTCTCCTCCTTCCTGTTGCTGTTTTTCTCCTATAGTATATACTTTTCAAATGAGAAAAGCCGCTCAATAAAGGCTATGTGGCAATGTGGCATGGATTTTTCTACTAATATGGCAAATTTTTTTGTTTTTTTTCTTGAAGCAGAGCAGAATTTATGAAGAAATTTCAATATTATGCATTTAAAAATTGCTCTGCCCAATTTTTCATTCTGTTCACACAGCATGGATTGTGCTTGTGAATGACCAATTTTGTTGTTGAATTTTGTGTATTAGCTGAATAAAGTTGTTGTTTACTTGTTTTGTTTTGTGTCTTGAAGCTGTTGAAGTATTCTAAGCTACTATCTATAGCTCGAGCTAGAATTTTTATAAAAACTCATAAAAAACCCTTAAAAACCCACAAAAAACCACAAAAAAACCCAAAAACCCAAAATTCGAAATTTTCAAATCTGGGTTCTTTCCATCCCTGAAGAGATCGTCCGAAAAGTTGCTTTTGAATATTCGGTAATTTCCTTGGTGTTGAATAAGCTAAAACCCACATATTCTGTTGATCCCCATGGGTTTTGCGCATACTATATAAAACAATTTCGTGATGTTTTGATTGCTCCCCTGTCTACAATTTTTGAAGTCTCTTATAAAACTGGAAAACTTCCCAAGTCCTGGTTAGAAGCACTTGGGAGTTTTTGAAGAATATGGTGTGAACCGATTTTGCGCCATTCCGGCAGAACTGCCATACAATTGCGCAAAAACGATACTTTGTGTCACTAAAAGACGCGGAAAAAAATAATAAACCAAATCCATACAAAAACTCACAGAGTTACGGTACTTCAAACATCATACTTCGACATTCACCATTTTGAGCCACTTTTAAGGAATTTTAGCAGTTTATCAAAGGTTTCCAATTTTTACTAATTAATATTTTCCTGCCATTTTCAAGGTCGCAGATTACAAAAAATTAAGTTATACTGCGTGGAAACCAAGATTAAAGAAAAATTTTTTTGTAATTTCTTGCCCAAATTTTCAAGAAATTTTTTTAATTTCACTATTTTTAGCATTGTTTACATCCAGTTAAAGATTTCTACTTAAATACGATTCAAACAGCATTTTTGGATCATCTCTAAAGTTCCAACCATTTGAAGATTCAAACAGTGGAATGCAGAATAACATGTACCCAACTTAGGTCGACCTAAGCATCTATACATCGACCTGAGCATCTATACATCGATCCTAAGCATCTATACGTTGACCTAAGCATCTATACCTCGACCTAAGCGGGAGCGACCTCGACCTAAGCAGCCGAAAACACCTTCTCAGATAAACTAAGCCTAAGCCTAAGCGTCATTTAAGCAGAAACTTGAATTTTCACATTATGTAGACAGGAAGAACATGCAAAAATTGTTTTTTTTCAAATTTAAAAATTTTCAAACAAAATTTTTTTTCCGTAAAATAAAAGTTATTTTTTCGTAATCAGCGACCTTGAAAATGTCAGATACATATGTTTTCAGCCCAAATTTGGAACATTTTCGGTAAACTGTAAAATACCTCACTTTAAAGTAGCTATATCCTGAGTAACTCTATCTTCACCAATATTGGTCCGATTTTCATAAAATTTTTTTCCGCACTCTCTTTATGCATGTCCTCCTCATTTCCATCAATATTGTTCCTTTCCACTGTACATCTGCAAGTTTTCCATTCACACCATATAGTAAAGTTTAGCCGAAGCCTTGGTAACCCCAGTTTTAAAAAGGGAACCCCCATTCCGTAGAAAATTTTAGACCAATTTCACTCCACGTGTATTTTTTGCAAAATTATGGAGTCAATAATAAATGCTTGTATTCATAAACTATTTTAATCGAAACAATTTGTTGAACCCACAGCAATTCGGTTTTATGAATAACAAATCGTTTGATTCTCAATTACTAAAATGCAAAAATATTTGGACTAAGAATTTAGATAATCGGATTCCTACTGACATAGTTTATGGAGATTTTTGTAAAGCCTCCGATTCTGTTGTTCATTCTAAACTGTTACAGAAAGTTGAATATTTGGGAATTTCTGGAGTTTTTCTAAACTGGATTCGATCATTTTCTTATCAGGCAGATCACAGAAGGTAAAAATTGATGGTCATATATCTAATTCATTTCCAGTAATTAGCGGTGTTCCTCAAGGAAGTGTTCTGGGTTCCACGTTATTTTTGATCTTTATAAACGATTTAGTAGATTCGATTAAAAATAGCAATATAATGCTCTTTGCTGATGACTTGAAAAATTTCAACAAATCTGAAAATTCCATCCTGTTACAGTCTGATCTTGATTCATTGCATTCTTGGGCCGAAAAATGGCAACTGAAAATTAGCTACGAAAAATGTGCTACGATATATTTGGCTTACGGAAATCCGGAAGTGGGTTATAAGTTAGGTCTATCTGAGTTAAAAAATGCCGAAAATTGTATGAAGGACCGTGGTATTTACATATCTAATGATTTATCATCGGGCATTCATTGTACAAATATTGCGTCTAAAGCTGCTAGAGTCGCATCCTTAATACACAAAACATTCGTCTCAGAAAATACCGATTTGATGATCAGAGCTTTTAAAACATACGTTAGACCTATCCTTGAATACGGATCCGTTGTCTGGAATCCATACCAAATTGGAGATATTACACGACTTAAAAAGGACAAAGAAAATTTACAAAAAAATTATTTTGGAATAAAACTTTATTGTATGATGAAAGATTGAATATCCTAAACTCAGAACGACTCGAAATCCGTCGTATCCACACTGATCTTGTCTTTGCATTTAAAATTGTTAAACACAAAATATTGACATTTAATGAATTTTTTGAGCTTGCACCTGATAGAGGTACTGGATACGTAAATAACATGAAACTGTTCATCAAAGAATCACGTTTAGATTGTAGAAAACATGTCTTTGCGAACAGGGTGGCTAAAATTTGGAACATTCTCCCGCAGAATACAGTTGACTGTAATAACCCAATAGCTTTTAGGAATATGATTTCGGAAATTGATTTTAGTGTTTATCCTAAGGGGCGTACATAAGAGCATTGTGCCTTACGCTCCTGGTACCATTGCATTATCTGTTGATTTATGCACATACTTTGTTTTATGCAAATTGTGTATTATGTTCACATTGACAATGCGTTTTTACCTACTTTTTATGTGTTTTCTTTAATACTTTTACCAAATAAATTTTCTTCTTTTCTTCTTCTTTCTTTCTGCACGGATTCAGTTAGTTTTTGTAATGCAAAAATGCGTTTTAGAGGGGCGAAACTAGGGATGGAAAGAACCCAGATTTGAAAATTTCGAATTTGGGGTTTTTGGGTTTTTTGTGGGTTTTTCCGGGTTTTTTTGGGTTTTTTAAGGGTTTTTTATGGGTTTTTTATAAAAATTCTAGCTCGAGCTATAGATAGTAGCTGAGAATACTTCAACAGCTTCAAGACACAAAACAAAACAAGTAAACAACAACTTTATCCAGCTAATATACAAAATTCAACAACAAAATTGGTCATTCACAAACACAATCCATGCTGTGTGAACAGAATGAAAAATTGGGCAGAGCAATTTTTAAATGCATAATATTGAAATTTCTTCATAAATTCTGCTCTGCTTCAAGAAAAAAAACAAAAAAATTTGCCATATTAGTAGAAAAATCCATGCCACATTGCCACATAGCCTTTATTGGGCGGCTTTTCTCATTTGAAAAGTATATACTATAGGAAAAAACAGCAACAAGCAACAGGAAGGAGGAGAGGATGAGAATGGATGGAAACTTAACCTCGTGCATCGCAAGCAATTGTAAAAGGAACAACCATGATACAAAAAAATTGACAATACACAGTATTTAATTCCATTACAAATAAATTCTTAACACTGAGGATGAAAAACCCAAAAAACACAAAACCCAACGATTTCTTGCACCCAAAAAACCCACAAAAAAACCTAAAAAACCCAAGTTCAAAAAACCCAGCCTTGCCAACCCTGGGCGAAACTATAAGAATTTTTCGGTGCCGCGCGCCAAATTGATTTAATTCTTACTTGTTAATAATCCTTAAGCTGCTGCTGAGCCAATTGCAGCATTTTTATCGACAATTTGATCTAGAACTTTACTACAATTGAAAATCCTTATCTTCTGCACGGATTCAGTTAGTTTTTGTAATGCAAAAATGCGTTTTAGAGAGGCGAAACTACAAAAATGTTTCGACGCTTCGCGCCGAATTGATTTAATTCTTACTTGTTATTAATGTTTAAGCCGCGCGGCGCCAATTGCAGCATTTTTATGGATAATCTGGTCCTAGAACTCCACGACGATTGAAAATCCTTACCTTCTGCACAGTTTTTGTAATGCAAAAATGATTTAGAGCGCTAAAATTTCAAAATATTCTGGCGCTTTGCGCCATTTTGATAAATTATATTTTAATTGTCAAAAACGACTTCAGAATTCGCTAAAATGCTTTACTGATGGAAGGAAATTCAAGTTTTAACATAAATAAGGTATACTGATCGTGATATTTCTTGTAGAGCGCAAAATTTTTATATGTACATAAAATTTTCTACTTGAAAAACACTGATTTTTTAACACAGGTGCTCTATTTTTAACGTTTTTAGACCTCCCAAAAAACGTGGAAAAAGGTCGGAAAAAGCGGAAAAAAATTTTGGGTTTGGTCTATAATGTCAACCAAATCGCTGGGAAAAAAGCTGATGCTTGCAAGCAATACAGCAACCAGGGTTGTCTTGCAGTGATAGGTTACCAGGGCTAAAGTTAAGAATATGGCACTTTTAGAAAAGGAGCAAAACGAATACGGAATACCAAGATTTTTGTGCCAAACTGGTAGAACATGATAAATTGAAGTGCGGAAAAAAATTTGGTGAAAATCTGAAGCCATACTTGCAAAGTTGCTGGTAACTGTCGATTTTGAGTGTTGGGTGGGACAATTAAACGGCTCAATCCAAGGAAGTACACATTTGTCAGAAATAAATAATATGGGCTGAAATTTTGGAAGGAAGCAAAGCAATGAAGGAGAAAAAAGAAAAAAGACGCGGAAAGCAGTTTGAAATTTAAAAAAAAACTTGAAAAAAATTTAATTTTTTTTGCATGTTTTTTCGGTTTTACTTGATAAGATATAGGAAATTCTAAGTTTTTGCTTCTAATATACGAAGGCTTAGGCTTAGTATATCTGAAAAGGTGTTTTTAAGCTGCTTAGGTCGAGGTCGTCTCCCGCTCAGGTCGATGTATAGATGCTTAGGTCTTAGTACGTCTGAAAAGGTGTTTAAAGCTGCTTAGGTCGAGGTCGCTCCTGCTCAGGTCGATGTATAGATGCTTAGGTCGATGTATAGATGCTTAGGTCGATGTATAGATGCTTAGGTCGATGTATAGATGCTTAGGTCGATGTATAGATGCTTAGGTCGATGTATAGATGCTTAGGTCGATGTATGATGCTTAGGTCGATGTATAGATGCTTATATCTACGTAAAATGGGTATCTACATGTGATTCTGCATTCAGCTGTTTGAATCTTCAAACACTTAGGTCGAGTAGATGCCTGCGTAGGTCGAGAAGAGGCTTGCATAGGTCGAGAAGAGGCTTGCGTAGGTCGAGAAGAGGCTTGCGTAGGTCGAGAAGAGGCTTGCGTAGGTCGAGAAGAGGCTTGCGTAGGTCGAGAAGAGGCTTGCGTAGGTCGAAGAGGCTTGCGTAGGTCGAGAAGAGGCTTGTGTAGGTCGAGAAGAGGCTTGCGTAGGTCGAGAGAGGCTTGCGTAGGTCGAGAAGAGGCTTGCGTAGGTCGAGAAGAGTCTAATTAATGAAACCCATAGCTTTTGTAATATTGATCATAGACGGATGAATATTTTTTCCGCGCTTTCTTTAAACATGTTCTAAGTACTGAGCAAAAATCCGCTCTTTTGAAGTTTATTTCATAGTATCCTGAAAGTACCATATTCTTAACTTACTCTGGTTACCAGGGTATTACTGTGCCTGGTGCACACCTACCCTTTGTGTGTAAATATTGGTTCTACGTGAATCGAAGTTTTTCGACTACGGGAGTATGTCAGGCTTCTCAAGATGAAAGAACAGAAAGTCACAGTATGTTGGACTCGAAATGTGAACATCTGGATTTGAAATCCAACGTCTTAATCACTTGACAACACCAGTTCATTTCGAGATTGTTTGTAGCGATTTGTTAAGTTTTTCAGCGATTAACAAGGAAAATAGAATTATTCTCACTCCTGTTTAGAGCTGCACACTTTGCAAATTTTACTACCCGGGTACCCGGCTATTTCATTACCCGGGTACCCGGGTAATTCGAGTACTCCGGGTATACCCGGGTAGGACCTTAGATAAAAGAGAATGCAGTGAACATCGTTTATTTACGGTTGACACTGAGGTCTAGGGCAAAGTGGTATTTAAGCAGTAAAATTATTGAAAAATTAATGCAAGATTAAATAGAATATAGGCTTTAATCTGAAGAATTTGTATGCATTTAATGAAATTTAAGTCATTTTCATAATTCAAAGCAAAAAATTGTGAAGCAGGTTTTGTATCTTCATAGCGTCATTAAAACATTTGAAGCAGGAAAACACACTGACGAAAAGCAATTTTGAAATCAACGAGAAATGAAAATTTATTCAAAAATAAGTCCAAGTCTATCTGGAGCTGACTGCAGAGACGTAATCAGAATTTTGGTTCGGGGGCATAAACGTCTTCATGTAGAATTTACGGCCTTTCTATTGACAAACAGTTTGGAATTCATAAGTGGCGCAAAGTGCGAAGAAATTTAGTCATTTGTTCCACCCTTAACAGTTTGTAGCTCTGTGAATACTAATAATCTGAGAGAGCAGAAAATTACCAAATTTGTACAAAACAGTTTTGACAATTCAAGCTTCTAACAAGAAAACTGCGAATTACTAACTTTGACTGAAGATATTTTGAGTGATTCAGGCTTTTAAACGCAATGCTGGAGCTTTACAAAAAGAAAGAACAGTAACTGGCGGCGCTATGCGCCGAAAATTTTGACGTTTTTGCACATTAAACTCATCTTATACCGCTTAAATCATACAAAACAGACAAATTAATGCCGGCGCGGAAACGCTGGAAATTTTTAGAAATTCTTAACCCTTTCACCTGGCTTGTTCTCCCTAAAATCTCGTTGCACATGTACAACGAGATTTTATGGCTCGCGGGACGTCTGAGGTGGCGAGTGGGATCCGGGGCAGAGTCCCGGAAAATTTTATGAAAAAAATATTTTAATGTTAAATAGTAACGTTAAAATTTTCGCAAAATCGGCCAAATCTCGGTTCGGAAGCAAGCCCAAAAACACTTAAAATTGATGAACTCCTACATTGCACAAACTGATCTGAAATGCGCTTTTCGACCTCTGCTGGGTACATATGTAGCGCAGCAACGGGTCGCTGCCAATAAGATATAGAAAGATGTGTCCATAAAAATTTTGTTCTCACCGTTTTCAGGCCCATTTGTGGCGTTCTAATTAACAAAATGCAGTTCATAGAACAAGAAATGCGCAAAAACATAAGAAAATTTGGCCATTCCTTCCAATTAAAATAGGATTATGTGTCCTTGTAAAGAAAGATAAACGAAACAAAGAATAGACAAACTGTTACACAAAAAACAAACAAAGCAGAGAATAGACAAACTCGTTCACAATCATTTTCGCACTTTTACTATCATGCACAACAAGCATGCGCAGTTTCATTCAACGAACAAATAGTGCATTAAATTACTAAAGTGATGTGAAGTGCTGGATTATTTTAGCTGATTCAAGCTTTTAAATTTGTTGGATCTATATAGCAATAAATAATAATGACTCGGCGCGGAAAGTTTTGAAGTTTTTGCCTTTTTGAACTTAGTTTTCCGGACATACATTATTGCAACAAAAAAATCAACAATATTTCTGAAAAATTTCGGGGGGGGCAGGTACTCCCAATGCCCCTGGCTACGCCTATGGCTGACTGCATTTGGAACATCGATAGGCTTTGAACCAGGTCTATCTAAAACAGTTGCGCGCACGATGTGAATAAAAGTTGCAGTTTAAATTTATATAATGGTCACAGAAGTGAATGAATTATAAAAAAGCGTCGCTAACAGATAATTTCTTGTTTAAATTTGTTTACAATGAAGAATAAGAAGAATTCGGCACAAATAAAATAATGTAACTAAAGAGCTGAATAATGGAATATGCTTAGACCGTATGCGCGATATATTGTGATAATAGGAAATATTAACAGACTCGCTTATTTAACATTTTATGGTTGATTATATCAAATCACATGTACATTGTGATTCAGTCGCACATTAGAAGCAATATGTTACTAGTTTTCTAATTCAATTCTTAGCACATATTGCATAGCTGCAGTGCTAATTTTTCATTTTATATTAGGGGATTCGGGTACCCGGGTAGTAAAATCATTTTCTACTCGGGTACCCGTTCGAATACCCGCGTGCAGCTCTACTCCTGTTACTAATGCGTTTGGCTTAGGCTTAGTAATGTGCATTCATATTGCTCCGCTCGCTTCGCTCTTGCTTGCAGATTCACATTGATGCCAAACAGGGGCTAAGCCTAAGGCATGAATGGAGCGAAAATTGCTTTGCTCGCTCCGCTCGCTCCACAATTTTTGCTCCATTTATCTCAGGCTTAGCCCATGCGCTGGCATCAATGTGAATGCACATTACTAAGCCTTAGCCTAAGACATTGGTAACCCCGCTCAGTCAAAGTCCCCCAACTCACTTTTATCACATTTAAGGTAATTTACTCACTTATGTGTTGGAGATTGTGCTTTAAGAATGTCATAAATGGAACTAGCGCATGCAAAAACCTCTAAAATCTGCGAACATGCGCTACTATTCGAATTTGCTGCAAGCTAAGTAACCGCACACACAAAAGGTAGGTGTGCATTAGGCACAGTAGTACCGGTTACCAGACGGCCAGGGGTCGTTCAATTACGTGTTTTTCGGGCTATTCACATTGGTATTTTTTTTGAAATTTTTACTTTTTTCGACGAAAAAATAATTATTATGCGCTCAATGCAGGTTGGGAAAAACCACACTTTGGAAATTTCCGAAATTTTGGCTTTTTATGATTTTTCAATGGTTTTTATGGGTTTTTAATGCTTAAATTCGGCCAAGGGGGCGGACACAGCATAAATTTATCTATATCTCGGAAAATTCGTCGGGATACTTCGTTTAAACCGCATTTTTCCGACGTTTTTAGGCATGTTCTATTAAATATGATAAGATTCAATTTTTTTCTGAATCAGAAGGCTATAAAAAGTGGTCACGCTAAGGCCAAAATTAGAGAAAACGCTTCACATCCGGCACAAAGCGCCGATTCAAGATTTGACGGCAAAGACACGCAATTTCTCCATATGCTCGTGCATTATCCTACCTTTCAAAATTTTTTCGGGCCAAGGGGGGGGGCGGGCGCCCAGCTTTAATACGGCCCTGGAGAGGAATGAAAAAATTGAGCGAGATTTCTGACCTATTTTTAGCGAAAAAGTTAAAAAATAAAGTAAAAATGGCCTAAAAACGCAGTTATTTTGACTAATAGGGCTGGCTAAAATTCCCAGTCTTTAATTTTTGATTGGTGGTGGACGGGACGACCGACTTTGTATAACTCAATCTCTGTTACTTTTATGATGGCACTTCTCTTCATGAAAAGAAGTCCGATGATCAATTAAATATCTGAAAACGTTGAAATAGGGTTTTCTTGCGCTTCACGCACAGCATATTCTGCTCATCTGCATATCGTGTAAGTTAAAACTTACCGTAATCTAAAGTTCGCCTAAAAATCATGTTCAAAGTTTGCCTCAAACTTTGTTGTAAACTACCTGAATAGATTTTGAGTACTTTTTAAACCACAATAGCTTCTAGACTAAAGACAATGCAGGTTTCGAATTCTTTTCACCGTGCATTATTCCTGTATTGTATACATTTAACGTTCGGATAGCTGATGCAAGAAGTATGCGGAATTTTCTTTAGCTGTTAACCTTTGCTGAAAATTAGTTTCTGACTATTTCAAATTGAGTCGAATCGGTCTGGTTTTGTCATGATATCTTTACACGATACGAGACTAGTTCAATGGCTTTCTGGTACTCCTTCGAGAAAATGGGTAATTTTCGCAGCCGGTGGATTTTTGACCGTCTCTATTGGTGGATACATGATTTATAGTCATTATAAGAAGCGTCGCTATTCGTCCGACATCCCAATTGATCCAGATCACGTGAGTGTTAGTTTATGATTTCAATTTTAATGATCAATTTACCTTGTCGCATGAGTCCTAAAACCATAAAAAACAGTGATTCAAGTCACGGTTTTTTTGTATTCGGTAAAGATGTTTACCGATGTACAAAGACTTTCGGGACCATCTTTGTACATGTACAAGGATTTTTTGGAATACAGAAATTTCAAAAAAGGTCTGAAATGCGCGAAAATTCTCGAAATGAGTAATTGTGTGTTCTATATATCTTTATAATGACAGAAATTGCATTTCAAAAGAAAAAACTGTCAAATGTTTCGGCGCTTCGCGCCGTTTTAAGACGATTCTTAGTGATTTTTGCCCTTAGAGACCCAGAAATTGACTAAAATACACTGCCAAAACAACTCTGTTTCAACCACACTAAAATCGCTAGTGTACCACATTATAGTACCCAAAAATTTGTGTGTACAAAATGTACAAAGACCTTTGTTGACCATCTTTGTACATGTACAAACGGACCTTGTTCAAGAAAACACTGATTCAAGTTCATTTCGTTATTCTACAAATTTCAGATTTTTCCACGCGTCAGATTTACAAAAAGTTCTGAGCTGACGCGGCCATTGGTCTTAGAACATCCCCTCAATATTCTGGGCTCAATTCGCTCCAGATTCGAGAATAGCGTCTATTAATACAGGGTGATTCACCTAACTATCCAACGTGTTTTTTCCGCTTTTGCTCGTTCGTAGTGTAAAGTACGGAAGTTAGTGTTACCTTAGATTTTTTGATAGTATTTCCTTTAAAAGTAATTCATTTTGCGATCAATGCGTATCTCACGGTTCAAGCCACTCAAGCAATAAAAGATGATCAATTTTTAGTGCTATCTAAATCCTTGTGAATCAAAAAATAAATTGTTGGATGAGTTTACACAAGTTCGTTAGAAATTTCTGGCAATAAGTCAATACGATAATTTTTGCATAATGAAGAAAAATTACTTCTGTAAGAATGCTATATTTTGAACGGTATATAAACAAATCGTGTTAAACTTTGTCAGTCGATGATTTATTGGATCTTCTATATTCGCCCGAAGAACTTTTTTAAAATAATTAGAATTGATTAACTTAAAACGCAAGATAATGGCTGGGATATTAGGTGGAACAGCCTGCAAAAAGTAAGCTTTACGCAAACTTCCATAGCTTACACCACAAACAGGCAAACACAATTAAGTCACGCCATCCGGTTTGCTATTGAATTTTCCAACTATGTCCGAAAAATCATTAGAAAATATTAATAATTAACGGAGTTATTACGAAAAAACGAGTTGAACAGTTAGGTGATCACCCTATAGTTCGAAGCCCAATAAATGTAACTATTTTAGCGAGAGCCATCTCGCGCTCGATAAAGATCGCATAACTTTTCTACACAAAAATCGGATGATCTAAGATGACGCGAAAAATCAACTGATGTCCCGGTATAGCTGTAGGCATACGTGGGCAGCAAGAAAATTCTGGGGGGGGGTGCATGATTTTTTAAAGGTCAAAAAATGGCCTTAAAAGTGGTGATAGGGCGATAAAAACACCATTTTTCGACGTTTCTCATCAAACACTATCCATTGGCATCAAAAAATTGCGAAAAAAACGAAATTTTCAATTTAAAATTAATAAAATGTATTCATCATTAAGTGAGATATGATACCAAATCCCGGTAAAATTAAAATTGAATTCTGGGTGGTATTTGATTTCTGGGGCGTATTTGATTTCTGGGGCGTATTTTGGTTTCTGGGGATGCATACCCCCAAACCCCCACGCCCAGGTGTGGCTGTAGGGGAATGCACATAAAATTCGCACCTCGCTGTGATAAAAAATATAAGAAAAAAGAAGGCCGAGTTTGTTATGGGTACGCGCTAACGCGCTACCTATGATAATACTCGTATAATATAATATAATCAAAAAATGTGCATGTGGCGCGAAGCGCCTAAATTCTGTATTCTTTGAGCCAGAGGATGCTCAACATCGCTTAATAGAGCACTTTTTCTACGAATTTTTTGAAAATTTTTTCTATGAATTTGTTTGAAAAAGTTTTTGTATGAATTTTTAGAAAATCGCGAATTTTGCTAGGGGAACCCGCACCCTTGATTATGTACGGTACCTACCTACCTGCTGCAACGTGATCATAGATGCACAAGGTCAGAGTAGCATGGAGGGTAAAATCAGGGATTTATACTACTGCAGTGGTAAATTAAGTCGAAATTGCTTGAAAATACACCATTTCGGACCGAAATCGCGCGGCAGTACCTGAGTTTTGAACTCTATAGCGGGCTCTAACCCCTTTTTATGTGCATATATGAATAAGATGTAGTAAAGTAAATGCGTTCCAACTGGGTTTTTCGACCTTTGGTTGAGTATTTTAGCCAATTTCTGGGCTTCTGACGATAAGAAATACTGAAAACTTTCCGTAGTTACGGTCGAAAAAATGACTCTTTTGCCGCCCTTTAAAACGCAATTTTTTCCATTATTAAAACCTCCGCAACAGACAATGTCCGGAAACTTCCTGGGAATCGGAAATTTTTTTGCAGTTTTTATCCTCAAAAAATCCTAAAACACGTACGAAGACGGTTCCGAAAAGTCTTTTTACGTTGGAAAAGTTTGCCGAATAGAAAGCGATGTTCGCACACAATGGCGGATTTAGGATTTTCCTAGGGGGGCGGTACTCCTAAGGGGGAGGGCGGTACTCCTAAGGGGGAGGGCGGAAACCTGACTTGGGCGGAAAAATTAGCCGTTTTAACCCGAAAATCGCTAAAAATCGCTCAAAAATGCTTAATTTTGCGCACTATTTTGGGCCTATAAGGGGGGGGGGGCGGCGGCCCCCCGCTAAATCCGCCCCTGTTTGCACACTTCTGATTCTTGTAATGCTGCAGAATGATGACGTTTTTATTCATTTATACAAAGATTAGTTTGAGTTTCTGGCGAAAATGAAATACTTGTTATTTTTTACGATAAGTTGATAATGTATATACTAATTCTAGCTTGAAGGACGGGATGGTTGGCATAAGCTGCCACCGACGGGTTCGCAGCGCAGATCCCTAACTACTACACGGGCGGAATGGGTTATTTATGTTGAGTTAAAAAAATAGAAGTACCGGAATGCATTTTTCGGGGATGGTATATTAACAATAGCAATAAATATACATGTAACAGAGGGGTTTGGGGATCTCCATCACTCAAAGTTGTACGTCACCCTATCCCCGAAAGTCAAGAAATTTTTGACCCCCTCCCCGATTTTTGGAAAAAAAGTTGCGTTTTTGGCTATTTTACGTGTTTTTTTGGCCGTTTTTGGCCAATCGAATCGAACCGCTTACTATTTAACCAATGAATGAACAATGTCCAGTTTTTCGATAAGAATTGAAATTTTCTGATAAAAAATTTGACCGGATAGGATTTAAGTTTTGATGAAATTGTAAATTTTGTTCAAAAAGGCTCTACTCATTTCTTTGACACTTGAATCGACAGAAACTTCTGCCGAAATATACCTGCAACAGTTTTCAAAGAGGCGTTTAGATTTTTATACTTAAAGTTGCTTATGTCTTAACCATACATGATCTTGGGGTGGGGGTTTAGTGGGAAAGGGTTTGCCCCCAGAAAAATTTTCGCCCCCGCAGAAATCTTTCACCCTTCCCAGCATTGGCGATTTCCCGAAACTTTCCAAAATTCGATAAAAAAATTGCCTTGTTAAGCGTTTTTAGCTATCCATTTGCTCAAAAATTTCCAGTTTTCGGCGCTTCGCGACATATACTTATATTTTGACTTATATATTGTTCCATTTGTTTGACTTTTTGAGATTTTTTCGAAGTTTTTCATCTTTTTATGCTCTAGAAAGATAGGGCATCGTCAGAAACGCCAAAAACGATGTTTTTGACGCGTATCCATCATTTTTGGGTCCAAAAAAGGCACTTTCAGGGAAGATGGGGAATTCCCCACCCAAAGTTACCCGTCCTTAAGTCGAAACATTTTTAACCTCTCAATTTTTAGCGGAAACTTGAGTTTGTTTGCCATTTTGGCCAAAAATTAAAGGTCAATCACCCCTCTTCCTCCCCTAAAAATGACCGGGACCTCTCTCGAAATTCTGAGCCGTTATAGTCATGGCCTTAAAAAAAAAACCACGTTTCATGTTTTTTGCATATATTCATTGTGCAAGCACCCCAGTTTAGAAACTTATATAATCAGAGCAATGTCCCGTGATCCCTTTAGTCATGGAGAAAAAATCGATCAAAGTCAAAACTAAAAAAAACCAGCAAATTTCATTTGGGAAGTAAAAAAACCATGGGAAATAAAAAAACCACCCCCAAAATGTTATGCGAAGTGCATGGTTTGCAGCGTAAAGTAGTTAGTTGACCTTACATGATCACATTTTTGAAAAAAAATTCATTTTTTACGATGTTTCCGTTCATTTTATCACATTTATATAAAAATCGATAATTTTTTTTTGAATTTTATTAAAAGTTCTATAAATTTCACAAACAAAGTCTTCAAGTGATAAAAACGACTCTAGTTAAGTCTCTTCTACATCTCAGCAAAAAATCAGTGCAAAATTATGCAACTTGATGAAAAGTAATTTCGCTGCCATGGCAACATTTACTTAGCATTGGTCTTTTTTTAGGTTACAGTGGTTTTTTTAGGTTACAATCGAACTTTTTTGGCAGTTTTTGTTGTGATTCTCATTTTTTGCGAAAAATAAATATCAGGCATCATGTAAGGTACTACAAGGCACATTCCTGCAAGTTTTGTAAAAATTGGCGCTGGTTTTTTTAGGTTACAACTGGTTTTTTTTAGGTTTGACATTGACGGTATACTGTAGCTATGTGAATGACATAGGGCAAGTAAATTTTTTCTGACATCAGTCTGCAAGGGAGCCTAACATGAAAACATGAAAAATTCCTGCAAATATGAATACGGGTAGAAATACTGACCCTCAAAATGCTTTAAAAAATCGTAAAAACGGCAATTTTTAGGAACTTTTCGACAAATTTATATCTCAAGTTTCTGAATGATCAGGAAAGCGATCAGGGGTCAGTTGTAATCCTCATGGCATAGCTTGTTGGCCAGTATAATATCATCAGTCATCCCCTTTTGGTTTTGTAAAAAGGGGTGGTTTCTTTGTAGGTTACAAATCGACTGGTTTTTTTTAGAGGCCAGCACTATACATGTATGAGGATGAGTATAGCTCTTTCTTTGCACTGTTCCAATAGAACGATCGTTTATATGTCTGATAAAAGTACCTAACTCGCCTTTTACTTTCAAACAGGATCCTCCAATTCAATCTTCGTTTTGTTGTTTTATGCATTGTTGGGTCGTGATGTAGAGTTGTTTCGCATTCTCACTTTCGTGTGTTTATCACGTCGTGTAAAACGATATTTACTATAGTTGAAAACACTCAATGAGTCTGAAAAATCCTGTTTTTTATCTATCTATCTCGATTTATCTGCGTATTAAATACTCGTTTCAAGAGTTAATGTGGTCGTTCTTCCAAATAACATTTAGTATCATTCGCACTACGTAGTTTTCGCTTTGTTTTTGTTTTTATCTGCATTTGTTGGAATGGTAAATTTATTTATATCATCGCCTTAACTATGTTCTTTTCTTGCACAGTGCAAGGAAATCTTTTCAGCGTCATTCGGAGGAAAATTTTTAGAAGCCTTTTACGGCGCAAAGCGTAAATTCTGACTAGTAAAATAAATCGAAAACTTCCAGATCACTTTAAAAGATGCAATTTTCTTTCTGGTATTCATATTGACACCCAAAACCTTACTTAATTGCATTAATCGCTCCGTGCGTAATGTTTTGGATAATTTTAAACAATCTGTTTGATATTATTCTATATCTTTTGATCATAACCAAATTTCTTCATACGACATATTTGGAGCAAGACATCAGTAACAGGTCGCTGTTTTTGTATTGACGCGAAATTAGGTGACAAATGCCACGTGAAATCTGAGATTCCACAAATGGCAGTATATATTCATAGGGATGGAAGTTCGGTCCCCTCTAAATTGATGAGGAAAAGTTAAAAATTCATCAAGGTGCATACATGATCTTGGGGTTGGAGGTTTACCCCCCCCTGCAGAATCATTTTTCACCCCGCAAAAGATTTTTCACCCTTCCCCTCAGAATTGGCGATTTTTCAAAAGTTTCCTAAACTTACCTGAAAATTGGTAGAAAAAGTGTCTTTTTAAGGGTTTTTGGCTATCTATTTGCCTCAAAATCGCCAAATTTTCGGCGCTTTGCGCCATATATTCATGTTTTAAGCGATATATTGGTCAATTTATTCGACTTTTTTTGAAATTTTCTTATGATTTCATGCGCTAGAAGGATAGAGTATCGTCAGAAACGCTAAAAAATGATGTTTTTTAACGCGTACCGGCCATTTTTGGGCCCAAAAAAGGCACTTTAGGTTTTCACCCCACCCCCCCAGAATTCCCATACTGTGCATGTATGTCAAGGTGCACTATAAAGACTGGCAAAAAGGTTTTGAGCGTATTTATGAGCTCTGGCTGGAACCTTTACATTTGCTGGCGCTTCGCGCTGGATTCCTTATCGCGAGCACTAATCTTGCATGGAGTATACGATGAATAGAAATTTTTATTATGCTAAGTATGCCTATGAAAATGTGGCGAATTTAATTTGAAAAAAAATTTTGAGATTAGAAAGATCATAAAAAATGCAGAATTTCTGGGCTTTTGGACTCTAAAGTTATAAAACGATCTTCTCGATGCGTTTAAGATGATAGACGACTCACTTTATAATCTTCCTGTGAAGTGCACATCAAATTTTTATATACACTCCTGATAAAAACAAAATTTTGCTCGGGCGAAAAGTTTTCAAGTGAAATTTCGCTGCGTGCAAAGAAGTGCACACAAAACTAACGTTCTTCTGTCTGACAAAAATAACGTTCTTCTGTCTCTCATCTATTATTTCAATTTTTATATTTTTTATTTCAGTCTGCAACCATTTTGTTTGTATAAAGTAAATTTTCCCTAACGTTATTACAGCATTGTTTGGTCATATTCAATTTTCTATCTCCTATTCTCCTATCCTTTTTAGGTTCATAAAATTAGCTATATAGCCTTTTGGGCTCAGAAAAGTAACTATATAGCTTTCTTGGACTTAGAAACATAACCGGTGAGTCTTGACTCTAAAAAAGAGCTAAATAGCTAGTTTTAGTCCACAATTCTATACACCTATGTTTTTGAATCCAAAAAGGCTGTATAGCTAGTTTTCTGAGCCTAAAAAGGCTATATTTCTATTTTTCTGAGCCCAAAAAGGCTTTATAAGTGTTTTTACGAAGCTTTTAGTCATCTACCAATTTTTGGTTTTTACCCCCTCTGAACGTTCGACCTCGCGCACCTATAGAATGCGCACATATTTCGATCCGTAGAGCTGCCTAATAGTACGGAACAGCATATTTCTTTAGATCATTTTTTCAATTATGCCTCCGTAATCTTCAGTTTTTTTAATTTTTAATTTTCTTTTTGTCACGTAGCTTCTTCGAATGTTCTCAGACAGAAGACGGGAATGAGAGAAATTTTTTGGCTCTTCGCTTCAATCCAGTTTTTTGAACTGTGCCACTGAAAAACTCGCAAATTCTGCTTGCAAAAGATGGAAATATCAGCATTTTCTGCCGCTCCGCGGCGCGTTAATAAGCTGTAGTCTTTGTTTTCAGAAAGGCATAAATTGGCTAAAATATACTATCAGGTCGACTAAAGCAGTTTTAGCGCAAAGATAGTTCTTCGAAATCTACATAGACTTTTGAGTACCGTGTTTGCGCTTCGATCCAAGGTCGATAAATGGGAAGCCATAGTTCCTAGCGTTGGTCTATCCGTTGGGAGTTGCGACCATAGGTGGAGCGGCACCAATATTCTGGAGGGTGCAAGATTTTTTCAAAGGTCAAAAAATGGCCTCAAAAATGGTGGTATGGGGAATAACAATATTTTTCAACGTTTCTTATCGAACACTATCCATTGGCATCAAAAAATTGCGAAAAAAACAAAAAAATCCAGAAATTGAATTCTGGGGGGTTATTTTGGTTTCTGGGGGTGCATACCCCCAAACCCACACGCTCAGGTGGTTGCGACCATACGTGCACAGGAAATGACGGTCCGGGGTTCAGCCGATCTGTGGGGTCAAATAGCAAGTTTTTTTACGCCAAAATGGCTCTATAAACTAATATAAATGCTAAAAAAGTATTAAAACTATGTCAATGAACAGTTTCTGGTCAATTCCAAGCACTTTTGAAGAATATTTGATATTTATCCAGACTTTACTTCGCCTCATTTTCTCATGGAAATTTTACATTTTCTGCATTCGCAGACTCTTGAATTCATATGCAATGAAAATTTTAATCGGCTTCCATAAATGTGGCGTAGAATGTGGAGTGTTTTTTGGCTCCCCTAATTTCGAGAAGCTGAATGTTTAACATTCATTTTTTAACCGCTCACTTTTTAGGCTATTTATTTATATCTAAGATTTAAACAGCGACTTTTAGGATAAAAGTACGTGGAATAACACTCCCGTTAGTTCGAAAGATGGTCAAAAAGACCCTTTGGCAGAAAGCCAACTGCTCAAAGAACAGGGAAATAAATGCTTCCGCGCGTCCGATTACGAAAAAGCCGTCGATTGCTATACCAAAGCGATAGAAATTTGTCCCGCGGAGCAACGAGCCGATTTGTCGATTTTGTATCAAAATCGAGCAGCCGCGTTCGAAAAATTGGTAGAGTGATTTAGTTTGATAATTTTTAAAATGAACCAAACAAACGATCAAGCGAAATCATAATAAAGTTCGTAAAATTCGCAAAATTGATCAAAATTGAAATTTATGCAAATTTTCTCAGATTTACTATTGACGGTTACTATTGTCAACCAAGGATTAATTAGAATTTAACTTTTTAAGTAAACATTAACAAAATAATCATGAGGTAAATTTGTTAAAAAGCTTAAAAACTGTAAAAAATTAAGTTTCTCGCAGGAATTTCCCGAAATTTGAATGAGGTAATTTTTGTTAGAATGACGATAACAGCGCGTACGCCGATTGTTGTAAAGCGTTGGAGTTCAATAATCGATACGTAAAAGCCTTGTTCAGGCGAGCCAACGTGTTGGAAAAAGGAGCCAGGTGGCGGGAGGCGACGCACGGTAATCACACATGGGCGTGGGGGTTTGGGGTATGCACCCCCAGGAATTCAAATTTTGAGATTTTTTTGCTTTTTTAGCAATTATTTTATGCCGTTGGATAGTGCTCGATGGGAAACTTTGAAAAATGGTGTTTTTCCGCAATACGACCACTCTTAAGACCATTTTTTGACCTTTGAAAATTTTTTCACCCTCCCCCAAGAATTTCAGGGGCTGCCCACCTATGACGGTAATTGCGGTTTTTTAAATCGAATGTTAAATAACGAGCAAATTCAATTATAATTATCGTATTCATATAATAAACTAATAAATAAAGAAGCAATAAGCAAGGATGCGAGTAAATGGCGAATAAATTTGAAAGAATAAAATTCGAAATAGCAATAAGAATAGAAATATTAAATTTTGATTAATGACCGAAGGTGAGTGGGTTTACTAGTTGGCGAAATTCGAGAAAATAATTTGTGATAAGTAAGATGCTCGGATGCACCTCCGCGGATGCTGACGCTTCAATAAAAAACGCCTACTTAATCGGGTAAAACTTTCGATGAATTTACGGAAAAACTTCATTTTTTTAGATAATGTCTTTTCGACTGTGATTTTTCCGCACGTACAGCGGCTATTCGTGACATTTAGTCTTTGTGTAAATGTACAGTGATTTTTTAATGGACGAAACCTAAATGTTCCAATTTTTTATCGTTAAAATTAGAGCAGAAGTACATTGTTTTTTTAATTTTCAATTGTTCATTTTTTTTAATCTGAATTTTTCAACTTGTTTGGAATAAAAAATGAAAAAATTGAAAAAATTTTTTTTCAACTTTTCAATTTTGCAAGTTTCAACAGCTTCTTACATATCACAAATTATTTTCTTGAATTTCGAAATATAGTAAATATAAAAAAATAAATATAAAAAATATAAAAAATAAATATAAAAAAGTAAATATAAAAAATATTAAATATATTAAATATAAAAAAATAAATATAAAAAAAGATGACTTAATTTTTCAATTTTTTCTAATCTGTTGTTTTTAGCATCACGCTGATCAAAGTTGGTCCGCGCTGATGAAAATTTTTCGGCGCTTCGCGCTGATAATTTTATTTATGTAGCCTAAGCGCGCGATTTAAACACTCCTCCGTCAATCTACGTACGATTTAGAAGATTTAGCATTCGTGTCGTTCATTAGTTTACCAGATAATTACGTTGTGACAACTTTACACTGTTTTCTTTTGTTTGAAGACATAATTAGCTTCCTTATCTTCATTTAGCATTCAATTCATAAGCGCAGTGACGTCCGTTTTTATATCAGATCAATATATGGCAACCGCATTATCATTTCTGATGCGTTTGAACATTAGGAAGCCAGTAATTGTGTGATTCAGCGTGAATTTTTTTGATTTATTTAAATCGAGAAAAACATTGATCAAGAAAAACGTTGATCTTTAGAATATCGTGCATGCTTAAACAGCTAAATTAAACAATAAAAGGCACGCAATAGAAATAAAAAGTAAAAAAATAAAAAAATAAAAAAATGTAAAAATAAAAAAATAAAAACAATAAAAAACGGTAAAAAAATAAGACACAAACACGTATAAAACCTGGCGTGCTAATGTAACCTATCGCCGGTTGATAGAAAAAATTTTCATAGCACTGGTGCTAATGGGGGTCATGCTAAAAAATGCTGGCGTTATTAATAAAAATGCTACAAATTCTACTCGAAAACGGCGAAAATAGCAGCATTTTTCAACGCCTCGTGCCGCACTAATAAATTTTGAGATTTTTCGTCGTCAGAAACCAGAAATTGAGTAATCTACATTACCAAAGGTCGGAATCGTTCCAAAATAGTATCCTAAAATTTACCTTTACAAAGACTCCGGGGGACCATCTTTGTACATGTAAACGGAGAATTGTACGAAGAGAACGCCGATTCATAGCGTACGTATCGATTGGTCTAAAATAAAGAATGTGTCGTTTGTTAGCATTTTCGGTAGAATTCGAATTTTCTCAGTTCAAAAAAATAACATTCAGATTCTCATTGCGTTTTCGATTCATCGATTTTTAATTTGACCAAAATTCAAAATTATTTTTTGTTTGATATTGATTTGAATTTTCAATAATCTCACATTGTTGCCAAATTTTATTTTTCTAATTCGTTAGACTTAGCCCGTCTTATAAATCTAGTCATATTATTTATCTCCCTACCGTTCATTGAGTGCCCAAATTCTTCCTTGAAACGTAATCTCCCCTTTTACACGATTTTCGAAAAAGAAAATGTTGACTAATAATTCGAATAAAATAACTAAAACGGTTCATTGGCGTAGTGGTAAACACCGTTGCATCTGGTTCAGAAGGTTGATGGTTCGAACCCTACGTAATGCAACGTGTTTTCTGTTCCAGGAGGCACGAATAAAACTCGTATATGATTACTTGGTAGCGTCGGGCTGAAGGATAGCCGACTTTAAAAATCGATTTCCAATCCAGTCCTCCCGTGTCATAATCCTTTAACGGACATGTTGACACGTTAAATAGGGCAGTTTGATTAAAACGATTAATTGATCGAATCAATCTTTTAAACTTTTAATAGCCGCGCACGAACTCGGCGGCTACGGTAACCCGTTTTTTTAAATTTTTTCTCCATATTAAGACTACATGAAATGCTGCATTTTACAAAATTTTACGGTCGAGGAGACGGCCCGAAAGGCCAGCAAGTGCATGCGGAGCATGAGCAAACAAATGGCCAAACAATATTTGGAGAAGAGGAGGGCCGAGAATCGGCCCGTGCCTTGTCCAAAACCGTAGTCCGGGCCACCATTCGCTCGTTCGGCTGCGATCCTATTTTATCAAATTGAACGAAATCATCCAGCAAAGCGACCGGATTAGGGGGTAATTGTGGAAAATGGACCGGCCGGTCAAATTAGGTATATTATTTTTATAGCACGTAGCGCAAAGTATTTAAAAATAAAAAACGGATTAGGATGATAAATATTAAATTTTAAATTTAAACAGTTTATCGCGTTTGCCGCTTTATTTTGCAATTAATTTTTACCAACGCGAGTCATGCTGTATAATTTTCGAGCGACGTAAAGCGGTTTACAATAAATCGATAGTCGCTTGCTACGCCACGCGTGCGTTTGCATTCGAGTTTAAACGATTCCAATTGCGCAGTAGGCCGTAAGCGCATCAACCGATCAATAAAGGTATACATGATGCGTCTATTTTGCCACGGTTTATGCCCATACCTGGGCGTGGGGGCTTTCTGGGGGTATGCACTTCCAGAAACCGAAATACCCCAGAATTCAATTTTTGATTTTTTCCCACTATTTTTAAGCCATTTTTTCACCTTTGAAAAAATTTTGCACCCTCCCCAGAACTTTGATGCCGCCCACCACCTATGTTTATACCGCGTACTCCGCACCTACCGTGGATTAACCGTTCTTAATCGTTTTATGTTGCTAGAAAAATCTTGGGCGCTTTAAATATCCGCTATTTCTAATACATTTGAGAAAATCTTTAAAGCGCTATTAATGCCTTACGCAACGTTGTACGACTGACGACTTTGCGCTTTATTTTTCGTCTTCTTTTCTCATTCGTAAAGCGGGTTTAAAAGAGCCTATAATCGCTCATTTCGACGATGTTTTTAAACCGATTTTTCAGAATCGTTTCAACTTTTTTCGGCCTAATCGGAAAAAATTCACTTTTGTCATTTGGCTGATTAGGTTTTTCGCTCAAACTTTGAAAAAACTGAATTTATAAAATTGAATCTAAATGAATCGAGTTTAATCCGCTTTTAATCCTGCGTTAAAATCTACCTTAAATCGGATTCGATCGCTCGGACGATAAATTTTTCATTTTTATTATTTATTTTTATTTTTATTAATTTTGTTATATTTATTTTTATTTTTATAATTTTTGTTATATTTATTTTTATTTTTATTATTTTTGTTATATTTATTTTTATTTTTAATATTTTTGTTGTATTTATTTTTATTTTTAATATTTTTGTTATATTTATTTTTATTTTTAATATTTTTGTTATATTTATTCTTATTTTTAATATTTTTGTTATGTTTATTTTTATTTTTAATATTTTTGTTATACTTATTCTTATATTTTAATATTTTTGTTATATTTATTTTTATTTTTAATATTTTTGTTATATTTATTCTTATTTTTAATATTTTTGTTATATTTATTGTTATTTTTATAATTTTTGTTATATCTATTTTTATTTTTGATATTTCTGTTATTTTTATTTTTATTTTTATTATTTTTGTTATATTCATTTTTTTATTTTCAATATTTTTGTTATATTTATTTTTATTTTTAATATTTTTGTTGTATTTATTTTTATTTTTAATATTTTTGTTATATTTATTTTTATTTTTAATATTTTTGTTATATTTATTCTTATTTTTTAATATTTTTGTTATATTTATTGTTATTTTTATAATTTTTGTTATATCTATTTTTATTTTTAATATTTCTGTTATTTTTATTTTTATTTTTATTATTTTTGTTATATTTATTTTTATTTTTATTAATTCTGTTATATTTATTTTTATTTTTATTATTTTTGTTATATTTATTTTTATTTTTATTAATATTTTTATTCATCCGAATCAGCGACTACGAATCGATCGAACAATTGGTCAAAGAGAGAAATACGACGAAGCGATCGAAATGTGTTGTCGAGCGATCGGAGCTTCGTCGAACGATCCGTCGATCGAAAAAGTGAAATGCCTTTTGTTGCGTTCATTTTTCTACAACATGACGGCCAAATTCGACGACGTCCGGGCCGATTTGCGCGAAGCTCTGCGGATTTTGGACAGTTTTGGCGAAACCGCGCCCGATGACCTAGATCGGGTGGGTTACCACACCCGTTTGACCTTTGACCTTTGTCCTTTGACCTCGTTTATAAATATTAAAAAGGGACGCATTCGTTTGGCGTGAGAATGTTCAATAGAGTTACTGATATCGTTCGTTTTAACTCGCACACCCTTCGTAAAGCGGCACGAGCATACGTGGGCAGCAAGAATATTCTGGGGGGGGGGTGCAAGATTTTTTAATGGTCAAAAATGGCCTTAAAAATAGTGGTATGGCGTAAAAAACACAATTTTTCGATGTTTCTCATCAAGCACTATCCATTGGCATCAAAAAATTGCGAAAAAAACCGAAAAATTTCAAAAATTGAATTCTGGGGGGTATTTCGATTTCTGGGGACGGGGGTATTTTGGTTTCTCGGGAGGGGGGGCTGTATACCCCCACGCCCAGGTGTGAGCGCGAGTAGCTTTCGCCTTGCGCGGCTCAAGTTTATTCGGTTTTAAAGCGCTAAATAGCTTTTCATTGTGTTTTATTAGACTTATTCGCACGATAGGTGTCTATATTTTTAAATAATCTATTTTCTAGAAAATAACAAATAAAAGTGTTATTTCGAGGGGGAAAATGTGAAAATATTATTCATTAATAATGCTTTACCGAGTTGAATAAAATTTAAATTTGAGACGATTTTTTTCTTTGAATTCTTACGAATTATTGAAATTCTGAAAAAATTCCGCAAGTATAAAATGTTGAGGTTTATAATCGAGTCCGAATTTCTATGAAATTGTTTTTTTTTCATACATTTCTTCGAAGAATTAAAAACATTGAAGGATTTAATACAAATTTAGAAAAAATCAGTTGTGTTTAAGTTGAGCCGTGTAATTTTTCTTATCTATCGAGTCATCTAATTTTTCGTCGAAATAAGCTTTTGCACTTTCATACATGCACACGGTCAAAAGTTCTGGTAGAGGAGTAAATCGAGTTTCCTTAGGGGGGGGGTAAATGATTAATTTTGGCTAATTATGGCGCTAAAATGATGAGTTTATATTGATTTTTTAGATATTTTTGTCCTTCCTTACCCCCTCCCCCGTCACAACCCGTAAAAATGCTGTACTTTGTTGTATTCTACTCTTCTTGAATATTCGTGATTAAGTTGACATGAAAACAAATGACCGCCCCCATTGGCCCAAAATAGTGCGGAAAATTAAGGATTTTTTAGCGATTTTTAGCGATTTTCGGGTCAAAACGGCTAATTTTTCCGCCCAAGCCAGGGTTCCGTCCCTCCCCCTTAGGGGTACCGCCCCCCTTAGGAAAATCCTGGATCCGCTACTGCTCGCTGGGCATCGTTTAGCGCTCTTTCAGAATTCCAACACTAGCTTTTTTCCGCAAATGACCCGATGGGGGTATGCCTTTCAAAATTTTTAGTAGGGGAGGGGTACCCCCGTACCTCAGGTTTGCGCGTGCGCGCATATTGTAATTTTCCAATCAAATATTAATAGTTTTGTACGATTTGGACGACTTTTTGGTGTAAACTACTTGTTATACGATTTCGCTGAATTTTATTATTTTCAAACGAAGTTTTCAAACATTTCCCTACGTTTTTTCAACAAGATAATTTTTTTAATTTATTTAATCTACGTATCTGCTCAAATTTTTGTTTTGCGATTTTTTCACTTATTTTATTTACATTTTGGCTTTTGTCGATTTTGTATTTATTCGATTTTAGTGGAAATGCAGCGCGTATTTGATGTTCGGTTTCGTGGAGCATTTGGCGGGCGATTTGGACCAGTCCATGCGATACATGGAGCAGGCCCTGAAATTATGCCCCGACAACGCCGACGTCTACAGTCTCAGGGGTCAGTACGTCGGCTACTTTACTGTAACAATTTTGCGATTAATCGCTCACCGAAATTATTGTACTTGTTTATCGACTCACGTCGATGTTCGACATTTGGGCCAGTAGTCGCGTAAAAAATTACCAAATTTTTCAAACCGTCCGCCCGATGTAAAGAGCGCGTGAAGTAGTGGTGTAAAGTGGAATAAAGTAGTGGTGTAAAGTGAAATAAAGTAGTGGTGTAAAGTGGAATAAAGTAGTGGTGTAAAGTGGAATAAAGTAGTGGTGTAAAGTGAAATAAATTAGTGGTGTAAAGTGGAATAAAATAGTGGTGTAAAGCGAAGTAAAGTAGCGGTGTAAAGTGCAATAAAATAGTGTTGTAAAGTGGAATAAAGTAGTGGTGTAAAGTGGAATAAAGTAGTGGTGTAAAGTGAATGGAACGTTGCAGATTCGATCGTTGAACAACGTGGAGCCGGATTCGGCGGTGGAAGATTTCGGCAAAGCGGCCCAGCTCAGGCCCGATTTTGTTCATTACAAAGTTCAGTTTTTGGCGGCCGAAATCAAAAAGGCGTCCGAAGACCAAGACCCGATCAAATTGTCTTCGATCGTCGAGCGAATCAAAAATTTGATCGACTCGCATCCGGATCACGTCGAAGCGAACATGTTTTTTGCTCAAGTAATTATTTCTAGTCGCTAAATTTGCTTTTTTTCGAAATTTGGTCATTTTTAATTCGGAGGATCGGGATACGCGGCGGCCTTTGTAATCGAGTTAACATTTAGATAAGTTTAACAGGCTGATTTTTTCGGTTGGTGGGAATTATCCAACGGCCACTGGACGCGGATTAGATGCCTGGCTCGACCCTAGCACCGGGCGCGGAGCCGGCCGTCCTATTTTGGGGGACCAACACCAATTTTTTTTGGGGGGACTAAGCCCAAAAAGGCCAAAAATACAAAAAACAAAAAACGTTTAAAAAGTCTCATTTTTCGATTTTTTTTTATTATGGGGGGTCTGAACCCCCCGTTCTCCTTAGAGTTTTGTGCCTGTCAAGCATTTAATATCACTCCCGCAGACCTTAAAATTATAGTTTTAAAATCTTTGCGCCTTTTTTGACGTCGGTCGATAGAGCTAGGCGAGTATCGTCGAAAAACTGTGTTTTTCCCCACTTCCTCTAAATTTTAGAAACATTGTCGACTTTTTAAACATTTGGCCCCCTTGATTTTACGACGCATTCTTTCGCGCGATGTTCGCGCCTAAGTCGGCCTGACGCATCGGATTCTAGAATTCAAAATGCGATAATCATACGTTGGCAGCAAGAAAATTCTGGGGGTGCAAGATTTCTTGAAGGTCAAAATATGGCCTTAAAAATGATGGTATGGCGATAAAAACACCATTTTTCGACGTTTCTCATCAAGCACTATCCATTGCCATCAAAAATTGCGAAAAAAACAAAAAAAGTTTCAAAAATTGAATTCTGGGGTATTCTGATTTCTGGGGGTTATTCTGGTTTCTGGGGCTGCATACCCCCAACCCCCACGCCCAGGTGGGGCGATAATACGTACTCACGTATTTATACGTACATAGTATGAGGAGTGTGATTTTTTTCTAGCTTTTATTATATTTTTGTGTGAGTTTTGTGAGAATTTATACTGAAAATTGGCTGCGTCTTTCGGGTCGTTTACGCCCTCCCTCGACGTAGCATTTATTAAGAAATAATTTGAATTTTTATCCAATCGAATAATAGGCTTTAAATTTGGAAAATAATTTGCCTTAGGCTATGCTGGAAATGGAAAACGTAGCCTTAGCCGTTAAGCATTTGGAACGGGCCTCGGAATTAGACCCGAACAGCGCCGACATTATTGCGCAAAAGGCGTAAGTTTGTGAGAATTTTTTTAAGTTTATTTTTACTTTTTAATTCATTTTTAGTTTATTTATTATTTATTTATTTATTTGTTATTTATTTCTAGTTCATTTTCCTCAAAGTCATTAAATAATGCGCGTTTACCGGAATAACTCGATTTAGGCAGGATTGAAGGCGGGCTTTTAGACGAAATTTGTCGGCGCTGAAACAGGCACGTAGCTTTGGGGGATAAGCCCCTCAATCTTGGAAACGCGAATAATTTTTACAAGGGTCCATTGGAAGAAAAAGTTGAAAAATCTTCAAATGCATTCGAAAGACTGCTAGAATAGATTCTAGCGCACTCATGAAATAATAAAGTCAAAATTTTTGGGCGCTTCGCGCCAAATTTATTCGGTTTTGTATAACTTTTGTCTTCCGAATAGCCCATGTTCGATTGAGGCATGATGAATTTATATAGAAAGGTTTGCGATACACCGTTTTTTTGTATTCGGCAAAGATTTGTTCCGATGTACAAAGACTTTTGGGGAAGACAAAATTGCAAAAAAGTGTGAAATTTGCGAACATTTTCGGCGCTTCGCGCCGAAATGAGCGATCGTGTATTCTAATATCTTTAGAATGACAAAAATTGCATTCCAAAATGAAAAATGTCAAATTTTTAGGCGCTTCGCGCCTTTTCAAAGCGATTCTTAGTGATTTTTGCCCTTAGAGACCCAGAAATTAGCTAAAATACACTACCAAAAAGTCGAACAACTCTGTTTTTACCACACTAAAATCGCGAGTTGTACCATATTACAGTACTCCAAAATTTGTGTGTACAACGCGTACAAAGATTTTTGGGAAGAGGTGTAAAATTGCAAAAAATTTTCGGCGTCCCTCGCCGAAATGAGTATTATTTGTCCTATATATCTTCGAAATGGCAGAATTTGCATTTAGAATGGAAAAATGTCAAATTTTTGGGCGCTTCGCGCCGTTTTTGAGACAATTTTTAGTAATTTTTGGCGTCAGAAACCCAAAAATTAGCTAAAATACAGTACCAAAGATCGGAAACCCCGTTTTACTACACTAAAATCGCTACCGTACTATATTAGAATGTACATATTGCATGCACGAAATGTACAAGAACTTTTGGGACCATCTTTGTACATGTACAAACGGACCTTGTACAAAAAAATGCTGTTGCGTGCGATATGATATTTGTTTTTTGTAAATTTGTTTCTCTTCGCAATGCACCAGAATTGAGTACAAAGCGAGTTGAACGTCTTTCAGCGGGGTCAAATGCTTAGAAATCACTAGCGTCATTATATACAACATATTTTTTTAATACAATACGAATCAAGTTGAATTTTTCTGAATTTTTCCATAAAATTTTTCTTCTCCATTGTTTGGAGCTCGCTGAGAAACGCTCAAAAACACCATTATTTCTGCCCGTCTACTGAGTAACTAGTGAGATATCTGACTTACTTCAAGATTTTAGCCCCTTCCCCCTTCAAATTTATAAGGCCAGCTACGCGCAGGCGCGTAAATAATTATGATTTGAGGCAGTAAAGTATCAAACGAAAATCAACATAATTTGGCAAGGACCGAACTATGGCCAGTATCCTTGATTAGCTAATTAATTTCTGTATACTGATTGCAATAAATTTACGCGAGTTTTAACACATACGTACTTATGCTACATACGTTTATATTTCTTTTCAAATTTATTAAATTTAATGTTTAATTTTCTACTTTTTTGATCATTAGGTTGGTAGAGGCGTATTTAACAATATTTACGTTTGGTTGCATCGCATGTAAAGGTTTAAATTATGTACGTCGCCTTCGTGTCTTTGTTCCTAGCTTTTTTTATATTGTTTCAACGATTTCTTAATATTGCTTAGAAATTTTTTATATTTTCTAATTTCTACGTTTTAGAAGGATACCACTTTTTAGCCCAAAAGAGACACTTTAGAAAAATTTGTTGGTTTAACCCCCCTCGAATTTCCATACGGTTGCTCTGCCTACTGCGCTGACCCGCTGAATTTTCATTCTTCCAAAAATCTTAGGAAATATACTGTTTTAAGTGTTTTTGGCGATATTTAGACCCACAAGTGTCGAATTTCTTTTTTGACCACATTTTGTTCAGATTTACTTGAAATTTTTAGAAAATTACCCGAAATTCTATATATTCGTTCCTATGTTATACAACGAACGAGCGTAGCTTTTACGCTCAAAAAAGCTATATTATAAAAATTTTGCCGACTTCCCTTCAGAATACCCACGCTTCATAATATGCGTATCATGTAAGATATTGAATTGACTTTTTATTGAAAGTTTTTGGGAATATCGGCTTATTTTTAGTATTTTCGAGTTTTTCTTGTAAAATTTGAAGAAAAACTCATTGGAAGTTAAAAATCGGAGAAGGGATCAATTTTACGTTAAAATTTGGAATACGCACGGCGGATTTTGATTTGTAAAGTGCGGAAGAGGTGAATAAATTTAAAACTAATTGATTTTTTAACTTGAAAAGTTTTGAAATCAAAGTCAAGTTTCAAAATTTTAAAATTCGCAACTCGCTTTAAACCGCCTCGCCTCGCTCTTTTCTTACCGTATACATCTTTTTGCTTGTTTACTTTAAGTTTTATCGATATGATGAATGATCAGCCCGAGGCTGCTCACGAAACGATCGAGCGCGCATTAAGCATGGATCCGTATTGTTTGGCCGCTCTGGAAATTATGGCCCAATATCATTCTAAGCGGTATCTAATTATTTTTCATTAGTTCGCTAATTCGAAGATTTTTTAAAATATTTTTTTAAGATTTTTTTCTACAAGTTTTCAAAAAAGATTCAATTCTTATGCCGATTTTTTATGAATACATTGAATCTATTAATACGTGTTTCAAGCCCGAGTCTTGAAATTATTACACACATTTATTCCACTATGAATTTTAATTAAAATAAATACTTCAAAAAATATTTTTGATTCACAACGCACGGTACTATATACTATGTGTTTTTTATAATAATATTTTATAATGTTTTTCTATAAAAAATTTTATAATAATATTTTATAATTTATAATAATATTTTATAATTTTTTATAATATTACACAATACTATGTGTTTTTTATAAGTTATTTATTAGAAATTATGGCGTTTCATTTCTCAGATTTTTCTTAATATTATATTCTGCCAAAATTTCGATTTATTCCGAATATGGTCGCTTAAAGATTTGCTTGCAATAGGAAATGTTTTAATTACGGAAAATTGAAGTGTAAAGAAGTTGCCGAAGGTCGCTTTAAAGGATTTAGAACAATAGTTGCAAAATTTAAACGTAATAATTTGTGAAAGTGTAAACTTAATTCGTATTTATTCGTCTCGAAGTTGATAGCTCTATGAATATAATTCGAGTTCTTGAGAATGAAGGATTACTTTGAAAAAGATATAGTGTAAACTAATTTATATTGCTGCAAAAGATGGTAAATTAAACGTCACCCGAGTGTAAAGTCTAAACTAAACCAAAGATTATATACGCCGTAAAAAATGTAAACAGATCGGATGTTCCTAAAATGATGGAATGCTACGACAAGGCTTTGGAGGTAGCCCGCAGCGAAGCCGAAGCGGCCCACTTTTTTAATATGCGCGAAACTACGCTGATTAACATGGAAATGGCCGAAGAGCTGCTCGCTTAATTACGGTGCGACGAATTCCGATTTTATGACGTTTTTGGATCGCTAGTGATTTTTTTCCGTTTAAACCTCGATTTTCGTTTTAACTCGTCCGTTTAAACTAGTTATACCGTAATTCCGCCTCCTATGAGCGCATTCCTATTGCGGGAGGCTCGATCGCGCGATTACTACGACTATGGTAACGTTATTTTTGTTTAAAAAGCGATTTTGTTCCAGCATTGATTCTCTAACTCGTTCGATTTTATTGCGTAACCTTATTTTCGACGCGCGTCCGTTTAAACCGCTCTTTGTGTACGACGTTTTGTTCACTTATTGAGTCATTTCGTTTACACAAGCGTATTTTCTGCTTTCTATGCTAAACTGTAAAACAATCCTCTCGATTTTCATTGATGCGGATTTTTCAATAAAACATTTATTTTTGATGTACGTGGCTGGCAGGGGCGGATTAAGTGGGAGGGGCGGGGGGGGGCCGCCCCCCCTATTGGCCCAAAATAGTGTGCAAAATTGAGCATTTTTGAGCGATTTTTAGCGATTTTTGGGTTAAAACGGCTAATTTTTCCGCCCAAGTCAGGGTTCCGCCCCTCCCTCTTAGGGGCACCGCCCCCCCTCCCCTTCAGAAAATCCTAGATCCGCCACTGGTGGCTGGCATTTTGAAAATACAAGATTAGATTCACAAAGTCGTGAGAATCAAATTTGAATGCGTCGAAACTGATTGAACTTTTGAAAATACGTAGGAAATTAGGGAAAAACTCTGCTAATGCGTCTGCGAATTTCGTTCGTATATGAAATAGCAGGATTTTTCATATTTTTCACTGGTTAATTAGCTCAATCATTTTTGGAAACCAGACTACCGGCTTTTCTCTATTCTACTTTTTTATATACGGCATTTCCTCTCACTTTTTTGTTAAAAAAAGGGACAAAGTCCCGACGTCGAAACCCCAAACCGTTTGAGCAATTTTTCGTGTTCTAACATGGTTATTGCGAGTAAATTTACTATTCGTTCTTTTTAAATTACTTTTCTTGGAACCTGATGTATAGAAAAAGTCTGGCCGAGCCGATCGGTCGGTCGCAATTTTTTTATGAGTGTCGAAATCGGCAAATTTTAGGCAAAGTTTTTTTTATTTTTGACGAAATTGCTGAATGTTTTTGGAAGTTAGTGTAAAACGCCATCAAATACGCACTCGTTTAAACGCCACGTTGTGCAAAGTCGCATTATCTTTGGTGTTAAATCTGATGCCTTAGCGAAGGTACTCGTATAGTAACTTGTTACCCTGTTAATAAAATTTCCATGAATTTGCGTTGTCTTTTGTTGTAGGAATCGGGTGCATTTGATTTCTCATCAAATGAACGTTTTATTATTTCTTTAACGCGTGTTGGTGTTACAGACAGCAATGACCATAGGTGGGCAGTACCGAAATTGTGGGGTAGGAGGCTGAAAAATTTTCCAAAGGTCAAAAAATGGTCTTAAAAGTGGTCGTATGGTGAAAAGACACCATTTTTCGACGTTTCTCATCGGGCACTATCTAATGGCATCAAAAAATCGCTAAAAAAGCAAAAAAATTCAAAATTTGAATTCTGGGGGTATTTCAACTTCTGGGGGGTGCATACCCCACGCCCATGTGTGCCAATGACTCTGATTCGGTTGGTACATAAACCAACATGTGTATCGTTTGAGAGTCAATTGGGTTTTTGAGTGTCTCAGGATTATTATGTATCGCATGCTATTTATTGCTTGATCTAGCTGAGTTACATGGTGGGAAAACGTACCTACGTATGTTTCGCTGAATTTGCAAAACTTGTTGACTTGGGGCGAATTTAAGAAGGCGAGAGGGACCGTCTCCTTGATCCAATATGTACACCTTACGCGCGTAATGGTTAGGTAACAAATGGGGATCATTTTTGAGATATTGTCTGTGTAGTTTAATTTTCGCAATTCTTGAGCGGCAATGATCCTGTGGCAAACGGCAAACGTGGTGAATAGCTCCTCGTCTATTCTAGTCTTGCCCACCATCAAATTTTTCCTATAAAATCAATATTAGATTTTCAAGCGTGTCGCGCGTGCACACTTTCACGTACATGCATTCATTACCTAAGTGCCAAAAAAGCGGTATTTCACTCGAGTACTTTTTGACTCATTTAATACGTAAAGTCTCAGCAAGCTAAACATTGTCCACTCGTAGGACAAAAATGAAATTTATTTGTTACCAAGAAAGTCGATCATTAAATAGAAAGTTATTCAGCTCGAATTTCTGGAAAACTGAAATAACGAAATCTAATGTGCATCCAGCAGCCTATGTTCGGTGAAATACGGGCGATCGCCCTCCTCGCGCTTCAATAACTTTATCAAGCCGATACATTTGTCCCATTTTCTGAATTAAGCTCATGAATATACGTACATACTCGTACTTTTATTTTTCGTGACTCGTGATAGTATGTATAAGTCGTTTAAAAAGCAAAGCTTGCGATTTGAGTTCATAATGCGTGACAATGGCTAAATCGAGCAGGCCCTAAAATATGTGACAGCCGCGCGTGGGAAAGTTAGAAATTCTGATATTCTAAAATTTCTCGAAATGCTGATCGTATGACATCGAAAAACTGCAAAATACGTCAAATTCTTCCGAAGATGGAGAATCTTGTCAATTTTTCACGAGTTAGTTTGATTCTGGGGATCTAAAGTTCAAATATTGACGGTAGCGTATGGTAAAAGCCTCGGAAAATTTTCCAATAAGGTGCATTCTCTTGCTCTTCCTCTGTGAAGCATCGAGTTTTTGCCCGCAAACGATCATTTTCCATCCACAGATTTTTGGCGCTGCGCTTTCACCGAAATGCCTTATACACGATCACAAAATAAATATTCGCTAGACACGTCTTCGTAAGATCGTCTGTGCTCGGCGTTCGAGCCAATATTCAACGACGCGGGGGCGTTTCGTTGAGCTGTCAACGAACTGATGTCCATTGAAACCCTCCTCTGTCCAATCGGATTCATCAAATTGCTTCGTGATCGGGCCAGATGAGACGAATTTAGGCTGCGATTCAAAAATAAAAATAATAAGTTATCCAGTCCAATCTGAAAGATCCTGGAAGGAAAAGGGTTTCGTATTTATTTTCCTTCCTTCGTTTGAAAATCATAAAGTACAAAGTCATTTGAATATAATGGAACAGAGAAACCAACTCCTAGTTAGAGTTGTTATCGACTCTTTAGTTTTTAAAGGCTTACGATTACTTCAGCAATAATTTATGCTAAATTTTGATAAAAACGTACTGCTGAACTGAATTTATATTAATTTCGTTTAAAAAACGCATTGCTGAACTGACATACAGCTAGATAGCTATGTGCTTCGTAAAAACGGCTCTATAGTCTATTTGGGGTCAGAAAACCAGCTATTAAGCCTTTTGGTCTCAGAAAACTAGCTATATAGCCTTTCTGGATTCACACACGTAGCTAGCTATATAGCCTTTTTGGACAAAAAATAGCTATTAATCCCCTTTTGGAGTTGTGAAAGTAGCTATATATCCTTTCGTAACTCAGAAAAGATAACTAAACAGCATATCTGAGCTTAATAACACTACATATTTAGCTAGTTTTCTGAGCCCAGAAAGGCTGTATAGCTAATTTTCTGAGCCCAAAAAAACCTATACAGCAATGGTATTTCGGCCGAAATCGCTGTATAACTATCAGTTTTTTAGAGCACAGGGGGGCAATACTCCCCCTCACTCCCCATGCTCATTTATTGTGCACACAATCGTTGCGTTCCGGGCATGCAAGCGTAACTACATGTAGTCTGTTTCACGTCAACTTAGCGTTTCCTAATGCTTTAAACAATATCTTTTATTGTCTTGAATGCATCGATGGTTACTATTTCATTCAATGGGCCTACAAAGTCGCTCCTAGTTTACTCCATCTACATACCTTCACTTAGCTACTGCAAAGCCTATATGCTGTTTTTTCAATCGTTTTTTTCGGTTCAAGAGTTTAAGTCAATCTGCAGGCCGCAGAATATACCTCAATTTTTACGTTGGTTAGAGGAAGTCTGATTTTTAACAGTTTTTTCGACTTTAGGCATATACATAGGAGCTTTTTCCCAATCATTAATCTATTTAGCAGTTTAGGGTCAATGCCACAAACGGGCGTGTGCGGATTCGACTCTCCCTCCGAGATTCTGACAGACACCCACAAAATCGATAGACCCCAGAATTGAATTTTACGTGCAATTTTTTATGATTTTGTCCCAGCGAACCCACAGAACTCGGTGCTGCTCATAAGCAGTGTTTTTTATTTTGTACAAGGTTCGTTTGTGCGTGTACACAAGGACGGCGGCAAAGTCTTCGCACATTTTGTGCGCAGTAAAGGCTAGTGCTGTATGATATGGTACAGTATGCGTTCTCTCTATAAAGCAACATGTTTTTTACCTCTGGTTGCGTACTGTAAAAATTTATTGGTCTCTGACAATAAAAATTACAAAAATCTATCAACCCGGACAAAGCTTCAAAAAATTCTGGTATTTTTAGCGTTTTTCTTTGTTTTTGAAGAAAGGTATTTCGGAACGCTGAATTTGCAGGGAGCGTGGAAAATTTCGGTTAAAGTGATTGAAAAAATTTCGAAGCTTCCTGATGACAAAAAACGGAAAATCGCCTGAATGGTTCAAAGCTATTTTTCATCTTTCCTGGGACTCTAAATAATGCTTAGACTTACCAGCATGCCTGGGCAATAGCCAAAGCTCCAGCTCGTCCAACTGTGGGCTCTCAAAGGTTGGTTGACCCCCTAGATAGGCTGCAAATTCATTTGGAAAATGACAATTTTGTTAGAGTTTTCACTGTTTCCTCCATTTTTCAAAATTAGCCCTTCTAAGCAGACTCCTCAGCAGGGAACGACCGAAGCTTCGGCTTCGGCCGAAGCTGGGGTGTTTTCGTAAAAAGGCCGAAGGCGAAGCTTTTTTCAAGTCAGTCTTTTATTCGGATTGAAATTTAGACAATGTACAATATAACTAACCCCAGATGACGTCATTTAGCATAATTTATCTTCTTGTCACCTTAAGTCTTGTTAAAAATATGCTCACAACAGTAACTCTGACTATATAAACAGCATTCAACCATGTACTACATAATAACAAAAGCTGACTCATCTAAGCATTGTATCTGCTCCGCATCTGTTTTCATTTTTAGAAAAGTTCGACTATGAATTAATCACTAGCGATCGCGAACATGACGAGACACTTAAGGGAAAAGCCACACCTTTATTCCAACATGTCTTACATTTGAAGGCATGGCTTTGTTTACTCGAAATTTCAACGCCATCTTTGTACTTGTTGTATATCGTGTGTCTACTGTGTACCAGTGTTTTTGTACAACGTCCGTTTGTACATGGACAAAGATGGTCCCCAAAAGTCTTTGTACATTTTGTGAACGAAAATTTTTGCGTACTATATAGTACAGTAGCGATTTTAGTGTGGTAAAACAGGGTTTCCGATCTCTGGTAGTGTATTTTAGGTAATTTCAGGGTTTCTGACGCCAAAAGTTACTAAAAATTTATATTAAAACGGGAAAAGTTTGACATTTTTTCATTCTAAATCCAAATGCTGCTATTTTAAAGATATATAGGACAAAAAATTGTTCATTTCGGCATGAAGTGCCGAAAATTTTTGGGAATTCTACACCTTTTACAGTTTTTGTTGTCTCAAAAATCTTTGTACATTTTGTACACACAAATTTTTGGGTACTATAGTATGGTACAGTAGCTATTTTAGTGTGGTAAAAAACAGAGTTGTTCGACTTTTAGTAGCGTATTCTAGCTAAATTTTGGGTCTCTAAGGGCAAAAATCACTAAGAATCGTCTTTAAACGACGCGATGCGCCGAAAAATTTGACATTTTTTCCTTTTTGAAATGCAATTTCTGTCATTATAAAGATATGTAATACACACAATTACTCATTTCGGCGCGATTTTTGCGAATTTCAGACCTTTTTTGCAATTTTTGTCTTCCCAAAATCTTTGTACCATGTACAAAGACAGTCCCAAAAAATCTTTGTACGTCGTGAAAAATCTTTGCCGAGTACGAAAAAACACTACTGTGTACCATTCTGTTTTGTATTAAATAATTGCTCCGTGGTCGACGTGTTAACTTTCTTAAACTTCTGCATCTAATAACGGAAGAAATCTCTATTTGCTCTTATGTCTACCTTACTTCTGCAAATTTAAGTATTAGCATAAAAATTAGGAATTTATCAATTAATTGTTTTCATAATTCTCAAGAATTCCAGCTTTTATTCCACATTATATTTTTATTTATTCAGGATAGTGAATCTGATGATGATCAATTCGTATTAGCTGCTGATACAGATGAAATGTCTAATAATGAAATCAGTGCTAATAAAGAGAATTAATTGCGCTTTTGAATAAAATTTTTGCAATAAATGACACCGTTTTATTACTTCATATTTACTCCCGAAACATAATCAAGCTTAACTTTCATATTTATGACTCAATTCGCAATTCATTCTTCATACTAATCAGAATTAGACTAATGAATTTATACAGCTTCGGCTTCGGCCGAAGCAAAATTTGTGGAGCATCGGTCGTTCACTGCCCCTCAGCCCATTCCATGGAGGCCTATTATAGGCTATTGCATAGGTGTCTATGGGGGGCTGGTAAGAGCTATTATCCGGATGTGCTAAACAGAGAAGATAGCAATGTCTTGTACCGCTAGACTAGTTTGAATCTGAGAAGCACTAAAATATTTTGGCTGATTTGAACATTTAAATTCAATGCTGGAGCTTTGTAAAGAGAGATAACACAGTTGTCAGCGCCGGAAAATCTTGATATTCCTGACGTTTATACCTACTTAATTTGTGCTCTTACAAAAACATGCGGAACAAATCATAATATACCTACTCACACCTTATTCTGACGTGAAGCGCACGAAATTTCTGGACGATTTTTATGACATTTTTATTGGTTTTGTAACCGAAAATTTTTGCGCATGTACAGAGACGATCCCGAAAAGTAAATAAAAAAATTAAAATAAGGAAAATAAAATTAAAAAAAATAAAATATAAAAAAATAAAATAAAATATAAAATCTTTGCCGAATGCAAAAAGCAAACCGTGTATAAAAGAAAATTTCTAACTTTTGAATGAGTCGGATTTGAGTGAGTCAGTCATGGGAAAGCTTTTTGGTAGGATCGTGGTTGATAACCGAGACGATATAAACGTTTTTATCTCTTCAGGTGTTTTGATCTCTTCTGATTAAATGGCAGCGTTTCATATTTTCTACGTTATCCTACTTTTTAAGTTTTACATTAAGTGCTAATGAGCAATTTTACAACATAAGCAAATCACAACTTATGGAAACTACGGACTTGATTTAAACCTAGATTTTTCACTTGGAGTGATTTTTCACGAAGCACGGACAACAAATTTATCCGAATGCTGTTTTTGACTTGGCTGAAAATTTCATATTTGCTAGTTTTAGAATAACAGACAGAAGAACTAGAAAAGAAATTTATGTGCTTACAATTTCCGATAGGATCGACGTGCTTAGCACGGAAATGCGAATCATTTCGCTATAAATAGTAGACTTTGATCTAAGCGCAAGTACGAATATTTTCATTGTCCATCATAGATGCATAATGTGGCCAGCAGTGTTTTTTTTGTACTCGGCATTTGATTTTTTCCCGATATACAAAGACTTTTCGGGACCTCTTTGTACGATTGTGTCCCGGGTGACCGTCAGTCCCGGATGAGCGACAAATGGTTTTAAAAATAGGTCTGTCAATCAGAAAGTTCCCGTCTGGCCGACAGTCCCGAGTGGCCGACTGTACCGGGTGGCCGACAGTCCTGGGTGGCCGAGCTCATATGAATTCATAGCAAATTT
>JAVLUZ010000228.1:0-39836 GCA_036768485.1 Mermis nigrescens
ATGCACTTGCTTTTATAAAAGTCCTCGACTTCAAGAGGGAAGCTGCCCCTACACCGTCCTTCTTATGTGTATTCGTAGTTCCATAGACTTGACCAGAATGGGCGTAAAAGCAAAAGAATATTATGTGTCCTTATGTTTTAATTTTCTTTTTTAAATTGCACATGTTTTCTTTCAGCAATTTACTTCACGCTGTATATTAAAATAAAAAATTTCATGGGCAAGTTGTGCGATGCTTGCAGCAATTCTCGCAGCCACATCCAGTCGCGTTATCACTTTGCTGTCTATGCCCCTCTTGAAGCTGAAGTAAGTGTTATGCATGCTTGCAACTTCCGTGTGCAGCTTGTTCTTTATAGGGCTATTTATTTTGGTTTCAAAAGGTAAATCGTCAGAATACAATATGTTAGGAAGTCAGTTCTATTCTCTTTCCAAGCTAAGTGAAAGAGGCTTAATAAATAATTTTCAAGTATGAACTAATTTCAGACTATGTCCAAGAGGATAAATGGGCACATGCCACCCTCTGAATGAAATCTGAGAACGGCTTTTTCCTTTATTCCTCCTTTGCTTTTTAGTCGGAAATCGCGAAAAAAATTTTGGCGTCTCGCGCCAAATTTCAAAATTATAATTAGAATCCAGATAGTCCCAAGCACGCGGTTTAAACACTCCATTTTAGTCTTTATACAACCTAAAGCGTACTTTACATCTAAGCCTTCTGTACTTCACAGGTTTTATGCAGAAAATGAGATTTGGTAAAGAAGCAAGAATGACAGTAATTTTTCGGCGTTGATTATGATTTTGCTGATGAACTTATATCATTTTTAGGGTGAATTCACAATTATGATTTGACTGATTTTGTGAAAAGTTTAACGTTAAGATTATTCAAAAGTGTATTGCTCTTTTTACAAAATATTTCCAGACCTTGCTGGAGAGACGTTTGAGCACGCCACCTCAGCAGAAAGCCCCACCCCTAAAGGAGATAGTTTTCATCCTCAATGTATTCAAAGTATCCGAGTTGCCAAATTTGCTAACCAAAATTCATCCGTTGGTCTCCCCTTGTGCTTTAAAAAATCTTTGGTGTGCCCCCCGAATAAAATCCTGGAAATGGGCCTGACCAAGGCTTAAATAGGTATTATTATGATTTATATATTATTACTATTATTATTATTATTATTACTATTATTATTATTATTATTATTGTTGCTTTATGACTATTATTATTAAACTATTAAATTAATCAAGTTATTTTGAATGGTAGCAGACATGCACAGCATGGGAATTTTTCCTGGGGGGATTTTAAGTGCGTTTTTAGATTAGAAATGGTGGATCCTCGTCGAAAACATCGTTTTTTGGCGTGCCGGACTATGTTTCATCTTTATTGAGCATAAATAAGACTAAAAAATTTCGAAAAAATAAAAGAACTTGGGCAAATCGAACAATATACATTTAGGTCACAACATATTGACACTTTTGAGCAAATAGATAGCTAAAAATGCTTTGCTTTTCCTACGAATTTTTATGAAAATTTTTGAAACTTAAAAAATCCACCAATTCTCGGGGAGTGAAAAAATTTTTGCGAGGAGGGGTGGGGGGGGTTTCGGGGCATACATGGACGTGGTATAAGTGACAGAGGGTACTACCATATGTGATCTTGAGAGGTTTCCGCCTCCTTACAGAAAAATTTTTACCTCTCTCCCTGCAAAATTTTTTCACCTCTCCCCCAGAATTGGCGATTTTTTTTAAAGTTCCCAATTTTCATTTTAGCTATCTACTTGCTCATAAGTGCCAAATTTTCGGCGCGTCGCGCCATTATTCATGTTTTGATTATATTTTGTTCAATTAGTATCGACTTTTTTAAATTTTTTCGAAACTTTTTGTTTTTATGCTCTAGAAAGATAGAGCATCGTCAGAAACGCTGAAAAACGATGTTTTTGATGCGTACCAACCATTTTTGACCCAAAAAATGTACTTTACAGTTTCAACTCTCAGAATTTCCGTGCTTTGCATGTATGGTTCTTACTCCTTCTGGGCTTAACTATACAGTCACTTTGACTGAAAATACATCGCTATGTAGTTTTTCTGAGGCTCAGAGCCTTTTTGGACTCAGTCACACACCGTGCGAGTTCAGAAATTCTATTTGGTCGTTTTTCTTTGAGTTTCAGAAGGATTTCTAGCTACTCTCCCTTCTCCAAAAGGGCTAAATAGCTATTTTTAGTTCAGGATGCTTGAATAACTGTTCGTGAGCTCGAAAGGAGGTCAATATACATATTTGCCACAAATGCTCGAAATACCTTCTTTTGCAGTAGAATTTTTTTATCAAGCACTTACTTGTAGCTATCTCCAAGTTTTTGATTTTCACCTCTCCCCGAAAGTTTTAACTTGTGCACAAATATTCTGTGGTGTAAACCATACATGATCTTGGGGTGGAGTTTCCAGCTCCCAGAAAAATTTTAATCCCTTCGGAAATTTTTTCACCCCCCCCCAAAGTTCGCGATTTTTAGAAAGTACTCCGAAATTTCCAAAAAATAAGTAGCAAAGGTGCTTTTTTAAATGTTTTTAGCTATCTGTTTGCTCAAAAGTGCTAAATTTCTGGAGGTTCGCGCCATTATACACATGTTTTTACCATATTTTATCCAATCTGTTCGACTTCTTGATTTTTGTCGATTTGTTTTTAAGTTTATATGCCCTTGAAAGGTAAAGTATCGTCCAAAACACTAAGAATTGGCCTTTTTCAAGCGTATTTACAATTTTTGGGCCCAAAAAAGGCATTTCATAATCTCGCCCCCGCCTCAGAATTCCCATGCCGTGCATGTTTGGTGTGAAACCTTAGCTCCTTACGTCCATCTGTGACACCCATGCAAAGTTAGTTGTTCCCCATCCCCCAACGTCAGAATTTTTTGTCTCCTCCTTCTTGGCAAATACTTGCGTTTTTGACCATTTTCGAGTGTTTTTGGCCACAAATCAGATCAGTAACCCCCCGCCGTAGAAATGGTGAGGGACTTCCTCTCAGAATTTTCAACCATTACCTGTATGATCCTCACTTTTCCACAAACTATGTTAATAAAAACCCGTTTGATGGAGCAGGACGAGCAATAAATAACTAGGTATATTTTTGATAAATAAACTTTTAGGAATTATTGTGCTGAATATTGTGTGAAGATACAATTCATATGTTAGTAATATTGACATTTCTTACTTGTTTTTGGACGAATTTTGCCACTTGACGATTAGTGGCATTATATCCGACATGAGATAATTTTTGGATGCAGTTATCCTTAGAATATTTGCTGCTTAGCGACGCACAATGGCAGAGCATCTATTACTAGATTTTAAAGTATGATTGAACTCTTTGTACCATGCATACACAACATGGGAATTCTTGGGGGTAGGGGCAAAAAGAGTTTTCTAAAGTTCCTTTTTGGCGTAGAGCATTACTTTTTGGAATTTCTAACGATGCTGTTTCGTTCTAGTGATAAATACAAGAAAATTTGGCCAAAATGATTGTTTGGCATAAGGCAATGGAGCAAATTTACCCCCTACTTTTTTGCTTCTTGTATGCTCAAATCAACTGTTGTTGTTTTTTTTATTTTTTTATATCAACTTAGGTCAACAAGAATATGCTATACTAGCAGAAATAACGAAAAGCTTTTCAAAAGTAGATTCAGATGTTTTTATAAGGAATGGTACATATACATAAACTTAGCACTCTGAAATTCAAATCTCTGCAGTCACTATGTGCTTGTGAGTTGAATCTTATTTCTATGTATATAAACTTTCAACTACAAAGGAGTTGTTTTTTATTTAATATATTTCATGCGTTCAGAAGCAATTTTAAATATTAAAACAAATTTTTTCGGCGTGTTTTGCGTTTTTCGATTACATATGTAGGTTTTTGTGGTTAAAAATAAAAAAAATTGTTATTCCGCAAAGAATTTTAGCAATTTATTTTAACAAAATATTTTTTCATACTTCATGCGTCATATTCAGAAAAGTTTAGGTCATACAAAAATGTTTAAAACTGCTGCATATATCTTTCTTCTTTTATGATCTTTTTATCAGTAAGTAGAGCCTGTTGTTAAAACCTCAAAACGCTTTTAATGCCTCGTACAGCAATTCTTAATTTTTTGTATCCTATACAGACCCCAGAATTCGTGCAATTCCAGGATCTAATTCTTGAAATTTTTCGGTTTTTGTGATTTCCTGATGTCAAGTTGAAAATTTTTATAAAAGACGTTGATTCTTTGCGTGACAAGAAATCGTTTATGGATACAATAATCTTATTTATTGCAGCAACAAAAATTTAATATTTTTTCATACTCCATGTGTCATATTCAAAAAAGTTTAGGCATACGAAAATATTTAAGGCTGCTGCATATATATTAACCCTAAATCTTGAGGATAAATGAACATCAGTAAAATCAATGTTATAAAATTTTATAGAGAGCGATCCACGATATGCGTCGACCTAACAAGGCTGAGGTTCATAGGGGTGAGATAATAGTATCCTTTGATCAGTTTTGAGAACCAAACGACGAATTTGTTCAAGAACTATGTTTTTGCTCATCAGTGCTCGATTTCTACAATGCGCTGTCTCAGTGATAAAAACCATGCATTAAAGTGCAAACTTATTGTGCCTTGTATGCGTGTAATATAGGTGCACAAAGTCAGGGCGAGGGTTAGACCCTCAGAATCCAGATTAGTAAAATTATTGTTCACGCTCTTTCTGTAGTCAAATAATGAAGATGATCAAAATAGCCTGCATAAAATGTTTTCTGGTTATACCGCATTTTTTAGCATGTTTGCATCGTTCTGACTGCTTTGTATCGCTTTTAACGCTGAAAAATGTAGAAATTGATCAATTGGGCTAGATATTTCGAGTTTTTCAATCATTTATACACATTTTTTACTTTTTTCGAATAAATAGTACACAAAATTTTTGATTCGGTGCTAGGAACAATTATACGATTTTCACTTTGCTTGTCTTCAAAAATGATGCAGAAAATCTTATATCCGCTAAATATCACCGGCTAGTACATACCATAGGTGAGCAGCACTGAAATTCCGGAAGGGGCGCAAGATTTTTCAAAGGTTAAAAATGGTCCTAAAAATGGTGGTATGGCGGATAAACAAAATTTCTAAATGTTTCTCATTGAGCACTATCCATAAGCATCAAAAAATTGCGAAAAAACTTAAATTCTGGGGGTAATGCCCTCTTACCATTCGTGGGCTGCAAGAAATTCTGGGGGTATGGTTGAGTGAACTCGCAAAAAATGTTACTGAATATAAAAGGGGGTCTACATTAACCTAAACGGGGTGTAAAACCCCCAGGTCCCACGCCTATTTATTTTTCTTGCGCTCTAAGTGTATGTTTGACGCTTGTGTCATTTAGCCGTTTTGCTTAGTGAATTTAATGTAGGAAGATGACGTATTCGCGATCTCTTTTTATTTTTCTAATTCTTGTCCTTTTTTATACGCGGGCAGGACAAATTAAGGAGTTTGGTTCCCTTTATTTGAAAAGGACTTGTGTTGTGTGCATTGTTGACTTAAAGATTTGCTGAAAAAGCAGTGACAATTTTCGACAATGCAATATTATCGTTCTGCATTATTTTATGTGCTTTAACAGTGACCGATCCTGTATTTCCTGATGAGGGGAGTGGCGGAATCCCAAGTTTTCCAAATAGTATCCAAAATTGTTCGAAAAATCCGTCCATTTCGCTTATAGTATCGATTTTTCGCCATCTTTTGATAGATAGAATCTTTGTGATCAGTTCGAAAAAGTTAGAAATTTTTCAAATTTTCTACAAAAAATGCGTATTGTTAATTTTGAAATCAGCGTAAAGCACCACAAAATGCTCGAGAGATCATTAAAATAAGTAAAAAAAGTCCTTGTTTTGTAAATGAACGACTCTTCTAATGTAAGAAAATAAACTCTATAGAGTCAAAAAGTCAATAAATGTTGTTTATGATTACTAACTGGTGCGAAGAGCCAAAATTTGAAAAATTGTGATAAAAAATTTGCTAAAATCATTTTTAAAAAACATTTCTCTCTATTGAGCCCAACTATTTTTTGACAAAAGAGGGTCTCCCTACGCCCTTCTAAATCCGTACCTGTGCCTTAATAGCTTATATACATACAAATTTCGTTGTGCCTATCTTCCTGCCTATTGTTAAAACTTTTTCTGACCAGTCAACTGTTTTGTAACTCATTTTTATCCGCTTACTTTTCTTTAGTAAGCATTGCAGTCTGCGTCCTATTATGTTTTAAACATTTTACGCATATCATTGTCCTTTTGAAATCATATATCTTGTATCTTGTATCTTGTATCTATGTATCTTGCCTTCATTATACTTGTATGTGTATGTGTATCGATCAAACCTATTTTTAGCGTACAATGGAAAAATTTTCATGTAAGTATTCTGGAAGCGACTGACAGCGCAAAAAATTTTCATGTTGGATCAAAACTAAATTTTAGTGTCGTGTGAAATTAATTTTTATATTGGATCAAAGCGAAATTTTCGTGCCACCTTAATACTAACGTTTAGTGGCAGCCAGTTACATGCTAATTGTTTGCTTAGATACAACAGATTATTTTTAACAGTGTAGATGATGATAAACATCATTCGAAAAGGAATCAACTACGAGAGGTGTAAGAAGTAAGAATGAGATAACTCGTTGCACTATGCCAAGAAAATTATGCACATGATAAGTAAATTATTCAAATAATTTATTTATGGAAACTATTGCGTCGCCCGTCCGCTTGCTAAATTAATGACTATATCTAATGAAATGGCTACTATTTCACTTTGATTACAAGAGAGATATTAATAACAAATTTCATTCAATATATATTAGGTAATGCCTTAGCCGTACCTATAATATATTTGGGTTGGGTACCCCCAACATATGTCCCCTCACCACAGCTATAACGGCAAATATCTGGGTGGTGCGGTGTTTTTAAAGGTATATATTGAAAAAAACTAAAGATCCTCAGTATGTTTTCTTGTTTACACTCAATACCGAGCTAGTTGTGAGTGTGTAAAGTTTACACCAAAAATTTAAATGATCGGCGGAGGGCCAAATTTCTTTTAAAAATGTTTACCCTGATTAGTAGGTTTCGAATCTGGTCTTAAAATTTCTTTACACTCATTAGTTGTTGCACAGGATTGTAAAGTATACGGATTTTTACTGTTTTATGTCTCGAATAATACCTAACTTAGTTTTACATACTATGCAGTCTAATTGGTTTCAAAACGTAGACACTTATAAAATCTAGGGAGTCTTTTTTATGGGACAGTTCTTTTTGAGATTCGCTTATTTACTTATCATGTTTGAGTTCCTCATAGTTTAAATGGTATCCCTAATTTTTTCATAACTCAAATTGTAATAGGAGGAAGTCCGATTTATCGGACGTTTCCCCTTTACTGTATGTCCGACAAAACGGACATTCCACTCGAAACGTCCGTCTTGAAAATCGGATGTCCCATTGTTTTATATGCTGTGACTAGCATCATTTTATCGAGCTTTTTGAGGGCTTTCTAAATCTGAAAATATTTTCAAATAAAAACGAATTTATCATGAGTAATAAGGAATTACTTTCGTGTATATTTTTAATTAGTCTGGGTCACTCAATGCGTTTATTCCGCTCGGCTGCACGCCGCATGCATTATACGTGATGTACCTATACATTATGTATACGTTCTACGTGTATTAGTAACAACTTATGTACAACATACTTACTTATATGTCTATATGTACAACACTCAGCAACGTACGTGTACCTATCCCTGCAGCATCTGCTTGAAACCGAAAATCGATATTCACAAGGAAAGCGATTCAATCCTTGGATTAGACTGGAATTTTGACAATGCATTTGAGGTTCTTTTTCAGATGCTGTTAAGTTTTGATGCAGCTTTTTGGTTTCCGGATATGCTAATTCCGGTCCAGTTGCACGCCATGAGCTATATGAATATCAGCCTTTCTTCCTATAGCTTTATTTGCTGCCATTGAAAACACAAAAATATTGTAACATATAACATACGCAGATCTTTCATCACTTTTCCTTTATTGAAGATGACGTGCAGAAAGTACTGCGAAATTTCGCTAGCAAAGCTTCATATGGGGCATGCATGGGCGTGAGGTTTTACACTACGCATGGGCGTGAGGATCTCTGGACCCCCCCCAAATCGATAATTGTACCCCAAGAATTGCTGTTTTTGAATATTGTGTAGATGGTGTATCTACAAGCGTTTCACATTAGCAAGCAGAACGCTTTTGACCGTATCGAAATTGGTCAATTGTTCGCCGACTTGCAAATTTGGCGCTCTAGCCAGAAAGAGGCAAATCTTCTGCTGTTGGACCATGACTCTGCCGTAGGAAGCGCCGGGGCAATCTAGCCACTCAGCGCTCATTGATCCTACTAGAAAGTCACGTACATACTGTGAGAGGTATGCAATGTGAGCTATCCTGTGGATTTATTATAATTCCCTTTTTTCTTATCATATAAAACATAGGCGACATGACCGCTAATCAGGTTAAGCCAGTGTTAAGAACGGAAATATCAATATTGTATGTAGACGCCATATATGCAAAATTTATTGCTAAAACCTTAAAGTCACATTCATGTAAAATTATTGTCATAAGATAGTGAGCGTCGTCTTGTGAAAAGATTCGTATTATAGGTATTAGTTTGTTGGCTGTCTTTGCCTTGTTCAGCTGCGTATTGCCTTGCCTAATCAATGTTATTATTTATTAATTTTGGTGTATATAAAACTAACAATTTTACCTGCCTAAAAGTGCATTATACTGCAGGCAGAGGTTTGGTCAGGTGGACGGCCCAACCTTTGATTCATTGAGCCTGCCCCTTATCCAATGGCCCAGCCCAGGACTCAACGGCCTGTATTTTAATATTCGTTGTAAAATCCTAGGTGATTTATCTTTTACTTTTCACTTTATCGAAAAATTCAATCATTCATCCTCCTGCCTAGAAGTCATAAAAATTATTACATAATTTTAATATAGGGTGACTGCCCGGTTGAGAGCTCTATGTTGTTGTATTAATAGTTCAGTGTGCTCATGGAAACCGAAAAATTAATGGTTTCGCCAAAGTATTTTGCGAAAACAAGTTCTTAATTTGTTTTGCGATAATTATTATTGTGGTCCGAAATAGGTCAATTGACCTAGGGCTAATTCCGGGGTTACTTAATTACTGCTGTGTTAGGTTTCTAGTGCGTAGCCGCCTAAATCTCCTAAGTACAGACAAATCTAGGTCCGAGGAGGTTTTTTAGGTCTAAAGAATTTTGAGGGTCAACCGGTTGAATAAAGGCGAATCGCCCTACCAACCTGACGAGCGCTTAGTGTAGCCAGGTACTTAAGTAAGTCCCATATGTACATATAGATAGTCCTGTTTAGGTAGCTGTAGGTGTGTAAGGTTTCTCCTCGGGCGGCATGCTGTTCATTTAGATATCCGTACATACATCCAGTCACCCCAACAAAACCTATATTTACATTTGGAGGTCCCCTTTAGGTTGCTCGCGACAACTGAAGCGGTGTCAGTCATTATAATCAAATATACACAATTTTCTACCCAAAAATTAATTATTTTTGGCCATCTAAACATGTGTATTGTTTTGCCCATGTTTTCGCCTAATTATGTTTTCATTCTAAAGGGGTCAGATTCGAAAAACTTTTTCGGAATCAAAAGATAGCCGATTTTTGCCAAATTTTCTCATACTTAACGTTTCATTTGTTGAAAAATGGAAGGTAAGAAAAATCTTCGCACTTCCCAGGCTAAAAAATCGCCACCACCTTCTCGTTTGACGAGCCAAATGCAGAATGAGCAAACCAGTTCTGTGACAAATGATAGTAAGAATTTACTACCTCAGGCAAATAACACTTCTGTTATGCCTTCAGATGATGAATCGACAGCGAGTAGCGTTCCTACAGAAACCGGCAACTCTGTCGATGCATCTGGCAAAAACTTTCTGACGAAACGGTCATTAATAACGATCCTAATTTTCGTCCAAGTGATAAGCTTGAAAATGATTCTAAATTATCGATTTGTGCTTTTGATATCGAAAGAAACATTTTGTAGCGACATAATTATGAGGAAAATCGCCCTAATCCAGCTATTTCTGAGCGAATTCTATCTGATATACCTGAAAATATGTAGCAAATTAATCTGCATTATTTACGTTTATCATCACGTATCGAGCAATCTGATTTCGAAAAAGCGCAAGAAGTGCGCCAACTTTGTGAGGAAATGAATAGTTTACATCTCACGGCTACATCTTGAGGTCGTTCCGGGGCTAGTCAGCCTTTGCAAACGTATACTGATGAAAAGGTGATTAATGATATTCCTATCGAATTACCTAAAAGAGGTATTGAGCAGTCTGAAAGTATTCAAATAAAGTCCAATAATTCCTCACCTATCATTCGGCCTCAGAATATTAATCTCAAGCCTAGAGTCGAACTTGCGACCGAAAGGACTTTTGTGCCTATATTATCCATGAGTGAGTGCCCACTTACCAACTTCATGCCTATCTCTTTGCGTATTTGCGAGCAGCACGTGAAAAAACCTATTTCTGTGGAACTTTTACCTAACTCTGCACATATTTCGCAGCAGTCATAAAACCAGCTAGCAGCTAAGTTCGTGCCTTGTTCTGCAAATAATATGCCACAATCATCTTTAGACCCGCCGTTCTTGCAATATTTTCCTCCTAATGCGGAATGTGTGCCCTTGCAGCACGCTATGAGTGAAAATTTTTCAGTGCAAGATAATTTATTCGGCCATAAAGATGAATTGATGCCCATAAAAAACAATATAAAGTCACAAGTGCCGAATCTACATCGTGTGAAGTTTTCAGATGAGGACTCAAATAATTCACAGCGCAAACATTCACATCACTCGCATCATCATCATAGCTTACGTCGCAAACGCCATAATCCAGATTCATCCTCTTCTTCAAATGAGGTGTCATCTTTTGCTGATGCAATTATTTGTGCTCTGTTTTTACAGCAAATGCATATTGCAGTTGCTTCTAGAGAATTTTTTCAAGGCGAAAAAATGGATATACATCAATTTTTCAGTGAATTTGAAAGATTGGCAAATATTTACAAAATTGATAAAGCCAAAAGAGCTGAATTTTTGACATCATTTATGACGACTATGCTTTGAGCTTATATGAAGCTTTGCCTGCTGAAGTGCATAAATCATACTCAAAAACTAAGTATGCTATGATCGCAGAATTTCGTTCACTCGATCATGATACTTTGTTTGATCGCTTCCTTGACCATAAGCAACAGCTTAATGAATCTGTGCAAGCGTATTTTCTTGTGATTCATCAAGAATTAAAGCAAGCGCCACCTGAAATTGAGGTTGATTCGCCAAAATTTAATTCAATACTTAGACATCAACTAAAGCGTAGTCTATTTACCCGATATTTGAACTGCAGCCAGCATGCGCCGGAAGCTCTTTTATATGAATTTTAGCATAATGCTAAATGTGCCGAGTATGCAGCTTGTCAGCTCGCAGCGAAAAAACCGCCAACACCTTATGTATCGGCAATTGCTACCCCTACTGGTGGCGCTTTGCCTAAGGATCCTGTGCGTATAGCGAGTACTTTCGATTCTGATTGCTTGCGTACTAAAACGTTTAGCCGCCAAAACCTTCTGAAAATGAGGAAACCACATCGCCAAAATTCTGCAGATATTGCAAACAAACTGGTCACACACAAGAAGAATGCTATGAACGGCTGAAGCAGCGCAAGTCAGATGAAAATGCGCAATATTTGAGAAACAATTTTGCCACACATCCTTGTAGTCAGTTGCGATCATGGAATAATCACAATCGCTCTTTGTTGCACCCCAATTATCATAATCGCCAGCCATCTATGCCTAGATATCGCAAACAAAGTCAAAATCGCCAACCTATGTCACAAAATTCTGGCGCACATTTTGATTCAAGATGCTTGCGCCCAACTTTTAAACAAAACTACAATGACTACACGCCAAACTATGCGCCAAATCAATACCAAAATCAGCGCTACAATAATCGCATTCAGCGTTATGATTATCACCAAAATTTTCAAAATCAGCATTACGATAATCGCTTTCCACCTTAAGATTATTGCCAAAACCATCCATACGTGACTTATCCGTCAGAACAATGCAATACGTATTATAACTCTGCTTATTGCTCTTTAGCACCGCAAAACAATTCACCACATGTTATGCACATAGCGGATAACCAACCCGCCGGAGCGTTACCCTACCGTAACCGCCCTTTCCTTGTAGAAATGATGTAAACACGGTTACCCCATGTTCATCTGAGGTTAAAAAGCGCGAATAAAGTTTCGCGTCTCAAGATTTTTTGGAAGAGTTTGAAAGATTGCAAAGTATGTTAGCAGTCTATAAAAATTTGAGCGCTTTCCCAACACTCAATAAGGACTCTGAAGCTCCGATTGTCAGTCATGCTGGTACAAATTTACCTAGCATCATTACAGATTTCCATGGTGTTAAACTTCCTGCACTTATTGATACCAGTGCACAAGTCACTATGATGACTACCACCGCATTTTTAAGACTTGGTTTCAAAATACCGCCGAAACAAATGTCTAATGTAGTGCATGGCGTTGGGGATACCATAGCAGTTGTTCGCTTCAAATTTAACATGCATATAACTATCGGTGAACACACGATTTTTGCGCCAGTGTCAATCATCAACAAACTGCCAGAAGACTTACTTCTTGGCTTTGATTTTTGCCATTCTGCACTGCTCTTTGTAAATCCCATTGAGGATTGTGCGTTCATTAATGGTATAAAATTAAATCTTTTATCGCCAAGCATGTGATATCAGTTTTGCACTAATCCTAAGGCTGAAATCGCGAGTTTTATTTGTGTTCACGCTTTGATCTTCGAACCAATCACAATTCTACTGTGTCACAAAATAACCAGCGCGTACGCGCTGGGTTGTGCGCTTCGCGCCCAACGATGGGGTCACTTTGTGACCCCATGCCGTTATTCTCTTAATATTTAAATTAAGAAAATTAGAAGAATCAACAAAAATGAGAAAACACGCTGTTATACCAATTTTAGCCTACATATGTGCTGGGTTGTGCGCTTTGCGCCATATGATGGGGTCACCCTGTGACCCCACGCCTTAATTCTCTTGAGGTTAAAGCATAAAACTTTAAAAAAATTGACAAAAATGAGAAGCACGCTTTTAATCAATTTCAGCCTCGGAATTTGTTTTAAATTCTCCTGATATACGTTTATAGGAAAGTGCGGCCTGCGGCCGCACTTTCTAGCTGAGTCCAGCAGCTTCGCCTCCTTTTCTAATTGGTTACATCATTTATTTCAAGCATATGATTAATTGGTATAAACTATTCTTTTATGTCAAACTTTACACCCGCATGAGTCTATAGGTTTACATTCGCCAGTGACGCGTCATGTATCATTGGATAGAGGAGACAATGGCTAACAATAAGTTTAATACCACCAAGCTTCTACCCTTAATGCCTCTGGCGCTAGAATCGAAAATATAATCAACTTTTGGAGACTTTCAGGAAATTGGCAAAGTCAATTATTTGCCCTTAATGACAAATAACCAAAAATTGTAAATTTAAACCTTGCCACGTAGCTTTAAGAACCTTCCATACCCCGAAATTTATTCAAAACACTCCACTGACTATAAATAATCTATTAATGACGAAAAATTAGGTTTCGGACACTTTCAGAAGATCGACAAACATAATTATTCGCCTTTAACGGCTGATTCCCAAAAATCGTAAATTTAAAGTTTGCCACATAGCTTTAAAACCCTTCCCAACCCCCAAAATTTATTCGAAACACTCCACTAACTATAAATAATCTTTTATTGACAAAAAAAGGTTTCAGACACTTTCAGAAGATCGCCAAACATAATTATTCACTTTTAATTTCTTATTCCCGAAAATTACAAATTTAAACTTCGCCAAATAGCCTTACCCCTACCCCCATAATTTATTCAAAACACTCCACTAACTATAAATAATCTTTTAATGACAAAACAATTACGTTTGGGGACCTTTCAGAAGAACGTCAAACTGAAGTATTCGCCAATAACGGCAAATAACGGCAAGATCGCAAAACTTCATTATTTGTCATTAATGACAAATAAACAAAAATCGTAACTTTAAATTTTCAAAGAATCAGTTCCTCTCTGATGACCTCTTTCGATTTTTTCTTCTCTTTCCTCTCCTACGTTTCTCTTTTACCTTTTTCTTACCTTTTTTATGTAAGTTTTCGTTTTATAATCCTGCCCACTTTTCTGTTTCATTTAGACTTTTGTGCCTCATAAAACATGTAATCTCTCATAATATAATTTTTTTAGGTACACTTGTGCTATTTCATGCGTCCTTTTTGTTTCTTTCTTACTAATAGCATGAAGCTATCTGTCTTTCTTTCTTCTCTTTTTTCAATATTTGCATGTTTATTTATTTATTTATTTACTGTTTTTTCCTTTTTCTCATCATAATTTACCTCTGAAAAACTTCCGCCCCTGACTAAACTAAGTGCTTGCACTTTACTTACTTACTATGTATTGTAACTGAGAAGCCTAAAAACTGGGCAGGAATTCATGATTAAATTGATGAAAAGCCATGCACCGCCCTGCTTTCCATGAATCCTACTTCCGTTTCCGCCCCTACTGAACCTACTTAAAGCTGTTAAGTATTTAACACCCCCTCTGATTTTCCGCGGCCGTTTCGGGAAAACATTAAAAAGTTAGGTTTTTTGAGAATCTGGATTAATCACCCAAAATTTTAGCCATGTCAGGTTGGGTCTGCCCCTAACCCTTGCCAAGATAAGCCTTTGTTCGCTAATGCAGTACATAATCGAGCTTACAAATGAAAATCCTGCCCTCAAACGCTTTTCACAAAGTTTTTAAAGTACCTAGATAGCTCCCTAGTTGAAAATGTTCAAAAAGCCAATGCTTCCCAAAATTGGACGTCTCCCATCCCACGCAAAGCCAGAAAATTTTTGACTCCCCCAATTCTTAGACAAAAATAAAATTTTTGCCCGTTTTTGGAAAACGTTGAAAAAATTAGGTTTTCGTGAGAATCTGGATGCATTCTCCATGTTTCTAATCATTTCAGGTTCGGTGTGCCTCCCCCAAACCTCTTGTCAAGATCATGCGTACGGACCTGTCAGATTATGCTGAACCCTTACCTGAAAAGTCCTAGACATTTGCGCTTTGCATCCACACGTGGGCATGGGGGGTTTGGGGGCGGTGGCGGATCTAAGATTTCCCTAAGGGGGGGCGGTACCTCTAAGGAGGGGCGGAACCCTGACTTGGGCGGAAATAATCAGCCGTTTTAACCCAAAAATCGCTAAAAATCGCTCAAAAATGCTTCATTTTGCGCACTATTTTGGCCAATGGGGGAGGGCGGCCGCCCCCCATCCTCCTAAATCCGCCCCTGTTTGGGAGGTATGCACACCCCCAGAAGTTGGAATACCTTGCATTTCTAGCGAGTTTTTGATGCCATTGGATAGTGCTTGATGAAAAACGTCGAAAAATGGTGTTTTTTGCCATACAACCACTTTTTAGACCATTTTTGACCTTTGAAAATTTTATAACCCCCCCCCCTCAGAATTTTGGTGCTGCCCACCTATGTTTGCATCCCGTCGCATTAAGCTGGAATAATTCCAAAATGTAGGAGGCATATCATGCTTCATCATTAAATATTGGGACCTTAAAAATTAAAAAAACATTTGAAGAAGATGTAATCAGCAAAAAGCGGGGCTGCGCTCAGCCTTTTTCCCACAAAGCTATCCACAATAAATGCAAAAGCGCATTGAAATCAGACACTGCAAAAAAACTGAAAAAAACGAAGCCTTTTAAAGCTTATTAGCTAAGTTAAAACTCGAAATAATTTCGGCGCAAAGATGCAATAAAAAGAACTACCTTGGCTTAGCTTTGATGGAAAGCAGGGCTGCGCCCTGCTTTTCATGGAAGCTACCAAGGAAAACTGGAAAAAAACGTAGCCAGACCCTCACCATGCCAGGAAAATAAATATCAATGAGAATGAATAGCCAGAATATAGAAGAAATTCGAATATGGCTGACTTTACTTTATTGGGACACGTGGACCAATCACAGATGGGCAACGCAGCATCAATCAATATTTGATTCTCCCTTATGCTTAACCACTAAAAATGGGGGTACCCTGGATCTCAACCAATTTTAAACCTAGAGCGGCACATCATATATCGATCGATAGAGCGTTTTGAGTTTTACATTTTTTCCTGTTACAGTACCCTTCTAATGTAAAGCTTTGTAAAGCTAGAAGCGATTAAAGTGACTTTTCGTACCACGAACGTGCTATATCTTGGGCTACAGTATCCTAAGGTATTTTTTGACTCCGGATTCAAATTTTGTGCCCTCAATCACCCCCAAACACATTGTTTTTAAAACGATAACAATTATTCCTAGCATAGGATTAATTTGTGTAAAGTAAATTTTTAGGCCAAACTTTACACCCATATAACTCTATGAGTTTACACTCAATGATATTGCGAAACATACCATCGGATAGAGGAGACAATAATTCACAATAAGTTTAGGACTACTCAAGCTTCTACTCCCGATGCTCCGGGCGCCAGAACCGGAAATATAATCCACTTACTTTTTTGTAATGCTTAAGCACTAGAAATAGGGGTACCCTGGAATTTTTGCCAATATTGGCCCTAGAGCAACACTTAATATGTCAATCGATAGAGCTTTTTGAGTTGTCATTTTTGCTTATTACAGTACCCCTACTCGTGTAGAACTTTTTGGAGTTAGAGGCGATCAAAGTTGCTTTTGGACAAAAAACGTGCTATAACATAGGCTACAGTACACCAAGGTATATTTTTGATAAGAAATTCGGATTAGGCGTCGCCGATTACCCCCAATGTATTTATTTTCAACATTACAACGCTTAATGATAGCCCTATATTGACTGATTTAAAGCCCATTTTTAGGTCCACCTTTACACCCATTTATTTCAGGTTTTTCGATTTATCTCACATATACGGCTAGGCGCGTTGGGTAGCCGGGTCCCGCGGCAACAATATTCAAAGAAAAATTCCTTAACAAACGAGACAATCTTGAGAAAAGGGTCCTCAAAGTTGACCCCATGCTAAAGTTGGTTAACAATTATTAGCCCGTAACTCTATGGGTTTACACTGAATTTCAACGCGACCTATGTCATTAGATAGAAGAGTCAATGGCAAACAAAAAGTTCTCTAGCCATAAATTTCTGCAATCAATACCCGAGGAGCTAGAGCTTAAAATATAGTTCACACATGCTGTAACATAGCTACAGTAATATGGACCCCCAAATTTTCCGACGGCATTCTCTTGTTTTTGGTAGGTTTTATACACGTTGGGGAAGTTTAAAGAAAATTGACTCGATCAAAATTTTTTTATGTCCTATTTTGTTATAGCATACAAAATTTGAACCTATTTTCTTATATAGTAAGAGATTACACCAGCTTATATAAGTCACGGTTCTTATGATGCTGAAGTTGCATTTTCTGAACCTGATCTTAATTTTATGAAGAAAAAGTTCAGTTTTTGTTGACACTTCACTTTCTCTTTTTCTCTTGCGATTTTGCAATATCTCTAAATCGGCTATTCAAGTCGACACAGGAGAGTTAGTTGGCTCATTAATGCCCAATGTAGACATGGTGTCCCATATCGCCATTTCTGATGATCGGTCACCTGAACTTTTTCTTCAATAAATAAGACTTTGCAAGGTTGCATCGTTGATTCTAACCAACAGCAACTAATTCGTGACCTATGTCAAAATTATAACACGATATTTGGCTTAAAAGGCGAACCACTTGGTCGTACTCCACTTGTTAAGCATCATATCAACACAGGGGATAATCCTCCTGTCATAGGTAAAACTAACTGCGTTGAACATGCGTGAAGACAAGCAATGCAACAAGTAATTAATGAAATGCTTGCGGAAAATGTCATAAGACCAATGACGAGTCCCTGGGCCGGTCCTTTATTCTTGATAGGAAAAAAGGATGGTTCCCTCCACCCAGTAGTGGCTAACTGCAGCCTAAATGACGTAACCAAAACTCAAATCTATTCCTTACCTCAAATTGATGATTATTTTGATGCTCCTTGGGTCTGCAGCATACTTTAGTACGCTAGACTCAAAATCAGGGTACTGGCTGATCCACCTCAATGATAAATTGCGTGAAAAAACCGCTTTTATCTGTCCAGTAGGTCACTACAAATTCGAAGTGTTACCTTTTGGCTCCCCTGCCGATTTTCAGTGGCTTATGGAGCTATTTCTTACTGATTTAAACTGGAAAACCTGTCTTGTATACATTGATGACATAATTGTTTTTTTGCGAACAATTTCCAAACATCTTACAGATCTAGAAAACGTCTTTCGTGCACCAGTTTCTGGGCCTTCACATTAGTTCGCTAAGCAATGCTCCCTATCTGACTAAAATTGTCAATTTAGTCACTTTTCTAGTCCCAAAAACGGTGAAAGCTCTGCAAAAATTTCTCGGTCTTGTGCAATGGTTAAAAAAATTCGTGAAAGATCTGTTAAAAATTGCAAAGCCACTTTTCCGTTTATCACGAAAAGATACTGAGTTTTATCGGACCAATGAGCAGCAGAACGCTTTCCAATTGTTAAAAGATGCTTTTATGTCGCCCCCAATCTTGCAATTACCTAAATTTGATGATGAATATCAGTTTATTTTAACAACTTACACAAGTAACTACGCGTTAGGTGCTATTCTTACGCCAAAAGCATTTGCCCTCTAAAAGTCGATTTATCCTTGGCTATGCCAGTTGTGTTTTAAACACAGCCAAATGCAACTGTGCCACTTTTGAAAAGGAGGCTTTGGCAGTTGTTTGGGCAATTAAACATTATTGACACTATCTTTATGGCAAGAAATTTATCATGGAAACAGACCACCAGGCACAGACTTGGCTCGTAAATGTAAAAGATCCTTCAAGTTGCTTATGACAATGGGGTCTAAAATTACAAGAATACAAGTACGAGGTCATATATAATTCAGGCGCATTCAACTGTGCTGCCGATTTATTATTGCGTCACCCAAAATACAATCTTGATGAGCAACAATATAAACTTGAACGTTAATCCATCGCAAACATCACTAATCTCGAATCTGAAGCGTCTGAGTCTCAGTAAGAAAATGAACCTTCCAATAAGCAACAAACAGCCATAACGCCAAAAGCGCAAACTGCGCTGAAAAATCATCCACCAATTTTTTATGAACAGATAATGCTTTCTGATGCTAAAAAACAGAAATTCTGTTGTCTGCAAAACTTCTTGCAGAACAACGTCAAGATGACAAGTTAAATAAAAATCGTGAATTGCTCAATGATCCGACTACACAAAAATGTTGCCACAAATTCTTCATTCTAAACAATATCTTATATCGTCAATTTCAGCCTAAGCGCGCAGCTAATGTAATTCATCAGCTTGTGATTCCTAAATCTCTGTGTCGCTTCATTCTAACTGAATTTCATGATTCCATCTTTGGAGTTCATTTTTCCATGTGAAAAGTTTTACCCTCCATTCAGCTACACTATTGGTGGCTTTGAATGGAGAATGATATACTCGCGTGGTGCAAAGACTGTGAAATGTGTTTGCAGCGTAAGGTAGCCACAGATTCTACCACAGTGCCCCTGCAACATAACAAAGTTTCATCACCTTTTAAGCTAATCACATGTGATTGCTTACATATGCCACGTTTGATGTCCGGAAACAATCAAATCATTGTCTTTATGGACTACTTTATTAAGTATGTCGAAGCGTTTGCAGTGTCTGATATTAAAGCATCCACCATCGCAAATCTCTGATTGCGTGAAGTTATTCCTAGACGCGGCGTTCCAAGAAGATTTTTAACAGATCAAGGCTCAAATTTTACATCAGCCCTTGTTTCTGAAATTTGCAAACTACTTAATGTACAAAAAGTTTTCACTACCCCTTATCACCGTCTGTATGATGGACTAGTTGAACAATATAATCGTACCCTTATTGATGGACTATCTAAATTGAGCATGAGACATCAGTATGACTGGGAACAGTCTTTGCCATTTGTATTATTCACGTATCGCACAACGCTGCAGTCATCTATGAATATTTCACCATTTGAGATGCTGTATGGTTGTGAGCCATCGTTTCCACTTGATATTCATTTATGAAACGACCTCACACTAGATCCTAATCTCCCCAGTGTTCACTGAAAAATATCTTGCTGACTTCAAACTCACACTTCAAGACTTACATGATATTGCTAGCAAAAATCTAGCTCAAGCTTGTAAGCAGCAAAAGAATCAATACAACAAAACTGCTCATGTAAGCATAATTTGCAGTAGCAGATATTGTTTATTTAAATAATATGGCTGTCATTCAACCTGAAATCGGAAATTTTCACCAAAACAAATCGGCCCTTATTGCATTGTTGCGTTGCCTACACCTGAAACTGCGCACATTATATATCTGCATAATCCGTTAATTAAACATCTCATTCATTGGAATCGCCTCTTGCCTGTCCCTAAAGGCGCCCTATTCCGATCTAATTGCTCAAAAGTACGCTTATGTACCTGATTATTTTGTCTTAGTGAAACTGCCCTGCCGACCCTTGTGTCCTGCAGCTGTCATAAGTTTTTGGAATTAGTGGGCCAGGAAAGAAATTTGAGGGACTATGCACCCATGTGTTTGTTAATTGGTTCTAAATCCGCACATGCAGTACCTTTAACTAATGTTTCACCTTTTGCTGAACTGTGGTTGACGAATGTCCCCCAGCAAAAAGGATCTTGTGGACAAAAATTGTCCAAAATTACTCTTCAATGGCTGAGATCCGAAGAATGTTAATAGATCCTGAGCAGCATTGAAGGGTATGGCTGCTGTCAAGCAGTATCAAATTCGCACGTCTGTACCTCAGTTTGATCTATATAGACATTTGTTTTGCTGTTTGGATGAGCTTTCTTATCAGCTCGTTTTGCTATTTGGATGTTCTTTCTCATCAGCTTGTTTCACTGTTTGGATGTGCTTTCCCATCAGCTCGTTTAGCTGTTTGTATATGCTTTCCCAAAAATTTATTTCACTGTTTGGATGTGCTTTGCCATCAGCTCGTTTCACTGTTTGGATTTGTTTTCCCATCAGCTCATTTCACTTTTTGGATGTGCTTTCCCATCAGCTCGTTTTGCTGTTTGGATGTGCTTTCCCATCAGCTCATTTCACTGTTTGGATGTGTTTTTCCATCAGCTTGTTTTGCTGTTTGGATGTGCTTTCCCATCAGTTTGTTTCACTGTTTGGATGTGCTTTCCCATCAGCCCGTTTTGCTATTTGGATGTGCTTCCCCATCAGCTTGTTTCACTGTTCAGATGTGCTTCCCCATCAGCTTGTTTTGCTGTTTGGATGTGCTTTCCTGTCAGTTCATTTTGAAGCCCTAGCAATGACCTACTGGCAAATGTCGGAGCCATCTGGAAAATCGCATTTGAAACCCAGTCCGTCTCATTTGCCACAACAATGGCAAACTCAAATGCAAAAGCCTGCTACAAAAATGTCACATGCGCCTGCGGTTCAACACCCGCAAACCTATCATAGGCCGCATTCTATGCCGCCACAGCGTTTGTTGCCACAATTGAGCAATGGTTTTGGAGGTTTTTGCCGGCTGCCCACATTGCCGCAATCACCGCTGCATTTAAATGAGGACTTTGACAATTTTTGTCGGCCGTCTATACTGTTGCAGCAATCATGAACTCATTCCGGTTTCGCTTTTTCACCACCGGATGCCATCTCATATGATGAACATTGCAGTCTTCAACAGCGTATGCAGCCGCGTCTGAGTCATACAACTGCAATCGTTTGTTGTCTCGCCATGAGGACAGTTATCATGACTCTAGCAACTTGTCGTAACAACAATCTAGCCAATTGTCATGTCTTTTCCCTGCGTCAAAACCCGATGACAAGCTTCGCCATTGATTATTCTTTGCGTATTGAACTGAACTCTGCAATTAACGCCAGATCAACCAGCAGCTTATTTGTTCATTGCCTTTTTAAAATTATGTGCCTTAAATTTTGTGCTTATCAGGTTTTAACACGTATTTTGTATCATTCCTTGTCATTCAATCTCTTTTTTGCTAATATACTTTTCCGCCTTATCTTGAAACTTTATCTGAAAATTACTTAATTACTTATCTTATGTTAGTATTCTGTTCTTAACACTACTTAATAGAGGCTCAGTCATGGTTTCAGCATCCATACTTTTCAATCAAATTTTCTCCCCTATCCACAGGGAGGGGGACGAAAAATCATCAACCAATTCGTAATTTCCATTTCTTGGGCCAACCAACAATTTTCTCAATTTTAGGCCATTTTTTCCTTCCTCAATTTGAATAATTTGGCCCGTGTTCCAAATATTTCTCGGAGAGGAGAGGAGTGTAGATGGTGTATCTACACATGTTTTGCGTTAGCGAAGCAGAACGCTTTTGACCATATCAAAATTGTTCAATTGTTCGCCAACTTGCAAATTTGGCGCTCTAGCAAAAAAGAGGCAAATCTTTTGCCGTCGGACTACAACTCTGACCTTTGGAAGCGCTGGGGTGATCTAGCCACTCAATGCTCATTGATCCAACTGGAAAGTCACATACATACTGTGAGAGGTATGCAATGCGAGCTATCATGTGGATTTATTACAATTCCTTTTTTCTTTTCATAAAAAAATAGGTGACATGACTGCTAATCAGGTTAAATCTGTGTTTAGAACGGAAATATCAATATTTTACAGGGTGTCACGGAATGATAGCCCCCTCCAAAAAACGACTTTCAAGAATCATGGAAAAAATACACAAAATACCGTGTTGTAGAGTATTCAATTCTGCGTCGGATGCTTATTTTATCAAAGCGCAATGTGCATCGGTTCATTTTTAATTGATCAGAAACAAAAAAATATCTCAGTATTTCGAATTTCACGACCACATCCATTTAAAAATCCATATAGCCGTCTTCAGCTTAGTCGACCTGCCTTAAATGCATAGTCATTGGACATAACAAATTTTCAGACTAATACGCATCATTTTCAAATTCATTTAACACCATAGACCAATTTTTCGATGCTGTTTCTGCAGAATAGCGACCGATTTCTGACTCCATGTGCAAGAGATTTTCTAATTGATTCGTCACAACTTTACTAAGACAGATATTTTTTATAGCTAATTTTAAAAAGCTCTTTTTTGCAATGTGCAAATTACTTTTACTACCCAAAGCAGAAATTGAATGCTCTACAAGATAGTGCTTACAGATTTTTTCCTATCTTACCCTGAAATCAATTTTTGGAGGGGGCTATCATTTTGTGACACCCTGTATGTAGACGCCGTCTATGCAAAATTTATTGTTAAAACGTTAAAGTCACATTCATGTAAAAATTATTGTCATAAGGTATTGAGCGCCATATTGAAAAAAGATTTGTATTGTTGGTATTAGTTCATTGGCCGTCTTTGCCTTGTTCAGCTGCGTATTGCCTTGCCTGATCAAAGTTATTTTTTATTTATTTTTGATGTATATAAAACTAATAATTTTAGTTGCCTAAAAGTGCATTATACTGCAGGCAGAGGTTTGGTCAGGTAGATGGCCCAGCCTTCAATTCATCGAGCCTGCCCCTAATCCAATGCCCCAGCCCATGACTCAATGGCCGGTATTTTAATATTCGTCCAGTGTGCTCATGGAAACCGAAAAATTAATAGTTTTCGCCAAAAAAATTTGCAAAACCATGTAATTAATTCCTTTTGCGATAATTATTATTTTGGTCAAAAATAGGTCAACTGACCTGAGGCTTATTCAGGGTTACTTAATTACTGCTGCATTAGGTTTCTAGTGCCTAGCCGCCTAAATCTCGCTAAGTACAGACAAATCTAGGTCCGAGGAAGTGTAAGGTCTTAAGTATTTTGAGGGTCAACCGGTTGAATAAAGGCAAATCGCCGTACAGACCTGATCAGCGCTAAGTGTAGCCAGGTACTCAAGTGAGTCCCATATGTACATATAGTTGGTCCTGTTTAGGTAGCTGTAGGTGTGTTGGGTTTCTCCTCGGGCGGCATGCTGCCCATTTAGATATCCGTACATACATCTAGTCACCACAACAAAAGCTCCTATATTAACAACTGGACCCCATCCGGACCCCAAAAAATTTTTTTGCTGCCCATGTGTGGTTTACACACCCCCAACAACTTGAAAAGTCCCAGATCCGACAGATTGTTGTATGTACTCCTGAATTCTGCTTTTAGCAGCTTTCTTGGCGATTTTATCCTACCAGACTCCCTGAATTTTCTGGCTGACCAATAGCGGCCATTTGTGATCTCATCCAGTGTCACTCGCATAATTTGCCACTGCAAACATCACTGATGTGCGTGCATGCGCCTTCATTCATCAATTGTTCGCATGTATTGCACACATTGAAGTACAGGCGCGAGGGCAAAACCTCATTCTGTTTGAGAACGACCATGCTATTTGAGATACATACGTGTATGTATGCATTAGATATAAGGGTTGTACAAGTTGTAGCAGGAGTGCTACTACACGGCTAGAAATGCCTACTTTGAAGTTTAACCCGTGACATTGATGTTTCATTGTTTCTCAATATTATTCAATACTTTGCGCAGTTGTGAGCAAGAGCCCAAGTAGTCGATTAGTACTAGTTAGTCGATTAGTACTACTCACGTGAATCAGAGCAGAAGATCTGGGAAACCGGTGCGGGTAAAATTTTGCTCACATAACGGTGGGAGGCGGCGCCCCGTTACATATTGGAGGTCCCAGAGTTTGTTCTCTGGAGTTGTCTGCGCTTACGCTTTCTCCTAGAGGGGGAGGAGTGTAGCAGGAGTGCTACTACACGGCTAGAAATGCCTACTTTGAAGTTTAACCCGTGACGTTGATGTTTCATTGTTTCTCAATATTATTCAATACTTTGCGCAGTTGTGAGCAAGAGCCCGAGTAGTCGATTAGTACTACACACGCGAATCAGAGTGGAAGATCCGGGAAACTGGTGCGGGTAAAATTTTGCTCACGTAATCGGTGGGAGGCGGCGCCCCGTTACAAAGTGTACCTATGTATATATGTAGCATTGTACTAGCTCGCGTTTTTATCAAGAAAAATTCTCATAGCCATGCAGAGTAAAAAATCGATTTCTGAACTATGTATAGACGCCCAGCGCTATATACACTTAGAGCAAAAGCCCAGTTTATTAACATCTGTGTTGAAGGAAGTGCAAGGTATTTATGTAACACGTAGGCACTAAATGCATGTATGTTGTCCGTGTTTATTGACAATTTTATCATAAATGATAAAACCTATTTTTTTGCAAAAAGGCAGCAAAAACAGTAGGTACAGAAGACAAGTAACGCAACATGGGCACAGTTCAGGCAGCCTACAGTCCCCAGTCTGCACATCATAGATAAGCAGCATGGCCATACATGCACAGCATCTGTATTCTGGGGGTGAAACCAACATTTTTTCTAAAGTGCCTTTTTGGGCAGAAATACGACGGATAAGCAACAAAAACATTCGTTCTTTAGCGTTTTTGATGGTGCACTTTCTTCTCAGATAATTAAAATGCGAAACATTTTCGGAATAATTCGAAAAAATCTAATAAAATTCTACAATATCGCAAATTCCTGAGAGGTGAAATAAAAAGTTTTTGGTCGGGGAACCCTCTAATCCCTCCATGATAATGTCTGAGCATGGCCGATCTGGGGTGAGGATTTTGGGTCAAAATGACTTCAGAAATGGATATAAATGCTAGAATAGCAAAGAAGCATGTAAATCCAGTTTCAAGTCAATTCCAAGCAAATTTTTAGAAAAATTTTGATTACCCCTGTTTTGACTTTTAATTTTGTCCTTTTTTTCTCGGAAAGTTCTGCACTTTTTCCTTCTTGAGCGTCAGGACAGGACCACATACTGGCGTGGATCTTAGGTGTTTGCACCCACCCACAACTTAAAAACCCCCACAGATTACTGTACAGCACCCTTAGAATTCTATTTTTAGGACCACTGTTAGTTCTTTCCAAATGATTAGTAACTCCGCTGATAGATTGACTAGATAGGTACCAGCCGACCCAAAGATATCCATATCAAATTCAGAAAAAATTTGAAAGACAACAGCGCATTTTTCGTCAGCCTAAAATATTACAAAAAAAAACTTTTCAAATTTTGCAATTCTAAGGCCCACGTGGCATACTTTGACAAAACAGAGAAATCTGTATATTGAGTCCGACGTTATAGATTCGAAGAACAAGAGACTAAATTTTTCACATCGCCGCGAGTGGAATTAAAAGAGCAGTTAAAAAATCCCAGAAAAAAAGTACCTAAGATGTAACAACAAAAATAGTCATAAAACCACACAATGTAAATAGGGGGTCATTGCACAAACTCTTCGATGACATGGCAATTTCTGCAAAAAGTATGTTTACCTATACAATAAAATAAGGGTACATAAAGCACTGAAGACGGAATGGCATGGAATGGCACAAAATATAAGTACATTAAATTGAGCAAAAGAAATTATAAAAAATTGTCAACAAACATAATACAAAAAACAATCTTACATGTAACACGTTATTGGGGCTCCTTTCAGTATTCCAAAAAACTATTGCCTAGCAAAAAAGCACATTTTAGCTTACTTTTCTAAACATAAAGTCGGTCAGAAATCGAAAGTTTCAGAGAAAATTTTTGAATAATCTTAATTTTTTAAAAATCGAACACTTAGCTAAAATGTGTCATAATGCTTGATGGTGAAAAATCCATCGAGAAGTTGTATTTGGTAGAGCCCAAAATAGACTCTTGTATTCTAAAAAACTCGTCAACTTTTTGCCGTGGAATGCGTGCATACATGGGCAGCTAAAAAATTCAGGGGCGTCCGCTGGGGCAAAATCGTCAAAAGTAGCACTAAAAAGCACCAAAACTCCAATTCTGAGGTTCTAGGGGTCCGCCAGATTCTCGGGGCACAGATCCCCACACCCATGTGTGAATGGGTGCTTCAGAGTCAGGGCAGACCCAAATACTTCAAAATTGTACTGTCGTTTAGATACGTAATTTTAATCTTATGGCAAGAAAAATTCTAAGTGTATATATATCATGCCCGAAATGGGATGAAAGATAAAGGCCAGCCAAAAACTTCCTATAGGGTCGGGTTTTGACAGCTTTCCTACAATAGTGCACAGCACTTGACTTTGTCCAGCTGCAACGTACTTAAAATTTAGCAAATGAAAATAGTCAATTCAAATAATGATAATTTATGAAGCAATCGAGATCAGCTTTGACGCACAATCCAACATTGCGTTTGATGCAAATTATCTTCGATTTTTTGCTGCAACAACGACACTGACATACACTTGGAACCATTTTTGGATAATGCCCCATATTGTCATAACAAACGTCAACTGGAATGCCAAGCAGCAAACGATTGACTTTTTGCGTTGCTGAACATAACAAAAAACAAATAAGCGTAGATTCTACATCAACATTCATCACCCAATTACTGCTAGAAAAACTTTTATTACTTTTGCACCATAGTGTATTTTTATAGGGTATGGATTTAGACCATACACATGATCTTTATTGGGAAGATTGGGGCATACATGGGCAGCACCGAAATTCTGGAGGGTCAGTATGGTGTAAATGGCCAAAAGTAACACCAAAAATGGCCAAAGGTAACACTAAAAATAGCTAAAAATAGCATTCTGCGGGGTTTGCAGGGGTATTTCAAATTCTGGGGGTCAAGACCCCTCCAAACCCCCACGTCCATTTGTGGTTGGGAGATTACACTTCTCCCCCAAGAATGATTTCCACCATACGTTAGCAGCACCAAAACTCTGGGGGTCAGGATGGATATAAAAATGACCAAAAATGTTACTAAAAATAGCATTCTAGGGGTTTTGGGGATAATTCAAGTTCTCCGGGGGAGGGGTACAAACAAACCCTCCACGCCCATGCGTGGTTTCCACTATTCAAATATTCTAAACCTCCAAAATTTGCGGTTTTATAGAAAAATTGTAGAAAATGTTCAGACTGAAGCGACTTTAGCGATCTCTCATGTCAAAAGTGTCAATTTTTTCAGCGCTTTGTGCCAAGCAGCCATTTTTGACTATATTTTGCTAAATTTTATTGCAATTTTTCGAGTTTTTAACGTTTTTATTGTCTAAGCCAACAGGGCACCGACAGAAACAGCTTAAACCGATGTTTTTGATGTGTTATCATTGTTTTTCAGCACAAAACACACTTTGGAAAAATTTTTAGAAATTTTTTGAAAATTCTCTCACCCAATATTTTATGCATTAAATGTATGGCCAAACATTTTCTTGTGCAACAACACTTCTATTAGCCTGGTGCTAAAATTAAGCCTTCAGTTTCACTGAAACAATGCATTGGGGAAAAAAAGGAACTACTCCAGCACAGAAGCAAATTTCAGTTCATAAAAATGTACATTATGATGTAGATGTTTTCCTAAAAAACTATGTAGGTACTAATAGTGATGAACAAAAACATCAAACTAATAAAAATGTACACAACAAACATAAAGCAGCCAAATTGATAATTTATACTAAAGCTGATTTCAATTTTTGTTTACATTTGATCACGGAACAATAATGATGAAGTCATGTAAATGGTCTCACCCTTTGCAGCAATGACGTTGTATATGTCAAGGATAAACTGCTTCAGCAGTATAGTATGCGGGTATTTCACAAGCGCCGCTTCTCACGTGTACCTAATCCATGCATTGCAAACAATCAGTCGCAAGGTGTACATGAAATGGTATACATACCAGCGTTTGCAATGCAGGCTGTATGCATAGAAACTGCGCAGCATGTCAGAAATATCAACGCCGCCCATAGATGTATTGTATTTGCGAATAATTCCTGGTCTATTGATCTCAACGTGCTTGTGCTCTTTGGCGTCCCAACGTTTGCAGGTGTCCAGTGGTTCTCAACCGGCATACGTTGAACAAAGCATTATCCCTTTACAAATATGGACATAGGGTGTTTGTAGGGATATTAAAATATGATACTGCAATTTGAGTATGACATTGCTGATGTGTTGCGCAGAACTATTTATTCTTCATACAATACACAGGTACATTCATTGCTTTTTGTTGGAATTTAGGTACCATAATTGAGTGGAAAACAAGTAAAACAATTTTTCAACGGAGTCCGACAGACTGTTTAAAAATTATTTGCATGTGATTATTTTATACGACATATATTAAATGACTAAAAATCGAGTCAATTTTTTTGAATTTTTCCTCTCATTTCTTCTCAAATGAGTTTAGCTTACTGAGAAACGCTCAAAAACATCATTATATTTGCCTGTATATGATTAGTTGTTAAGATATATGGCTTCAAAATTTTAGCCCCCCTTATTCAGAAGGCCGGCTACATGCCTGTGCATGGCTAGCCAACCTAAGGGGTCAGGTACTAAGGTTTTTGAGCCAAAATGCTATCAAAGGCTGGTTAAAATGCTAAAGCATTGTAAAAACTATGTTAAAATACAGTTTCTGATTAATTTCAACAAATTTCGGAGGAAACTTTTGATCTTCACCCATTAGCAGCATTAATTTTGTCATTTCTTCAAGAAATTTCCCGTTTTTCCCTTGAGGGGATAAACCATACAAGTTAGGGCTCCAAAATTTTGGTGTGGGATCCCAGCCATTCTTAGAGGGGTTGGTCAAAAACGGCCAAAAAATTAGATTGATTTCCATAAATTAGGGGAGTCATAAATTTTCTGGCTTTGGGGGGTAGGGGACAGCCAAATTAGGGAGATGCCCCATCCCCCTGTTACAAGTATGGGCTAAACCACTCAAACCTGCCATGTGCATGTCTGTTCGTTGACCATGAAAGGTGGGCAGCAACAAAATTATGGGGGCACAAGATTTTTCAAGGTCAAGAAATGGTCTTAAATGACGAAAAAGCAACTGCCCACTCACCCACATTGTGACTTGTGAATGTACATGTGCATGTGGAGGGTTTTGGATTCTAGACCCCAGAATGGAGAAATGACACATTGCTGCACCCTGTAGTTCCCTTAACAGCAGTTAAAAAGATTTTGAACTGACATTTCTGTATTATTTTCAAAGGCAAAGACAGTACAAAATGTCAAGAATTTTCTGGCGCTTCACACCGGATTATTAGTTTGTCATTTTTGCACAAAAAGAGCCCTAAATCGCACCTATTTTATATAATAATCAATTTTTTCGGCCGCATTAGCAAAAAATATAAAGCAGTCGAAATAGACTAAAAGTTGATACAATAGAAAAAATTCAAAAGAATTGAAGAATATGTTGGGAAAAACATGATTTATGATGCAAATTATTGAAAATTTGAAACTTTTGAGCAAATAGTTAGCTAAAAACGCTTGGAAACGCACTTTTTCTGCAATGTTTCGGAAAATTTTTGCAAACTTCTAAAAATTTCTGAAAAATCGACCAATCTGGATGGGTTAAAAATTTTCTGAGGGTGTAGAAACACCTTCACAATCATGTATGCCTATGATGCTATAGCTGACAAAATTGCGAAATCGCTACATATGTGCAATCTTGTTGAAATGCTAAACTATGTAAATGGACCGCAAATAAGTAGAAAACTGTACCTTGTTATCATACCAAGCTACCACACAGAGCCCGCTGGATGCCTCCATGAGTTCGTCAGATGATCCTCTACCCATGATCCTCATTTCTTTTTCTGTTTTCAACGTTAGCCTTCCAACACGACTTGCCATTACAGTTCCAGTCGCCTCGTAGCCATATTCCTTCGAAGTTTCGAACAATTTCAAGCTATTGAAGAACCAATCGGTAAACAGCTTGAAATTCTGGCCGGGTGGAATGTCTTTTATAATGTTACGTAATACTGAACCGCCCATGCCAAGCCCACTATTTTTATCAATCTCCTTTTGGGCGTCCGAGTGTTGACTGGTATAAGCCTCAAACCTTAAGAGTATAATGTGTCGAGAAAATGTACAGCAATGATGAATACAGGAACAGGTAACTCATTTTACTCAGTTGAAACTAAAGCCAAAGTGATTGCCTGCAAAACCAAACGTACACATGAGCAAGTTCTTGTAAATAAGGGAACTAAAGCTCACGTTAGCACCAAAAAATTGTGGAAAAACGAGTAATTTTCCTACAGATGAAAATCAAAGAATATACGTCAGATGTGCTTGAAATTGATCAGAAATTGTAAATTAATGCAGCTTCAGCACTTATACACCACTTTTTTTGCGCTGCTGGGCATGAAAATTTATTTGGGTCGAGTATGAGGTTTTGATTCAAAATTATTTGGGTTTAGTATCAGGTTTTGATCCAAAAATAGCGATAGAGGGGGTATGCTTTTCGACAATTTTTTCCAAAAGCGTTTTTCAAAAGATACCCTCATAACCTCTCCCAGTGTGTATGTGTGGAATCCAAGCATACATACAGACATTCTGTGTCAATGCTAACATGCTAAATAAACTTACCTGTGAACAAACCCCGAACAATCAGCTAATGCCCACATCTTGAATCCTGTTTTTGTAGGCTTGTTTTGCATGTACTGCCGCATAATCTTACGCCCTAAAGCGAAAGTGGATGCACATTAGACAAAACCCATACAAGCTAGCTAATGGAAGTAAAAAACCTGCATGCATGTATGCACAGAAAGTTTTTACAAACTTCTCAAAATTTCTATATGCAGTTTTCTAGGTATGTATGTATGTAACAAATATCTAGCGCTTTCACAACAACCAGCCATCAGCACCTTACAAACATGGGAAGTTGGAAACGATCCTTTCTTTGTGCAATGCATAGTTGCAGGCATAACGTAGCAGATAGATGGGAATCCCACCCAAGGTCGACCATCCTTCATCACATATGCACATAGGAGTTGAGGGGGTATTCCCGCTCCCCGCGAAGTCCAGCTAGACAGTACTGTCCGGCGATTTTTAGCTGATGGAACGTGTATTGCATCATTTTCGGCGTCAAATGCAATAAAAATGTCAAAAAAATTTCAGAAGCAATACTTTTATGTACTTTTTACTAGAGCTGTGCCGGGGCCAGGCCCCGGCCCCGACGCGCAGACTTGAGCCCCGGCAGGCCGGGCGAGCATTGGCCCGGCACGGGGCCGGGGCCAATGTTAAGTTGATTATCAATGTAGAAAATTGATAATGTTTTGGGCAGATTTACCTTCAAACTCAATTTCAAGCAAACCACAGATCTTGCTAATTCAAATCTTTATTTCACGTAATGTCAGATTGGTGAAAATTTCTAGTTAATAATCAAAATTGATATATTTTGAAATTGCAATTCATATAGACGAGCATTTCCAGCTTGCTTGGTAGCAGACAGCTACGCCTATCAGAACAAATAGAATAATAAGCCTAAAAAAGTGCAAAGTCAAAAGCACATTGAGAAACGCATCCAAGTCAGAGGAGTTAAATCCATACATGGGCAGCTCAAAAATTCTAGGGGATCCAGAATTTTTCAAAGTCAAAAAGTGCCTGATAATATATGGTAGAGCGAAAAAAACACCGTTTCTCGCGTTTCTCAATGAGAGCTATCCATTAGCATCAAAAAACCGCAGAAAAACAGAAAAAATTCTGAAAATCAATTTCTGGGGGTCTATCGGATTTTTTTTGGGGGGAGAATGTGAATTCTGGGGTTTAGATCTCCCGATGCCCATGTTCTGTTATATCTTGTAATCCCAACAAATATTAACGCTTGACGTGCATATCTACAAGCAAGAACATATGCATAGGTACATATAAGGGGTAGGGCAGGGTCGTACTATGAGCATGGTAAAGCACGCTATTATTGGCCCCGGCCAGGCCCGGCCCGGCCCGGCCCCGGCAAAAAAGGCGGCCCCGGCACAGCTCTACTTTTACCCAGAAACTCCAAAAATTGACCAATTTCTGTATTTTTAGAGTTGAAAATAATATAAAGCGGTTAAAAGGACCAAAACCCTTTGAAAGTGCGAAATTACTATGAAAAGATGTTTTATAGGCTATTTTGACCACTTCGTCATTAAAAAAGCAAAAAACTTGTGATCCTTAAATTAACTGTTTTAGATTCTAATATTTTACCCCACTGCTGAGCCTGACCTCATGCACCTATGCCAGCCATCCCTCAAAGTCGGAAAATCCAAACTTTTTGAAAATTTAAAAATAATTGCCCCCGGCCACTATGAATGCCCATGTGTGGTCTAAAAAACAAAGTGCTTTACCCTTGAAAGGAAACATCTGTTCGTCTATGGGCAAATGTTGTAATGGATTAATGCAAGAAAACTTTTATTGCACCATATTGAATCAGACCCGCATCTTCCACATTCGATCCTATTTTTTCTCCCTATCTGTAATACTGCAATTGTCGCGGAAGTGTAGATGACGCAATAGAGAGAAGAATCGATCCCTGGACATCACATTGTTCCATCCGCGTCTGCTGTCTCCAGTAGTCTCCTATCTCCGGAATTTCGCGTAACGCCCATATGCAGTAAGATTCCTGAATAAAGCGTATGCAACTTACGAACATTCTATATCTAAATATATTATACTCGGCCAACATTAGGCTGCTGGCATCACTTAAGCTGACACTTATAAAATTTATATTATTGCACCACCATGAGCGCGACACTAGTTTCTAATTGACATTTATGCTAAGAAAGTAGCCATACAAAATAAGTGGAAGCTATTAATCATGCGCCCATGCGCCTAAAGCCCAAAATACCCAACATGAAAATGAAAATACCCAACACTACCCTCCCCATAATATCATTTTTGAAAAGGTTTTTCGTTTTATTCCAGCAATTTTTTGATGCCAATGGATAGAGCTTGACGAGAAACGTTCAAAATTTGTGTTTTTTCGCCATAGCACTATTTTCAAGACCAATGTTTGACTTTGAGAAAAAATTTGCACCCCCTCCCCAAACTTTGGAGCCACCCACCTGTCACACTCCTCCTCCAGACCCGTTTTTTGGCGTTTATATATTATATAAAAAAGTGAGAAACATGCACAGACTACACGAGATGCCGATTTGCTTCACACATAGTAGCTTACCTCAAATGCAATTATACACGTGAGCAAGTAAGAAATAGGAACTACACATCACTTGAAAAACTCGCATATTTTTGTGCATATTTCTTCAGAAAGCGCAACATTTTTGGTGTACCGTACCGAACGGGTTTCGAATTCCCCCTGACAGCAGTAAAACGAAAACGTGCATTTTCTCATCATCAAAGGCGAGATTATTAAAAATTGCAACAAGATGGACCCAGGTAGTAGAAGAGCAAAAGCCATCGCTGTATTAGAGATCAAGAAATTCGAATACTTTGCATCATACATGTAGCGGCGGCCATTCTCCAGGAAGGGGGTAAGTGACCTCCAACTTTGGCCAAAAATGTCAAAAATGGCCTCAAAACGCAAATTTTCCCCAAAAATGGGGGAAAACAGCAAATCGATCTGACTTTGGGGGAATGAGGGGACGGCTGACCTTGGGTTGGGGGATTCCCCCATTCACCTGTTACATGTATGCTTTGCCTTATTCTTGTCCTCAACCAATACGCCTTGGGCTGAGCAAAATCTCCAAAACTTGCGAGACTACTGCTCATAATAAAGCATGCTCATGCAGACAACTGACAACGACATATATCTAAGAGAAGCGTGCCTATTAAAAACTCTAATTCCTCTGCAACAAGAGACGTGGGATCCTGGTTCTCTGTTAATGACCTTGTCAAACGATTTTTCTGCCGTTTTGGTGGATCTGGCACTGGAATGGCTGATATCGTCGAGCAGCTTGATGTATCAGACATTTGGTCAGCTATAAAAAATGAGCACAATATACAAAAGCAATGATCATCAAATAAATACATGCACATGGGAGGATATGGGGTTATCCCTCTGCCACAAATTCTTGAAGGCATACCCCCTCCTCAGGCGATTTTGGACCAAAACTGAACGCTTGAACCATGAAAAATCATAAAATGACGTCTAACGGTGTCATTTCAAGTAGGTGCGTACATATACTAATTTTCCGAGCAGTGGACTGTTTAATTCATTCATCCAACCATTTTTACTTCATTATTTGTATGAATTTGATGTTAACAATCATTCTGTTGCTCTTTTTATTGTCTTCATCAAATTTAAACATAAATATTCATTAAAAAGTCAAATACTACTAATTAAGTACAACAATTTGACATTTATTCGTTGAAAAAATAACTCATTCACCCCTCCCCCAATGAAACCCGGTCTACCCCCCTCCCAGAGCTTTTAGCCGTGTGCATCTATGATCAAATACAATACAGAGAAAAATACGTTAATAGCAGCCTTCCAGCGTACTTTCTGCTAAGACTCATACAGTACAATTTATTGCACACATCTGTGACACAAAAATATGTATGGAGCACAGCGTAATCAAAAATAAATGAAAATAGTTGACAGAAGTTAAAGGAAGCCTTTTAAGCACAAATGATTGATAGGAACTCGTTGTTTTCACAAAGCAATGTATCAACTTAAATTAATTGCCCAATATAAATTCTCGTGAGTGCTGTAAAACAAGCTTATCACGTAGAACTACTAACGCTTAGTGTAATGTTTTATCTATTAAAAGTGAGAGCAAATGCACAAAGGTAGAATGAACTGTCCCGTCCAGGTAAAATTTTGAGATTCTAAAATGAGCAAACAATTTTTTGGAAAGTTATTACAGCAGCGACAACTTCTCTATCATCTCACAAATGAAGGTGTGCTTAAATCATGTCATCAGAACTCAAGTTACAAGTCTCATCCAATCGTTTTGATGGGCGACCACAAGTTCGTGGCAGTTGCTGTTCAGTGCAAACTGAGGTGCTTGGCGTACTAGACTTCGGCTGTTGTTTGCTTCCTTGGCATTGGTGGAAGTACAAAATCGACCAGGTCAGCCACGTACGAGATCATTTCATGTGACAAACAATCCCAGAAGTGAGCGTATGGCGACTTGAGTTCATCCAGTGCGGCCGTAACTTTGCCCAAAAAAGGCAAATCGACAGTGTACCAAACATTATGAAGCCATGTACGCTACCTTCTTTTCTAAACAAATGAACGTCAGCTAAAATTTTGCATCAATTCTACACAGTACACACACAAGGGGCTGAGGGGTATTATCCCCCAGGGGCATACATGCACACAGGGTATAGGGGGTATCCCCTACCACAGCTTTTGGAAGGCTTACCCCCTCAAGCCGTTTCGGGACCAAACTTGTTGCTCGAATCATGAAAAATTGTCTACAGCACAGTTACAGGTACATATATTGATTTTTCAAGCAGTAGCCTGTCCAATTAATTCTTCCAGATAATTTTCTTCCATTATTCTGTATATTTTTGGTTTTGCAGGTCATTTAACCGCTCTTATTGTTACTGTTGCATGCAAATTTAACCATAAATACTTATTCAAAATAAAATAAAACAAATGAATTATCAAAATTTGTCGAAATTTATATTAAATGGGCAAAAAATTACTCATTAACCCCCGCAGGAAACTTGGTTTACATCTCTCCTTTTGTGCATGTGCATCTATGCCTAGGGGCCAAACAGGCAGGTACTGATAGACGATCTTCAGCTGGCAGAATTTTCTGCATCACTTTTGAGGGCAAAAACATAATAAATGTTATTTTTTTTCTGACAGGCCGCGCTGGAATAATAATTTCATGTCTTTTGTCTCCAGAAATGCCAAAAATTGCGTCAAAATTACTTAAAAAATAGTTTTATCGGTCAACTGGACAAAATTTTGTATATTTTTATTTACATATACTATAAAGATGGCGAAATAGACTTAAATTGCTAAAAATGTGTTATGTAGGTTATTTTGACCACTTTCATCATTCAACTAACAAAAAATACTACAATACTAAATTTATAATTTTCAATTTCTGAGATTTTACCCCTGCCAAGCCAACCCGGACCTTGTGAACCTATGATTCAACAGCGTCTAACATTCGAAGATACTGAAACAAAGCCTATTCAAGGCACAAAGAGCTAAGCGAAGGACAACATCAGAGTGAACTAAACATCGAATTAAATTTATTGTATGTAAGCTGACCAAGCTGTTTTTCAGTCATCTATTAGCATTTTCAAAATCCGTTTTACAATATCTAAATATCTAGTGAAGCTGCCATGTAGCTCTTGGAACATTTTTCGAAAGTGGGCCATGCGAACGAAGTCTAGCAGCCATTTTGATCATGCACGAAAAAGATTTAATAAATAAATTTTAAAAAATTCAAGCAAATATGTTCAAAATTTTTAGCACTTATGCCTTTCAGGATCCATATTTCCGTGCAACACTTGGCTTTAACGGAAGATAAGCAAAAACGCAACCCATAGAATAAATGCAGAAAAAACAAGGCACATTCACAGATCATGTGGAAATAAAACCCCTAAGTACAAAATCAACAAATAGCATTATTTGCATCCTTGAAAAATGCACTTCATTGATCAAAAACCTAAAAATAAAACTGAAGTTTCTAACCTTGTCTCGGGCGTCGAAAAAGTTGAGGGATATCAGCTTCATCAAGCTCTGACTCTGAGGACAGCTGCTTGATGTCAACATGATCAGTTTCAGCAGTCCGTTTCATGGTCTCTTTCTTCAAGACCAAAGCGAGGTGGTGCTCCGTCTCTGCATCCGACTCATATTCTCTTTGGACTCATTCAATGAATAGGCCCTCTATATGGCTAAAGTCGCTATCACTGCCGCTAAGATCAAAGACGTTGAAGAAATTTTCCCTTTAATTTAGCAAAGAATGAATTCAATAAATAACAAAGTAAAAGAAGTAGAGAGAATTGTGCTTTACGGGATCAGTGTTCAGTATTTCATAAGAATAGTATTTATTTAGACGTCATCAACAAGAATGATAGTGGCAATCAATCAGACATGATAGTGGGTGGGGTGTTTGTGTTACACCCCGCAGTTTTTCAACCCACAAAAAATGTTTTCACACGCACCTGAGATTCACAATTTTACAGAGCATTGTTCTTTCATGTCAGAACTGCAAATCTTTCCAGCTGGCCAAAGAGGAATGTTTGACTTTCTACATTCTCTTAAATTTCATTCAATTTTTTTAGAAATTTTCTATGTTTTTAATCGTCTAAGAAAAAAAGGTGTATCGACAGAAACGCTAACAAACGGTGTTTTCGACGCATATCAATCATTGTTTGGCCCGAAGGGCACTTTATAAAAAATTTGCTGTCTCCGCTCCCCCTCAATTCGCATACTACGCAGCATGTAAGTTTGGTGATAATAGAAGTAAGTCCTGCTTTTCAAGACTAATTACCAAAGCACATCTTATAACATATGTTACTATTCTACAAAAAGAGCCTAGTGGGTACAGAACACAGGCACAACCTAAAGAGTAGCAATGAATAAGGGGCCGCAGAGCAGGAAACGAACTTTTTGCAAATGAAGGGGCATTACCTGGAGTTTTAGGTTTTGGGTTCTTGGTGGATTTTTATGGGTGCAAAAATTCAGAATTTTTAGGTTTTTTGGTTTATGGAGGCAGAATAAAATAAAAAACGCGCTAAAAACTATTTTTAATAAACTGCTCATGCTAGAAAATGTGAAGGGCACGCAAAATTGTAGTACAGAAATTGATTTTATACCTACTCGCAAGGATCGATAATAATAAATATTTACAAATCATAATTCTCATTAATGTACAAAAGTTTTTTCTATTTTTACTTTTAAATTGTTTTGGCCCCTTTTGAAACTGACCCACAAAAGCTCATAAAAACCACACAAAAGCCCACAAAACCCATGGGCGGCTAATGGTGTGAACGGAAAACTTGCAGATGTATGTGGAAAGGAGCGACATTGGTTGAAATGAGGAGGACATGCAACGAAAGTGCGGAAAAAAATTTCATGGAAAAACGGACCAATATTGGTGAAGATAGAGTTACGGTACTTTACTTGCTGTCAAAAATGCACTCCAGATGGCAGGCAGTGTAAGCGAGAATATAAATGTGGATCTGAGGTGTTTCAAAAGTAGGGCATCAGGAAAAGTCTGTGGCGATGTGAGCAAAAACGAATGAACAAGTTACTCCGGATATAGCTACATTAGAGTGGGGTACCTATTTGACAGTTTACCGAAATGTTCCGAATCTCGGGCTAAAAACATATTTAACTGACATTTTCAAGGGCGCTGATTACATAAAAAATGACTTTTATCGCGCAGAGAAAAATTTTGTTTTAAAATTTTTAAATTTGAAAAAACAATTTTTTGCCATGTTTTTTATCTGTCATTTTACTTGATAAGATATGTAAAAACTCAAGTTTCTGCTTAAATGACGCTTAGGCTTAGGCTTAGTGTATCTGAGAAGGTGATTTCGGGCTGCTTAGGCTGAGAGGTCGCTCCCCGCTTAGATCGAGGTATAGATGCTGCAGGTCGATGTATAGATGCTCAGGTCGATGTGTAGATGCTCGGGTCGATGTATAGATGCTTAGGTCGACCTTAATTGGGTTCATGTTATTCTGCATTCCACTGTTTGAATCTTTCAGATGGATGGAACTTTGAGATGATCCAAAAATGCTGTTTGAATCGTATTTCAGTAGAAATCTTCAACTGGATGTAAACAATGCTAAAATGGTAAAATTAAAAAAATTTGGGGGGGGGGGGGGGGGGGGGGGGGGGGGGGGGGGGGGGGGGGGGGGGGGGGGGGGGGGGGGGGGGGGGGGGGGGGGGGGGGGGGGGGGGGGGGGGGGGGGGGGGGGGGGGGGGGGGGGGGGGGGGGGGGGGGGGGGGGGGGGGGGGGGGGGGGGGGGGGGGGGGGGGGGGGGGGGGGGGGGGGGGG